>CM021108.1:563651050-563783304 GCA_007115665.2 Sequoiadendron giganteum
CCTTGAACCCTCAACCCTCAACCATTAAAGCCTAATCCCTCAACCCCTATACCCTCTTAATCCCTCAACCCTCAACCCTCAACCCTTAAACTTTAATCCCTCAACCCCTATACCCTTTGAATACCTCAACCCTCAACCCTTAAACCCTAATCCCTCAGCTCCTATAACCTATACCCTATAACCTATTAATCCCTCATCCCTAAACCCTAAACTCTTAAACCCTTAAACCCTAACCCATAAACCCTCTACACTCTATCACCAATCCTCTACCCTCTACCCTCAACCCTAATCCCCCAACCCTTAAACCCACTTAGTAAACTCTCTACCCTAATCCCTCAACCCTCTTGACCCTTAAACCCTCAACTCTTAAACCCTTAAACACTCAACCCTTAACCCTTGACCCTCAACTCTAACCCATTAAACCCTAAACTGTTAAACCCTTTACTCTCTACCCTCTACCCTCTAACCTCTACCCTCAACCCAATACTCTCTACCCTAAACCCTAATCCCTTAACCCTTAATCTCTCAACTCCTATAACCTCTACCCTCTATATTGTACCCTCAACCCTAATCCCTTGACCCTATACCTTAAACCCTCAATCTTCAACCCTCAACCCTTAAATCATCTACCCTTTACCCTATACATTAAACACTCAACCCTCAATTCTCAACCCTCAACCCTCAATCCTTAAACCCCGAACCCTCTACCCCCTACATTGGACCCTGAACCTAATCCTTCAACCATATACCCTCAAACCTATACCCTCAACCAAGTAAACCCTTAACCCTAAACCCTTAACCCCGAACCCTTCAACCCTAAATGCTTAAACCTTAAACCTTCTACCATATACTCTCAACCAAATACCCTCTACCATTAAACCTATTCCCTCAACCCTCAAACCTTAAACCCTAATACCCTAGAAACCATAAAACCTATAGGTCCTCCACCCTAATCCCTCAACCATATATCCTCAACCCTTATCACTTTCTCTCTATCTATACATCTCACCTCTCCCTCCTTCCCTCCCTCCCACCCTCTCTAATTGTCTCTATCTATCATCTCCCTCTTTTTGTGTACCTCTCATTCAATCAATCCCTACCACCCTCTCTCACTCCCTCTATCCATCTCTCTTTATGTCCCTCCCACTCCATCCCACTCTCTCCCACTACCTCTCTCTCCCTCTCTCTCATGTCTCTTCCTCCCACCCCCTCTCTCTCTAAGGTCTCTCCCTCTGGCAACCTACCTAGGTAACTCTCTCTTTGTCTCTCTCCCCTCTCTCTATCTATCCCTCCAACCCTACCTAGATAAGTCCCTTTCACTCCACCCCCCTCTTTCTCTACCTCTATCAGGTCACTCCCTCTCACACCCTCTCCCTCTCTCAGGTCTCTCACTCACACTCCCTCTCTCTCCCACTCCCTCTCTCTCACACTCCATCTCTCTCACACTCCCTCTCACTACCTATCTCTCAAGTCTCTCCCTCTCACCCCCCTCACACTCTCAAGTCTCTCCCTTTCGCACCCTACCTACATAACCCTCTCTTTCTCTTTGTCTCTCTCTCTCCCTCTCCCTCAATTCTCTCTCTCTGACCCCCCCTCTCTCTCCCCCTCCTCTATCCCTCCCACCCTACCTAGCTAAGTCCCCCTCAATCCAACCCCTTCTCTCCCACTCCCTCTCTCTTAAACTCTCACTTCGACCCCCTCTCCATCTCTCTAGACTCTCTCTAAATTCTCCCTTCGTCTAAAGACATACATACGAGCATAATACATATGTACATATAATCTTACATCCATACAAGCATACATACATACATGACATACATGTATATAAACATATATCAGCATACATTAATATATTGGCATTTAACATAAAGTAAGACATAACGCGAGCGCGTTATAATGCGCTCACGTTATGTGCTAGTAGACATGTTCCCCGCAAAAGTAAAAACCATGTCAAAAGTGAGATATAATGCGAGCGCATTATAACACGCTCGCTTTATATCTTGCTTTGGGAATTCCCGAGCCTTAGGCTTGGTATTTGCCTTGGAATACCAACCCAAAGGCTTGGAGGGCATTCCCAACCACCAGAGACGTGTTTTTAAAAAATCCACCATATTTCTCACAATCGAGTTCCTGCTCACTGTCAGGATTGCACGTGGTTCAATATCAAAAAAATCGAGCACATGGGTAATGTTGGGCTATCTCTTAGCTATCCAACGATGTAATTTTTTTCACTTTCTCAAAATGTTAAGTCTTTCATCCATAATTTATTTTATTTGTATGTCTATTTTTTGCCAAAAAGTAGTGTTTGGTATTTTTTCATTATAAATTAACCATTCATCAATTTTTCAAATAAATTACATTTTTAGAAACTAGACTCCATTCTACAAAATTAAAAAATTAAAAAAATAAAAAATCAATTAGTTTCCAAAATTTATAGGGGTAGCATGGCCAAAATTCTATTTTCAGGATATCTCCACTTCACAAATTAGTAAAAAATCAAATATTCATTCAAAAATTATCAAAAAAATTGTGCATCAACTAAATACTGTTAGCTAACTTTTGACCATTGCGATTTTAAAAATACTAAAACAAATTTCACCGTACGAGGGTCGTACAAGAGTTGCTATGTTATGTTTTTTTGACAAAAACAACACCAATTTGTGTATGTCCCTCGTTTGAACCCCTTAGTCTCAACCATTTTCAAAATAAATTAGTAGTTTAGAAAGTAGACTCGGAGCACTTGAATCCTTCTTTTTGTTCCATCTCAAAATTTTGAGTCTAAGTATCCTCAATTTCACGTCCAAGGTCAGTATTTCCTGATTTTAGAAAAACATTGTCCACTTAAGTCCCCTTTTTGGGAACCATCTGGGTGCACTTACCGCTTTATCTCTTTCTTGTATTCTCCTTTTGGGGATGATGCAAGGCATTGATACATTCATGTCTCCTTCATGTTGACCTAAAAGGATTTATTTGTCTCTTGCCTTTTTTTATTTCATCTTTATCTCTTTCTTGTGTTTTCCTTTTGGGGATGATGCAAGGTGTCGAGACACCCTATGTCTCTTCCATGTTGACCCAAGAGGTTTTTCTTTTCTTTTTGCTCTCTTCATGTCATTATTCCAGTTTTATGTGTATTTGGGGGATAATGACAGTTATGAGCTCCTTAAAATCATTGCAACAAAGAACATACTAACCTTAAATCCATAGATCCCTTATGTGTTTGGTGTCTTCATTTTGGGGGCAACGCCTCTTTTCTTTTTCTCTCGCATTATGTACACTTACTCGAAAACATATGACTTGGCATAGGGCTTTCCAAGTTGGCTCTCATGTCTTTCTTCTTGTTTGAATTTTTCATTTTCTACTTTAAATTAATAGCTCACAACATTGTGTTTAGCAATTTCTTTAAAGTGAGGGCATGCATTGGCATTTTGTCTTTTTGCATTTTTTCTTTTCATGGTTCTTAGTTGATGTAAGTGGCCCAAGGCTTGCTTGCACTGCAACTAAGAGACCTAGCTTGTCTCTTCTAGGAACCTAGTCTCCTCTAGGTCCTGATTGGCTTAGATGATTAACTAAGTCCAATCCTAACTCTGTTCTAAGAGTTCTATCCCTTGTGCTTCACCTTGAAGGACTAACACCATTTGACAAGTTCAATTCCTCTTCCTCACTTAGCAAGCTCTAAGTGCTATCTTTTCAAAAACCTCATTCTTCATTGCAGGGGTGTTTATCCTGTTGATAGCAATCATAACCTTGTATATTTGAACCATTTCAGCAGGTTCTTCAACCCTATCCTTACCGGGTTCAAGGGTTCACCACTTGAGACCTCAATTAGGCCTAATCCTTGTAGTCTTTAACAGTCCTATTTTTTCAATTCTTGCAAAACTTTCCCAAAGACCCTACAAAACTAAAGGTAGATTCAGATACCCTTTTGGAAGTTTTAAAAGTTTTAGTGGGGCTTCTGGCCTGACAACTTCTGTACACTAGCTTCCTACAACTTAGGACAATAGGGCAAATAGGCCTAATTTCTAGGACTGACTGTGTTCTTGTTTGTAGCTTGCTCAAATCATAAACCAAATGATTAACATGACTTCAATCCACCTAGAATGTTGAGCTAAGGTGAAACCCTACTTGGACCTGTACCTGTTCCGTACAGTACCTCCTTACCCTGCAAGAAATCTTCAATGACATTCCTAGACTTCTAACCAGGCTCTGTCTGCTCGCCTAGAGACTAGTGATCAAAAGAGCTCTCTACTCTTTCATGCTTCCTAAACCTACAACTATGTACACTAATGACTCCCCTAACATTCCCACCTATCCTTAGGTGTTTCCCAAGGCTAGATTTCATGGGGGAGCCATGAAAGCACCGACTGGTTAGGACAGGACCAGTAGGAGCTCTAAATCAAAACAACTTAACAAACACAATGTATCTACTCTAAACAACTTGCCTATAAAATGAAAAAGTTTAAGAGAATACTAAAGAACACTAAACAAACACTAAACTCAGTCTATCAATCCATTAAGCATCTCTGTCACCACAAACACTCGAGTTCTTCTTTTAGAACACTGTTGCAGAGTTCTCTATTCCAATTCAAAAACTAATTACAAATTACATAACTGCTCTCTACATGAGATTCGAGTCTTGGGTCATATTAGATGCCCACTCCATGATTCTAGGGCCTGTTGGCCGATCTCCCACTTCCTATTCTCAAGGGAATCCAAAGGTAACCGAGTTGCATGCCCATGCTAACTTCTTTACAACATTTGGCATCTTTCTTCATGCCTTGCTCCTATTTCTTAGGACCACCATTCCCTCTAGATTTTGAGGAACCAGCTCATTAAATGGCCTTAAGGCATCTTCACAATAACATTAAGTTTTTAACTTTAGAACACCTTTAAGACTCTAATCTCCCCTAGACAACTAACATTCAAAAAACATAACTTACTAACAATGGCTAAATGTCTGACCTTAGTCCTAATGACTAACTCACCTAGCCCAGAAAAGAAATTACCTTCTAAGGTCTAAAAGCAAACAAACTTCCTGACTTGGCTAGAGTCAAGTGCAAGCCAAAATAACAGAAATGGAGGTTAGCCAAGGTGTGCTCCTACACCATCCTCCCCAAAATAGAAAGTTCAATCCACCCTTAGATTGATGATGCTTGGATTAATTCCCATCTTCTTGAACTCTGCTTCCTTTATCCATACTGCATCAGCATCAACTTGACCTTGTTTCTTGATCAAGTGTTCCTTGTAGACTTTGGTTCTAGTCTATTTGTAGACCCTTGTGTCCAATATGTTGTCAGCCACTGTGACTATAGCAGTATGTAAGTGTAGATCTTCCACATCTCTCATCACTTCATGAAGGGTTTTATCCATGTTTTGTTGTGGTCCTTTGTAATGGACTAAGTCTGCAATGTTGAAGATAGGGGACAGTTCACTATCATCCGGTAGTTCAAATTTGAATGCATTATCACCATACTTAGCCAAGATAGGGTAGGGACCTATCCTCCTCATCTGTAACTTGTGAGGGACTCCCTTTTGAAGTCTTTATTTGTTAAGATGCACCATAACCAAGTCACCCACATTGAATTGTACTGTTCTCCTATGCTCATCCACCTTGGTTTTATGTTTGATGGTGTTCTCTGTCAAGGTCTTCCTCACTATATCATGTATCTCCTACATAGCATAAGCAAAGTCATCAGCATATCCACTTCCCTTCACTCCATCCTTTAAATCTCTCAACTCATAAACTCCTCTAGGATGTAGCCCATAGACTATTGCAAAGGGACTCTTCCCTGTGGATCTGTTTATAGTATCATTGTAGGCATATTCAGCTTGCCCAATCAACTGATCCCATTGTTTCCCATACTCCTTTGTCAAACACCTCAGTATATTTCCAAGGCTTCTATTAACAACCTTGGTTTGACCATCAGTTTGGGGATGGTAGGCTGATCCAAAGGACAAATTAGTGCCCAACCTTTGCCAAAGAGTCTTCCAAAAATGACTCATGAATTTAGTGTCTTTCTCTGATACAATGCTGATAGGCAACCCATGGATTCTTACTATCTCTTTGAAGAAGAGAGAGTCTATTTGACTAGCATCATGTGTGGTCTTACATGGTATAAAGTGAGCCATCTTGCTGAACCTATCCACCACCACATAAACACTATCCATGCCTTGCCTTGTTTTGGGTAACCCAACTACAAAATCCATACTCAAGCATTCCCATGGCCTAGTAGGAATAGGTAGTGGTTGATATAGGCCTTCATTTGAATAAGTTCCCTTGGCCTTTTGACATACTACACAACTTTCCACATACCTCCTAACATCAAGATTCATCTTAGGCCAAAAATAGAACCTTTGAACAAGTTCTTGGGTCTTAGTGATTCCAAAGTGACCACTCAATGCACCATTATGCTTTTCTTGTATCAGATTCTCTCTACTATAGCCTCTAGGAACACATAATTTATTTCCTTTAAACAATAGACCACTTTGCAAAGTATACTCAGCATATTTACTATGAAAATGGTTCTTGTATTCAGCACATACCTTATAAATGTCTGCAAAATATTCATCATCACCATACAGATCCTTGAAGTGATCTATACCCATACTCTTCAACTGAATTTCCTGAATTGTGAGAGCTCTTCTAGACAATGCATCTGCTACTTTGTTGAGGACACCTTTCTTGTGCTTGATATTAAAGGTGAAAGCTTGTAGGTACTCAACCCACTTCATGTGCTTGTGGCTCAACTTTTCTTGTGAATTCAGGAAACTAAGTGCTTGATTGTCTGAATACATAATGAATTCCTTGGGGAGCAAGTAGTGCCTCCACTTCCTTAGAGCTTGGACCAGTGCATACATCTCAAGGTCATAAGAAGAGTACCTCTTTTTGGCTTCACTCAAATTTTCAGAATGAAAAGCCACCAGTCTGCCCTCTTGGCTTAGAACAGCTCCAATAGCCACATTGCTTGCATCACACTCAATGGTGAAGAGCTTCTCAAAACTTGGCATCACCAAAATAGGTTGGGTAGATATCCTTTCTTTCAACAACTCAAAACTCTTTTTAGCATGCTCATTCCATACAAATTTGGTCTTCATGCCTCCCTTAATAGTATCCAACATAGGAGTAAAAATTGCACTAAAATGCCTTATGAATTTCCTATAATATTGTACAAGGCCATGAAAACTCCTTACCTCTATTGTTTTCCTTGGAGTAGGCCAATTGAGGATGGCTTCTACCTTGCTAATTTCCATTTTCAGATTGCCTTGAGATAGCATAAAGCCCAGGTACACCAGCTCTGTCTTGATGAACTCACACTTCTCTAAATTGATCATCAACTCCTCCTCATGTAGCTTCTTGAAAACCAACTCTAGGTGTTTGAGATGTTCTTCTCTTGTCTTGCTATAAATTAGTATATCATCAAGATATACAACTACAAATTTGTCAATGTAGTCTTTGAGGACTTCATTCAAGAGCCTCATGAATGTGGAGCGGGCATTAGACAATCCAAATGGCATGACAAGCCACTCATATAAACCCTCACTAGTTTTGAAAGTTGTTTTCCACTCATCTCCCTCATGTATTCTTATTTGGTGATAGCCACTCTTCAAGTCTATCTTGCTATAGTACTTAGCTCCACCTAGACAATCCATTAGGTCTTCAATCCTAGGGATAGGGAACCTATACCTTATGGTTATCCTATTAATGGCCCTTGAATCAGTACAAAGCCTCCAAGTTCCTCCTTTCTTAGGTGCAAGGACAGTGGGTACGACACATGGACTAATACTCTTTTTAATGAGACCTTGGTTTAGGAGTTCTTGTATTTGTCTAGCTATTTCCTCATTTTGTTGAGGGGTCATTTTGTAAGCTGCCTTATTGGGAAGGGTAGCTCCTAGAATAAGGTCTATCCTATGACTTATGGATCTTTTATGGGGTAAGGTTGTTGGTTGTCCATCACTCACTATACCTTGGTAAGTCTGCAGAATGCTTTGAATCTCCTTTGGTAACTCTGTCTTCTTGGTCACCTTACCTTTATCTCCCTCTCTTGGTCTTAGCACCAATGCATAACCAACTCCTTCACTCTCTTCCAAAGCTTCTAAGAACTCTTTTTCATCAACCATGAGTAGATTAGGACCTGTTGTCTTCACCTCTGTATCTTCTAACAGTGACTGAATTTTGAATGTCACATTATCCTTCTTGAAAGAATAAGAATTCTTACCTCCATCATGTATGTCTTGGTGGTCAAATCGCCATGGTCTACCTAGGAGCAAATGACATGCATCCATAGGTAGCACATCACACAAAACATTGTCTTTATACCTTCCAATCGAAAACTCCACCCATGCTTGTTCATTTACCAAGACATGTTGGCCTTTATTGAGCCAAATGACCTTGTATGGATTGGTGTGAGGTATCCTTGTCAAATTTAGTTTGCTGACTACTTCCTCTGACACAATATTGTTAGTAGAGCCTGAGTCAATGATGACTCTACATACTTTCCCCATCATCTTGCACTTTATCCTAAATAAAGACCTCCTATGGCTTGGCTCCTCCTTCACCGACTCCTTGATCAAAGTTCTCCTCATAATGAGATTCTCACCTTCCTCAGAATTTAATGGAACCTCAGAATGTTTGTGTGCTACATTTGATTCCTCATGAACTAGGTTAGTTCTCTTGTCACCTCCTTGTGAAGAACTACCTTTCTCTGGGCATCTATAGGCAGGGTGCCCCATTTGGTTACAATGATAGCATTTCATATTGGCAAAGTAGTTGCCTCTTCCTTGTCCACCGCTTCTTCCTCTAAAGTTAGAGTTAGAACTCCTTCCTCTACCACCTCTACTAGAGCTTCCTTCTTGTTGCTCAGTGTATTTAACTTCTCCTTGAGCCCTTGATTCTGAACTCTTTCCACCATAGCCACCTCTTTTTCCTCTACTCTTGGAAGTTTGCTCTTGTTTCCTTTTGCTTTTCTCCTCTATCTTCAAGGCCATTTGATAGCATCGGCGAATGGTTTTGAAGCTCACTTAACTCGTGTCTTCTTGAATAGATCACTTGAGTCCATTCAAGTACCTTGCTAACTTGATGCTTTCATCTTCAACCACTTTTGATCTTAGGCACAACTTTTGGAACTCCTCTGTGTATGCTTAGACATCCAAATCTTTTTGTCTAAGATTGTGTCTCCTCCTATGCAACTGGACTTCATAGTCATCAGGTAGGTAGGTCTACCTTACTTTAGTTACCATGCCCTTCCATGTAACTATAGGACCCTTTCCTTATTTTTCTCTTTCATTTTGCACAAACTTCCACCATGTGAGAGTTGAACCTCTCAACCTTGACTTGGCCACCTTTACTTTTTGGGCCTCTGAGATACCATCACATTCAAAGCGATTCTCAATGCTATCTATCCAATCCATGATTGAATATGGATCCATCTATCCACTGAAAAGAGGCACACCCTCCAAAGATTTGCCACTTAAGGCCCTTAGTGCCTTTAAGAAGGGTTCTTTAGGAATCACAGGGTCAGGGGTTGGAACTTCCTCCTCCAACTCTATTTCCTTTTCCCTTGCTTCTTGCTCTTCTTTCTGATCTACTTTATCCTTTACTCTCTCTACCATTTCTTGGACTTCATCCAAGAGTTGCTCCATTCGAGCCAACCTTTCTCTTAGTGACTTGTTGTCCTCTTCTTGTTCTTCTACCTTCTTGGCTAACTCAGCATTAGTCACCATTGTAGTACTTTCCACTGACCCAAATGATGGATTCTCTCCTACTGATTCAAAAGGTTGCAACATTAACCACAAGCTCTGATACCAATATGACGTAAGTGGCCCAAGGCTTGCTTGCACTGCAACTAAGAGACCTAGCTTGTCTCTTCTAGGAACCTAGCCTCCTCTAGTTCCTGATTGGCTTAGATGATTAACTAAGTCCAATCCTAACTTTTTTCTAAGAGTTCTATCCCTTGTGCTTCACCTTGGAGGACTAACACCATTTGACAAGTTCAATTCCTCTTCCTCACTTAGCAAGCTCTAAGTGTTATCTTTTCAAAAACCTCATTCTTCATTGCAGGGGTGTCCATCCTGTTGATAGCAATCATAACCTTATATATTTGAACCATTCAGTAGGTTCTTCAACCCTATCCTTACCGGGTTCAAGGGTTCACCACTTGAGACCTCAATTAGGCCTATTCCTTGTAGTCTTTACCAGTCCTATTTTGTCAATTCTTGCAAAACTTTCCCAAAGACCCTACAAAACTAAATGCAGATTCAGATACCCTTTTGGAAGTTTTAAAAGTTTCAGTGGGGCTTCTGGCCTGACAACTTCCGTATACTAGCTTCCTACAACTTAGGATAATGGGGTAAATAGGCCTAATTTCTAGGACTGACTATTTTCTTGTTTGTAGCTTGCTCAAATCATAAACCAAATGATTGAAATGACTTCAATCCACCTAGAATGTTGAGCTAAGGTGAAACCCTACTTGGACTTGTACCTGTTTTGTATAGTACCTCCTTACCCTGCAAGAAATCTTCAATGACATTCCTAGACTTCTAACCGGGCTTTGTCTGCTCACCTAGAGACTAGTGATCAAAAGAGATCTCCACTCTTTCATGCTTCCTAAACCTACAACTATGTACACTAATGACTCCCCTAACATTCCCACCTATCCTTAGGTGTTTCCCAAGGCTAGACTTCATGGGGGAGCCATGAAAGCACCGACTAGTCAAGACAAGACCAGTAGGAGCTCTAAATCAAAACAACTTAACAAACACAATGTATCTACTCTAAACAACTTTCCTATCAAATGAAAAAGTTTAAGAGAATACTAAAGAACACTAAACAAACACTAAACTCAGTCTATCAATCCATTAAGCATCTCTGTCACCACAAACAATCGAGTTCTTCTTTTAGAACATTGTTGCAAAGTTCTTTATTCCACTTCAAAAACTAATTACAAATTACATAACTACTCTCTACCTGAGATTCGAGTCTTGGGTCATATTAGACGCCCACTCCATGATTCTAGGGCCTATTGGCCAATCTCCCACTTCCTATTCTCAAGGGAATCCAAAGGTAACCGAGTTGCATGCCCATGCTAACTTCTTTACAACATTTGGCATCTTTCTTCATGCCTTGCTCCTATTTCTTAGGACCACCATTCCCTCTAGATTCCAAGGAACCAACTCATTGAATGGCCTTAAGGAATCTTCACAATAACATTAAGTGTTTAACTTTAGAACACCTTTAAGACTCTAATCTCCCCTAGACAACTAACATTAAGAAAACATAACTTACAAACAATGGCTAAATGTGTGACCTTAGTCCTAATGACTAATTCACCTAGCCCACAAAAGCAATGACCTTCTAAGGTCTGAAAGCAAACAAACTTCCTGACTTGGCTAGAGTCAAGTACAAGCCAAAATAACAAAAAATGGAGGTTAGCCAAGGTGTGCTCCTGCACCAGTAGTGCAACCTTATTGCTTAATATGATATGTTTTTTCTTTGTGGATGGCATTGGGTGTGATGTACTTCATGAGCGTGATCTCTCTTAGTATATTACATTCCTCTTAGTGGCTTGATGTGATGCACTACATCCCCTAAGTTGTGAATTTTCTATTCTTTGATTGGTCCTCTCTTGGAGACATTAGGCGCAATGTTCCCTAAGTTAAAGACCTTGCATGAACTAAGAAAGACTCCTTTGAACATTTCCTATGCTATGTTTGTTTCGCCACCTTGCATAACATAGATTGCATGCTTTTGGATCCATCTTGTTTGTTCATGAGCTCCAAGCATATGAAGTTTTTCTTGTCTCATGAAGCTCAAAAACCAAGTCATCTTGTGTAGTGCCTTATTAAAGTTATCAAGAGGTATAAATTTTGTATGGTTGAGTGGGAAGCCCAATCATCGGCATGACTTTCCCCATATCCACGTGTGTGTGTGTGTGAGTACATACCAACCATGAGTGTATTTTTTCACCTTTTTGGACTTCTCACCCGATGGATAGCCATGAGTTCCATCGCCTCAAAGTGAGTATGCATTTTTATCAAACAAACAACCTAAGACTAACTCCTAACTTGACCTTGGACGACATGATGAGATGTAAGAAAAAATAGGATGAAAAGATAACTCACTTTATCTCTCAATATCAATCGCTCTATTCCCAAGTCGATGTCGAGATCCCTGACCCACACCTTCAAAATATGTTTATAGAAAACCTGCAAAACAAAATCCAAGACAAGTTTACCATGATGAAATTCCCATCCTTCATGCACTTGTGCGCTACTCTTTGTGATTACCAAAATTTGGTTTCTAGTCGTGATACAAAGTCCACTTCTAGCCAAATTGAAAGATCCTAGCATGTGCACCAAAATAATTCCCAATGCTTTAGAAAACCAAATAAAGGGTTCCTTCAATTCAACCCTCCTCAACAACAAACTAAAAATGTCCATAACCAAATTGTTGTTTTCAAATCCTTAGTTCCCTTTAGTTATGGAGACCCAAAGAGACAATTCACTCCCCTACCCGACATCCTTCATAATACCATATCCCAGCTTCTAAACCAACAAATGATTACCTTACCTCCCGTTAGACAACTTGACCCCAATAAGCCTTTTCCTCCAAACTTTAAAGAAAATTCTTATTGTTAATTTCACTGACAAAATGGACATGACATGGAACATTGTAAGCATCTTAAACATCTTGTTCAAGACCTCATTGGTTTCGATCGTCTATCCATTGCAGGCACTAATGATCAAGGCAATAAGTTTTTTTCCCCTCCAAACCAAAACTTGCAAATATTTACTAATCCTATTCCAAAACATAATATTTCATTTGTCAAAGCTAGTGACACACCTAAGAATGATGTGATGAATGTTGTTACAGATGATGAATACATTGATTTTGTTCCATATAATGCTATCAATGTCAATCCTATAGATGAAATGATAGGGGTGATAGACATCATCCCTCGTAAGGGCCAAACTAAGAGTCCTCTTGATATTGTTTTCTCCTCTAAAGATATACTTAAACCTTTGCTCGATGGTCCTCTTTACATAGCCATTCATATCTATGATAATCCCACTAATGGGATATTAATAGATCCCTCCTATGGAGAGAACTTGATCACCAAGAAATTCCTACTCTTGCATGAGATTTATCAAGATGAATATGACAAACTGAGAGGATGGATCAAGACACATAATGGTTTTTTTTGCTCTATGATTGGATCGATCACCCTACCATTAAAAATAGGACCAAAATCATTAGATGTTACATTCTCCATCATCTTGCAGTCAGACCAATTTCATGTGAAGTTAGGCCACCCATGGCTTCGCTCCATGAAATTTGTCCCTTCGGTTGTGCAAAAATGCTTAAAGTTTCTCTTTGAAAATGAAATATTCATGGTTTGTCATATTTGCTTTAACCCCTTGTCATCTAAAGGAAACTTTTCCCTAGATTCCTTTTGGCCCAAGCCCATGGAACCTATCAAGCCAAGAGAAGAATTATTTTTCTTGTCCTACCAAAATTTCAAGGCAAAGAAGATAACAAAATTATCTCTTCAAAACATGTCCCCATCCACCTCCAAGCCTACCACCCTTGACAAAACCATGCTTGAACCTAAACAAGACCAAAACAACCAAGACCAACCTAAACCTGAAACCTTGCCTACCTCTTACAAGCAACCAAGAAATAATGAAACCAACCCTGCCACACCTACAATAGTAAAATAAGTTTCCAAAGTCAAAGAGAAAGAGGTTGAACAACCCCTTGTGGTTCCTTTCATTCCTCCCCTAGGGAAGAAAATCAACCTATGGTTGATCAACCCACTCCTATGCAGCTTGAAAAAAAAGCCAAAAGAAACAGAGGTGGTAGGGAGCGTAGACATAGACGTCGTTCCCTTGCTCGCAAATTCCATGATGAGTTAAAATAAAATCAAGATCCAAACTTGACCGAAGCAATGCATGACGCTCTCCCTCCCTAGCTACAGTAAGAAATTCCCATGCATGCTCCACAACAAGAGTTGAACTCTTCTATGAATATTATCCTTCAACCTACTATTGTGATCAACTTAGATGATGAGGAGGAGGATGCCAAAATTGATGAAGAGGTGCATAATGAATTGAACACATTGTTTTCCTCTTCCATGAGATTAAATGACAAATCTTCTATCAAGAGTGTTGAACCTGGCGCCTCTCCTACTTCAACACTTGGTCTTGTCCCTCTAGCTATTCACCCACCTCTGATATACACAGAACATGATTGGGAGGCAGATGATTTGATCATAGGTTGACTCAAGTTTACCTTACTAGTCTTTTCTATTATTTCTTTTTCTTATGTGTGATTGCATGTGCGTAATGTGATCCCTTATGATGTTCTATTTTCTCTCTCTTTGTGCAATTCCTCTATTTGTACCTTCATTCTTCTCTATCTCATGCATCGCTTTCGCTTTTCATCTTTATGTTTTTCATGTATTTTCCTTTTGGGGATGATGCAAGGCATTGAGACATTCATGTCTCCTTCATGTTAATCCAAAAGGCTTTCTTTTTCTCTTGCCTTTTTTTATTTCATCTTTATCTCTTTCTTGTGTTTTCCTTTTGGGGATGATGCAAGGCGTCGAGACACCCTATGTCTCTTCTATGTTGACCCAATAGGTTTTTCTTTTCTTTTTCACTCTCTTTGTTCCATTATTCTAGTTCTATGTGTATTTGGGTGATGATGACAGTTTCAAGCTCTCTACAATCATTGCAACAAAGAACATACTGACCCCAAATCCATAGATCCCTTATGTGTTTGGTGTTTTCATTTTGGGGGCAACCCCTCTATTTTCTTTTCTCTCACATGACAGAGCCTTACTCAGAAACATACAACTTGAAATAGGGATTTCCATGTTGGCTCTCATGTATTTCTTCTTTTTAGCATTTTTCATTTTCTACTTTAAAGTAATTGCTCACAACATTGTGTTTATAAATTTATTTAAAGTGGGGGCATACATTGGCATTATTTCTTTTGCATTTTTCCTTTCCATGGTTCTTAGTGCAGCCTTCTTGCTTCATACAATGTGTTTTTCTCTTTGTGGACAGCATTGGGTGTGATTTCCTTCATGAGCATGATCTCTCTTAGCATATATTACATTCCTCTTAGTGGCTTGATGTGACGCACTCCATCCCCTAAGTTAAAAATTTTCTATTCTTTGATTGGTCCTCTCTTGGAGACATTAGGCACAATGTTCCCTAAGTTAAAGACCTCGCATGAACTAAGCAAGACTCCTTTTAACATTTCATATGTTGCATTTTTTTGGCCACCTTGCATAACACATATTGCATGCATGTGGATCCATCTTGTTTATTCATGAGCTCCAAGCATACAAAGTTTTGCTTGTCTCATGAAGCTCAAAAACCAATTCATTTTTGTGTGCACCTTATTAAAGTTATCAGGAGGTATATAAATTTGGTATGGTTGATCAGG
The DNA here is from genome assembly GCA_007115665.2 of Sequoiadendron giganteum. Taxonomy (NCBI): domain Eukaryota; kingdom Viridiplantae; phylum Streptophyta; class Pinopsida; order Cupressales; family Cupressaceae; genus Sequoiadendron; species Sequoiadendron giganteum. The sequence goes on from CM021108.1 coordinate 563,666,499, forward strand.
AAGCCCAATCAATGGCATGACTTTCCCCATATCCACTTGCATGTGTGTGTGAGTACATACCAACCATTAGTGCATGTTTCTCACCTTTTAGGATTTCTCACCTAGTGAACAACCATGCGTTCCATCGCCTCAAAGTGAGTATGCATTTTTCTTGGGAAAATAGCCTAGATCTGATCGACATCGCATTGGACAAAAGGTTGAAGCTTGTTTCAAATTTATCCTTTATTTCCTTTTTCATCTTTGGAAATGTATGATTGGCCTTGTCGCTGTTCTTTTTATCATCTTCATGTGTGTTCCTTTTTACTCATGTTGGTTTACCATGAGATCTTGATCCTGGGGGCTTGATCACCCCTCTTGATCATTGTCATCTCATCTTGCTAGCATTGGTAAATTGGAACCCCCCTTGATGTGTGTTTGTCTACTTTAGTGTGAGTTTAAAGCGGGTTCATTCTCTTACTAAAGTGGGGGCTAAATGTAACATCGAAAAAAGGGTCAGCCTTTTTCACTCTTGCTTAGCTTCTTCTTGTGGATTTTGGCTTAGTTTGGCCTTGATTTAGTGTTGTAATGTGGACAACACATTCACATTAGGTCTTGGGCCCTTGTGAACTAATGTATTCAATGATGCCTTGTAAAGGTTTTGTAAAGTGTTGTAACACAATTTCACACTTTTTTAGGATTTCTAAGCATAATTAGCATTATTTTAATCACAATTTCTCTTAGCCTTTCCTTATTTGGTGTGTCATAAAGTGTTGTAACACACTTTCACATTCCTCTAGGCTTGTCATTAATGATTGGGCTCTCTTATGCTTTAATTGGCCCCTTTTTGCATCCACGAGCCTTATTTGTGTATTTTTTACGGTAATCCCAAAAAATGGCATTTAAAACATCAAATCCCTAAAAACCCACCTCAAATTCCTAAGGTGGGACTCATTCGCCATTCTGAGTGAATGCTTCCCCTTTGACTCAAAATTCAAATTTAATTTAAATATTTGGTAGGATTTTATTCTCCAAGATCCAATGTCAGTTTGTAGTGTTGTAATTTTAGGAATTCTTGCATAATTGAGTATAAATACAAGGTTATTTCACTCATTTTGATCTAAGTCTTTTGTCAGAACATCCTAATAGTAAATTAAGTTCACAAGATCATTTGAGCAAGAGAATTCAAGGCTTTCAATGGTATATTATCAAGTTTTCAAGAGTATTCTTCAAGCATCAATCAACATGTCAAAGATCACTTTATTCATGTTTGTCATTGTGCTCACAATGGTGGTGTAAAGTTCATGATCCAAGCAAGCTTTGCATTCAAGATCTATCTCCTTCAAGCAAGAATCAAAAAACACATCTATTGTAGCCATTTCAAGCATAATTGAAGCACTTTATTGCAAGGGTTTGGTGAGTTGCAACATCATATTTTTTTCATTCATCAATCTCATTTACATTTTATTTCATTTCAAGGTTTAATTACCAACAAGGGGTTTGACCAAGGCAAACCCCTATTCTCTAACCCAACAACCATTTTCCCCTCGCTTTGCATGTGATTTGCAGGTCTAGGTTGCAGATTTGTCAAAGAGCAAGATTGGAAAAGTTGTCATCAAGTTGTTGAAGCAAGTCAAAGTTGTCAAGATTGTGAAAAAGCCTTTGAAGAACTTGGAGAAGACCTACAAGTTGAATCTTGCAGTTTCAGACTCGAATATAAATCGGGAACAACAAAGAAGACTAAGAGCTACAAAATCCAACTTTGAATTCCCAAAAATTCAGAAGTGGACTGATTTTCCACTATTGGTGAATGCGTCCCACTATACCTATTTCCTACAAGAGACCTAGAGAAAACTAAACAAGTCCTAACTTGCTGCCTAAGAAAAATTATAAAGCCAAAGAGAAAGTGGTCGAACAACCTTCCATAGTTTCTTATGTTCTTCCTTCACAAGAAGAAAAGGAACCTATGGTTGATCCACCCACTCCCACACACAATGAAACTCATAATAAAAGAAATCACAATGCTAGAGAGTGTAGGCGTATGCATTGTGCTATTGTTCGAAAGATGAATAATGAGAACAACATTGAAAATAAAAATCTGAACTTGACAGAAGCAATAAACGATGAGCCTCCTCTCTTACCCGAGATTGTAAATCCAACACAACAAGGACTAGAACCTTCTATGGACATGATCATTCATCCTCTTGTTGTGGTTAACTTGGATGACGATGAGGAAACAGTTAAAATTAATGAGGAAGTGCATAATCAATTGAAAATGTTAATTTTCTCATCCATGAGCTTAAATGATAACAACCATGATGATCCTCCTAAACTGAACGATTCACCATGTGTTGAACCTTGTGATTCTCCTAGTACTACACTTGATGTAATCCCTCTCATGCTAGTGATTTTCATTCCACATATACTAAACAAGACTGGGATGCAAATGACCTACTAGATGGTTGATTTGCATGTGCCTTACTAGTCTTTTTTTTCTCTTTCTTTTTTCTTTTGCTTCCAAGTGCGTATTGTTATCCCTCATGATGTTGTGTTTTATGTTCCTCTCTCTTTGAGAATTCCTCTATTTGTACCTTCATTCTTCTCTATGTCGTAAGCTTTTCACTTTTCATTTATCTTTTTGCTTTTGTCTTGTGTTTTCCTTTTGGGGATGACGTAAGGCATTGAGACACCCTATGTCTCTTCCATGTTGACCTAAACGCTTTATATTTTCATTTCGCTTTTTTCTTGTGTTTTCCTTTTGGGGATGACATAAGGCGTCGAGACACCATATGTCTCTTCCATTTTGACCCAAAAGCTTTTTCTTTTCATTTCGCTTTTGTCTTGTGTTTTCCTTTTTTGGGATGATGCAAGGCGTCGAGACACCCTATGTCTCTTCCATGTTGATCCAAAAGGATTTTCTTTGGTTTCACTATCTTTGTGTCATTAATCCAATTTTGTGTGTATTTGGGGAATGATGTCAGTTCTGAGCTCTCTAATATCATTGCAGCAAAGATAGATACTGACCCCAAATCCATAGATCCCTTATGTGTTTCTGGGGGGACAACCCTCTTTTCAATTTTCTTTTCCATGTTTGTCTACTTTAAATAAATTGGTCACAGTTTGTTGTTATCAATTTATTTAAAGTGGGTGCATACATTGGCATTTGCTTTTCCATGATCCTTGATGCGATTTTCTTTCTTCATACGATGTGTTTTCCTCTTTGTCATGACATTGGGAGTAATGTCCTTCAAATGTGTGACCTATCTCAGTATATTGTATTCCCCTTAGTGGTGGTGTAACACACTACATCCCCTAAGTGGTGAATCTTGTATCCTTTGACCAGTTCTCTCTTGGAGACATTAGGAATGATGTCCACTAAGAGTAAGACCTCGCATGAACTAAGAAAAATCCCTTTGAATATCTTCTCTCTTTCTTTTTGTGTGCATTTTCATTTTGTACCTTATTAAAGTCATGAAAGTATGGCTTTGATATGGCCCCTCTTGGGGCTCACCTAGTGGACAACTAGTTCGCACTAGCCCTCATGAGCGTGCATTTTTCTTGCATAGTGGATCTCACATTCCACTTATAAACCCTCTTCAAGCCTAGACTCAGTCCATCACGTTGGATGGAAATTTGAAGCTTGATTTGTTGCAGTTCCTTTTTCTTTTTCCTTTTTCTTGTCTTTGATGGTGTATGTTTGTGATATGATTTTAGCTTCATATATCATCCACAAACGTGTTCCTTTGTGCCTATGTTGGTTCTCCATAGGATCATAATCTTGGGGGATTGGCCACCCTCTTGATTGTTGTCATCAAGTATCTTACTAACATTTGTACATTTGAACCCCTCTTGATTGTGTGGTTAGTTACTTTAGTGTGAGTTTGAAGCAAGTTCACCCTCTCACTAAAGTGGGGGCTAAATATAGTGTAGTAAAATGCATATCCTTGTATTTTAACACTTGTTTGGGCCCACCTTGCTTTATTTATCCTTCTTTATGGCTTAATTGGTCATATTTTATGTCCACAAGCCGTATGAATGGCATATTGTTCTGGTTAATCCTGACATTCTCCAATGCATATGTGATCTCCTAATGACTTTGATTGGCATGTCCCTGATTTTTGGTTAGGACTAAAACATCACTAAGGGCGTCTTTGTCCCCCAAGGTCCTAGCACCCTAATTTTGAGACATCTATTTTGGGACCCTTTTTGGTGTTTGTGCCCCAAGTTTCATCACTTGGGACTAAGACACCACCTAGGGCATCTTAGTCCTCCTTGAGTAATTTTCGAGATTTAATTTCAAATTTTGGTAGGATTTAACCTCCCTTATTCATTGAACTCATATGTCGGCTTGGTGTGATATGATTTTGGTATATTAAGCATAGACAAGTATAAATACAAGGTTCATTCATTCATTTTCATCCTAACAGCTTGAGAATTCATTCCTAAGGAAAATTTATGAGATCGAGAGCATTCAAGAGCAATTCATCAAGCATTTGGAGCCATCATCAGGTTTCAAGCATCATGTCAAAGATTGTTATTGCATCATGTGTGTTGTGTAGCATTTGTGATGTAGGATTTTGATCTAAGCAAGTAATAAATTCAAGATCTATCAAGTACTTCAAGATCCATGTCCATTGTAGCCATTACACACAAGTTTGCATCCCTTGCAAGGTTTTGGTGAGTTGCAACATCATCGTTTGTTCATTAATAAATCTCATTTACATTTTCTTTCATTTCAAGGTTTAATTACCAACAAGGGGTTTGACCAAGGAAAACCCCTATTCTCTAACCCCACAACCTTTTTTCCCTCTCTTTGCATGTGATTTGCAGGTCTAGGTTGCATATTTGTGAACAAGCCTTGGAAGAACTTGGAGAAGACCTATAGGTTGAATCTTGCAGTTTCAGACCTAAATCTGAATTAGGAACAACAGAGTAGACTGAGAGCTACATAATCCAACTTTCAATTCCCAGAAATCTGAAAGTGGACTTATTCACCATTATTGTCAAATGAGTCCCATTGTACCTGTCTATTAGATATTTTTGCAGATCTTAGTACCCATTTGTTTGAAACCTGTTCTGACATAGTTTTCCCAAAATTGGACTGATTCGCCCAACTTAGCGAATGAGTCCCAGTTGGCTTCAATAGTGATTTTTTTAGGATTTCAGACCTCCATTCTACCTTCTCCAATTTCCTAGGTGCATATCTCCAGTTTCACACTTTTCCATTGTTGTTTACTTTCATTTCTAAGTCATTTTCATATTGCACTATGTTTTCAAACATTTTCTTGTGCAAGCATTCGTTTGGTGGTGAACCCCTTAAAGCTGAAAAGAACACGCATCCTAAGTCCTCCTAGTTGTGTATTGACTCACCTTGAGAGGTTGATAGTTAATCCTATTAGGTTTCTTAGGACATATTTGAATGACTTAGGTAGAATACGAAGAAAAGGTACCCCCTTTCATCTTCCTATTTTCCCTATTATTCAGTTTGATAGGTTTTTTGTGTAAATTGAACGCATTGAGAAAATTTTGGTAAGAAAAAACTTCAAATAGTATATACAACATATAGGACTGACACCAACATAATAAGGATGATTTTGTAAGCCTTCTTCAACAAGAGAATGATATTTAGTAAGATAGGTATTGAACATTAAAAACACTTCAAAAAGCACAACCTAGCTAGTAGTAAAGGTTTATTGATTTAGTAGAGGGCCATATGCTAGAGCATAATACCTTTAGTTGAATGGGTAACTAGGGTATGATAAGGTCACATACCACCTTACCACCCCTTTCTGTAGAAGGACTAGGCCCTAACAAGGAATTATGTCACCTCAACAAAAGAAGAGTGCATGGTGAGTAACTTCGGGCATGATATTGTACCCTTCACCCTACTAAACCAACAATTGATGGTATTAAAGGCTTCTAATAAATAAGGTCATAGTGAAATCAATGAACAGTGAGTCCATTTAGGGATGCCCAAGATTGGAGGGGTCCTCTCTACTCTCTTCACCTATACATGTCTCGACGGATCGAGGGTCATGACCTAGTTGATTTAAAGGATGTTGGCCACACCTTGGGGTATAACTTTCATTCTCCCCCTTTTATACCCCACTTGAACATGTGGTTGAGGTCATCCTTGAGGTAATGAAATCCCCAAGAAGGCCTCCTAATATTAAGAAAACTAAAATGATGTTATTTTTTATTCCCAAGATCATTCTTAAGAGTCACGAGGGAAGAGCATACACAAAAAATCACACCTCAAGTAAATACACAAAGTGCAAATCCTAGGTTATTTTTTATCTCCAAATTCACACTAGGCATGGGGAGAGAGCATATGTACCTAAGAACTTACCAGACACAACAAACAATGCTCATTCCCTTTAAGAAATTGAAGTGTTCCTAAATTTAATGAAATTCAAGCACATAAAAACCTCCAACAGATGATGTCAGTATAGAGTTTTTTCTTCAATCTAAATGGACACCACAAGATTCTCACAAATATATTAGTAATTCTAAACCCTAATAAATAGTAGTGTCAAAATAACTAAAAACTTATAAAGAATAAATTACCTTCTATGTCAAATGTGCCCATAAAGACATAGTTGTACTTGTAAAAGACATAGATGCACCTATCTTCTACACAGATGCACCTATGTGAGCCAGAGATGCACCTAAGTTCCTATCAATTTCACAACTCTACATGAAACACAAGAAAAAGTAGACACAGAGCTAAAAAAAATCTAATTTGAAGGGTTAATTTGATCACTTCAACATTAGAAAATATCAAAATCAGAGTTATTAATCCAGAATCAAAGACACAGAAAGCTTGAAAACATAGAAAAATAAGGAGAGACAAATGTGGCTAGATACCTACCAAAGATATGCTTATATTAGACACAAATGCACCACTCTTTGTAGCAATTATGCCTATATGAGCCATAGATGCACCCAAGTTTTTGTCAATTGCATGATTCTAGAAATGATTACGCTAAACGAACCTGTAACTTTAAAAAATCACAAAGCACTTGCAAATGAATTAAATCAAGGACTTGAGTGGTCCCACCGGGTGTGCCAAAATGTATGACCTAGAAATTCTATTATGAAACTAAAGGAATAAATCAATAAATGAACAAATATTCACAATCAAAATATTATAATCAATGAAGAAAATAAGGAAAACTGATTCAAAATGAAATGCAAACATGCAAGCATTGACACGCATAATTTACCCTAGCATAGCTCCATTGTTCTTCTCTATTTCACCTTTGGATAATAATGTAAGTTCTACGCTCTCATATTTGTAATAAGCACAATAGTATAAAATCACCTATAAAATATGAGTAGAGTTTCTCTTTACGATATGAGATGAAATCATGAATGATAGGATGGTTTGATTTATAGATATTTGGTGACACCAATTAACGGTCAAGATCAAAAGAAAAACTAAAAACGATCAATGATGGAGGATTGATGAGGGTACAATTGATTGATTGTTAACTGACTAGATGATTTCACATAATGGATTGCATGATTCAATTAAGAGAATTGATTGAGAAGTTAATTGAGACTGATGGTTAGTGGATTGAATTGATTGCTCAGAGGACTCGAAGTGAGTGGGTGTGAAGTGGATCTTACTAATGAGTGGACTGATTAGATTGATTAGTGGACTAAGAGTAAGTCTCAGTCAACAGGCGAGATGAAATTTGCATAAGTATTTAATAATTAAAAAAAATTAATTATTATATAAAATAAATGATTTTTTTGGGATAATGTTTGAGACATAAATTAAATAATTAAAACAATTATTTAATTGAGGAAGTGAGAATTAATTAAATTATAAATTATTTAATTTTGGAGATAACAAATAGATAATTAATTATTTAATTAAACTTGGAAATAAAAGAAAAATTAGTAAATTAATTAAACAACGCTAATTATTTAATTAATATAGATGAATGGTGGTGAAATAGATAATTTAATTAAATAATTCAAAATTATTTAATTAAAATAGAATTAAGAGGAAATTTGAAATTAAATAATTATAAAAAAAATCATTTAATTATCATGATGAAGTGAAAATGATGAATAATTTAATCAAATAATGAAATTATTTAATTAAATATTGAAGATGTATTAGTTAGGTCAAATGATGGAAAATGAGTCATTTTGGATGAAAATGCATTAGTCGGAATTAAGTGTCTACACTATCTTATTCACTCCATGTCGCCTACTTTATATCTCTATTTCTCTATTTCTCTCTCTATTTCCCTCTTACCTCTTCTCTCTCTATCTCTTTATATCCATATCTCTCTACCTATATCTCCCTATCTCTCTCTATCTCTTTATATCTATATATATATATATCTACATCTATCTCCCTATCTCTCTCTATCTCTTTATATCCATATCTCTCTCTACATCTATCTCCCTATCTCTCTCTATCTCTTTATATCCATATCTCTCTACCTCTATCTCCCTATCTCTCTCTATATCTCTCTATTTATATTACTTCCCCCTCTCCCTCTATCTATTGAGCCCTCTCTCTCTCATTGACACCATCTCTCCTAATCTATATCTCTATCTCTCTATTTCTATCTCTCTCTCCCTCTAACTCCTCTCTTTATCTCTTTTTATCCATATCTTTCTCTACCACTATCTCCCTATCTCTCTATCTCTCCATATTTCTTTATCTCTCTCCATCTCTATTTTTCTATTTCTACTTCTCTATGTTTGTCTATCTCTCTACCTATCTATTTTTGTCTATCTCCCTCTCCCCCTCTCTATATATCTCCTTATATCTCTATCCCTCTGTCACTCTATCTCACCATCTATATCTATATTTATCTCTCCCTCTCTCTATCTCTCTCTATATATCAATTCCTATCTCTATCTTTATATCTCTCTCTCTATACGTTTATCTCTTCTACCTCTATCTATCCCTCTCTCCTCTCTCTCTCTTCATCTCATTCTCTCTTCATATCCCTCTCCTTCTTCGTCTCAATCTCTATCTCTATCTTCCTCTTTATCTTTATTCCCTATCTCTATCTCCTTACCTCTCTCTGTCTCTCTCACTCTTACCCCTCTATCTATGCCTCTCTCTCCCTCTCTCCGTATTGCAAACATAAAATGAGCTTGTTGGTAATGGAGCTTGATTATCTTCTTGATTCAAAGGTTTTGTTTCAGTCGTGTTTGGGTCCTAGTTCTTGACCTTTGTTGCACGAATAACATCATTTGCTAAATGACCTACCAATTGACCTCATGTACTATACAAATTTATGCAAAAAATAATCTAATTTTTTTTCTAATTGACCTTCTACACCTTTTTGACATACCCAATGCACACCAAGATACGGTTGCTAATCTATATTCTTAAAAATTGTCACACTACTCTTATATTTTAGTGTTTTTTTCTTCAATCTCAATTTTAAAAGACATAAACTTTAAACATTGATAATTGATTATATTTTTCCTACCAGAAAATTAACCTCAATCAGAATATCAACGAGATTAAGATCAGATTTATAGTTAATTCCCAGTGTTGAACAGATTAAATATTGGTTTGCAAAAGGTCCAATTCTCTTACAAGTTGTAATAGTCAGCATGCGCTAAGTACCATGTCTGGCTGATTTTAATCTTTCCTCAATGACTGCGATTCCCTTCAAACGCCTATTGCTAAATCAATCTTCACAAGCTCCTTCAAATGAGTTACGGTTTGCAGATGTCAGGCATTGCCTCCCAGTTTAAATATCATATTAATCTCCCAGAACAATCAATCTCCAGGCCTGATCCGTATTAAACAACAGTGCCAAAAGTAATATTATGCCATCAAATCTTATGGCTATCTCAAATGCTAGATGACGGTTAATATAAATTATGCCTTTTCCTATCTGTAAAGCTGCGATTGGAAATTAGATTATGCCTTTTCCTTTTTGTAAAGCTGCAGAAGGGACAGCAGCACACAACTTAATAAAATTCTACGGTTCCCTAATGAAATCGTACGAGACATAAAGGAGAGTAAAGTAGCTGATTAAGACAAGGAAAAACAGTACAAAAGCATTTGATATAATATATTATACTCCAAGCCTTCTGACTATAGTATTTTGATAGCAAAAGTCACGATGTGGACTATTGCAAAAGGCAAATCAGCAAGCAGAATAATAGTAGCCAAAGGCTAGTTCTGAAAATTAATCAAATCTGTACACTCGTGATCTATGGTAAAATCATTCAATAGTTTTTCGTTTTTCACTTTTCAATCTAGAGGGTTTTTATCTTTAAGTTAATTTAATTGAATTGAAGTTTACTGTTTCAATAAGAAGTAGAATTTAGAAAAATGATTAGTTGATCAATATATTAATCGTTTTTCTTTTCTTTTCTTTTCTTTTCTTTTCTTTTGTATTGAATGAAGTTTAAAAAGCTTAAAAGAAAGATACAAATAGAATAAATCAGTCGAAGAAAAAAGAATTATGAACAATAATTCCAACATCAACATACAAATCTGCACTTTTACAAACATAATAACTTAACTGTAAGTATGCAACCAACAAAACAGTATATAACTCAAATAACAATAACAGCTACACAAAATAAGCTCCTTTTCCTGGACCTCTCTTAAATAAAATTTCCCTTCAGAAAATGTAACTCTTCAAATGACTTTTGATTGATACTTGAGAAAAAATATTTAAAATAATTTGATTTCAAGTCTTTTCAAGTTCACTGGCATAAGGTGGAAGTCTTTTGAGAAAGCTGTCAGTATTTCTGCGGTAGGGGTCTTCCATTGTACCCAATAGGCGTTACTTCTGCTTTTTCTATGTCTGTATCATTCTGTCCACTAGTAGGGTTTGACTACGGGGTGTCCTTGTAATGTCTTGGATTGGTATTCAAGAAAATGTTTGTATGGCGAAGCTCATAATGAGGTGGGAACGATTAAATTGTAAGGTTTGGTGATATAGTAGGTATTGGGTAATTATAATTTCCTCTCCATCTTGTTTGGCATGGTGGAGAGAAGAAAAGGTCCGGTCCTTTATACACTGAACATGTGTATTCTCATTTCATTAGTTGAAAAATGTATGTTTGTTTTAGTCTGTTTAAATTTTTAATTAGTGTATTTATGCATTTAATAAATTTGGAGGTTCAATTTATCTCAATCTGATAATTTTCATTGCATTTATTTTAGAGCAAATGTGAGTTATATATGCGTGGCTTTTTAGCTTGTGGAAAGTTTGATTTAAAGGGCATTTCTTAGTTATTTGCTTGAGAATTCAAACTGTAAGGGATTCATGTTGTCCACATCGTTATCGATGGAATAATTGGATCTTCTAGGTGTATGCTCAAAATATCCTTTTGGAGCTTGAACAATATGAAGTCTTTTTAATATTTTTTGTAAGGGGTGTCACTTTTTATTATTTGGATACATATGGAGCCTTCTTCGCTTCATGACATTCAAAAGCTTGTAAAGGGGTTATGGACACCCCAAATTCATCACTTAATTATTTATTTATTTATGTTGAGATAATTCTTGCTTATTTAAAGTAGGAACATTTGCATGGCTAGCACTTAAAAATAGGGTTCTGATAAAGGATAGATTAGAGAAAATTGGTACTATCAAATTTGCTATGCACTCTTTGAGGTAAGAAGAAGGAAATACTTGATCATTTGTTCCTCCATTATAAGTTTTCAAGTAGTTGTTGGCAATGACTTTGTTGGTGGAGTGCCCTTTTGAATTTCATTTATGATATCTTTTCAAGTTGGCCTATATTGCATTAGTCCTCAACATATGGTTGGATTTGGAAAAGTGTGTCTTCTATAATTATTTGGCACATTTGGAAGGAAAGAAACTATAGAGTTTTCAAAAAGTCTCTTTTTTTTGTCAATAATCCACAAAATTGAATTTGTTAGAAATAATCATGTATTTAGTTATCTCCTCTCCTAAGAAAATTCACGTTTCTCCTCATGGGATGAAAAGTTGTTGAAACGATGGCATCTTCTTCATCTCCATCATGTGAAAGATTCCTTTTTTTATCCCAAAAACAATTAGCCCGAAATAAAATGCAAAGTGGAGTCCTTTAAAATCTCTATTAATAAAATTAAATTTTGATGATGTTGCTAGGGGTAACCTAGATTCCTCTGGAGTGAGAATTGTCTTATGAGAACATAATGAAAAGGTGATTCATGTTGCATCCAAGAAGCTTTTAGTGGCTACCAACAATGAGGTAAAATTCCAAGCCCTGGCTATATAGGGTTAGGTCTTGCCTCTTGCTTCAATATAAAGAGGATCATAATTGAAGGGGACTTTGTGTTGGTAATTGTGATCCTAATAAAATGTTGCTTCCTAAATGTGAGATACTAGATAAAACTAATAGTGCAATAAAGAGAAACAACAAGATAATAAGGCACCTCAATGATTAGCCTAAGAAAATGAACAATATGAAAGCAAGATGAACAAGTAAATTGTTGTTATACCTTCATGTTGTTGCTTCCTTGGTTGGCCCTTGATGTTGAAGTCTTGTGTGCTCCTTGGATGGCAATGAAAATGAAGTGGATGCAAGATGAATTGATGCAATATGGATGCTAAAATAGATGAGAGATTGAATGGCAATTTTGCAAGAGTTTATTTGCAAAAGACTTGATCCCTCAAAATGAAGGAATTGAAGGGGTATTTATAGGCCAAATTGAATTCTCTAGAGAATTCAACGGTTGGGATTGATCCAACCAAGATCAAGATGAAGGGCTATGGTGAGTTGAGGACTCACAAGCCCTCACATCTTGACATGTGGAAGGTGACATGTAGAGGGTGGAGTGATGTGGAAATGAGGTGGAAGAGAAGGACAAGAGGTGGAAGGGAAGGACATGAGGTGGATGAAGGACAAGTACCTTTGAGGTACCTTGGGGGATGAGAAGATTTCCTCAAAAAGGAACTTCTTGTCCCCAAATGAGGATGAAAGAGACTTTTGAGGAATTTTAGAATTCCTCAAAAATCTCCATGGGAAAAGGGGAAATGTGTGGGAAGAATAAATGTAAATTAAAAATTTACATTTAATGGAAGATTCATTGGATAAAAGGAGATCTCCAAAAAGCTGGAGATTTGTCACATGTGGGAGATGTGACAAGTCCAAGGTTCTAGAAGCCCTTGGCACATGTGAAGTGACAAGGCAAGGCTTCTAGAATCTTGCATGGGGATGGGAAAGACCTTGGAAGGATAAAAATGAATTAAAAATTCACATAGGGAAGAGAGGAACTTTGGTAGAATAAATGTGAATTAAAAATTCACATGGGGAAGGGAGTCCATATCAAAAATGGTAAGTGGGAAGGTTGACCAAAAAAGGTAAGCCAAAAGTGGCTAATGATTCTGATTAAGGTTGTGCAAACACCTGATTAAGCTAATTAATGATGGATTAGAGGCAAGTGGGAGATTATGGAGGATGTGACACTTAATCAAGATTAAGTGGTGCACATCCTAATGATAGATTAATTAATTTAATCTAGATTAGAAGAGGGTTATGGAGAATGTGACAAGGAGAGAGAAAAAAGGAGAATTAAAAATTGATTTTAATTCAAATGGGTTAAATGACTAAATTAAATAATTTGTCATGTTTATTTAATTTAGAGAAGACAAGGGGGTAAGGTAAAGTATTTAATTTATTTAATTAGATACTTTAGGAACCTTAGGCAGAAAATTAAATAATGATTAAATAAATTATTTAATCACTATTAATGAAATAGATGAATAAAGTAGACGATTTTGATCATATGAGAGTGATCAAATTTGGATGTCTCTGATAATTAACACTTTGTAAGTGCAAAATCTAGATAACTAGAGACATTGAAATATCATGCAAATTTTTGGGGGGATTTTACCATCTTTTGATTATTATGAAAGTATTCATTATTACATATAGAAGCTAATAAAGTTGTAATAGATTGTCACATCTATCCATTGACTTGAACTCCAACTTCATAGAAGGAAATAATGTTAAAATTTGGTGGAATTATTCTTCCTTCTCGTCTCTAATTGTTTTTTAATCCTTCTCCTCCTAAGTTTGGTCTTTTGAGGTGTTAGGTTGGAATCGATTCATACTTGATATGGTCTCAAGTGTTCTTAAGTTGGATTTAAAATGTATGAATCTCCTTGAAAAATAGTATTGCTTCTTTGTGATGGCTCCCCATCATCACTCTTCACATGTTCTTGATGTGTTCCTTTACCACATTGATGTTATTCTATCATAACTTTTCTCATGTTTTTGTGAATTACTAACATCTTGGTTGGTTTTGCAAGCTTCCCACAAACTAGTAGCACCCTCCATTTTTCCAACACCAATTCCCTAGAATTCTTACCTCACCTCAATTAATGTGTAGTGTTTTTATTTCTCTTTCTAGTACTATTGCAATTATGGTGTTGCTTCATCATTGGCCTTGCATTTTATTCACAAGAACTCTACCACTTGTTAAATGTTCTCTTCTTCTTGGTGTTGTTTCCAATAGTTACCCCTATCCTAAATAATAGAGTAAATATCTTTCCATAAAGTTCTCCATCCCTTCAAGAGTGAAAAACTAGGGAAATTTTCATGCTCCCATCAAAGAAATCATTGGTAAATCTTTGTTGTTTGATTTTCCTGGTGCTCTCTCCTTCTTGGGTGTTATATCCATTTTCCTTTCAAACACTATGAACATAATTGATGATGCAAGGATAGTTAAGTATCTGGTAGAGAGCTATATTTAATAGTATGCTTTATCCCCTGCAGGTCTCAATGAAGCTCTTAACTACTATGACAACAATTGTGGGGTGATTGACATTGGTGGTATTTGCTCCAAGTTCCAAGTCTAGAATTCTCCTCCTTTATCATGCACTCTCCTTGCAATGAGGTGGGCTCTCCTAATGGATTCTCCCCAAATGGCCCCTTCTGCCTTGAATTTGATCCAAGAAGATGTTAGGGATGTCTCAGAATCATAAAATGAGGAAGGTCTCCAAATCTCTTTATTTGCTATTCCCTCATGTAATTGATAATATTCATATCTTTGTACTCCCTATTCAATTTTCTTCGAGCTGGTTATTGCTAGCTCTAGTGAGAGTTGTGATGGTTAGATGTAACATGCTTCCAAGGTAACATTCTTTGTAATTATTTATTATTTTTTCCTCGGCTCATTAGTGTCTTTTATTTTCTCATGGCTTTCTTCTAATGTGGCAAAATTTTAGGGATGTGTTTTTTTACTTGTTGTAGGTTTCCTTTTGGTCTTTTTATTGATTTGGATGTCTAGTGTTAGATTTCTATAGTTCCTTCAGAACTTTGTTTCTTGGTTGTATTTCAAGTTCCTCTTTTTAATATATAGGTGATCACTAATCACCTTGTGTCAAGAAAAAAAATCATAATCCATCACTATCTCATATTCATGAAATTAATTAAATGATTTATTAATTAATTAATTACGCTTTTTGTAATTAATTATCATTTCCTTCCTAAGGTTAGTTAATCAAATTAATTCAATTAAATAACCCTAATCCTAAATTCCTGTCACTTAATTAATTAATTAATCCCTAATTAATTGATTGATTGATTAAGGATAATTGAAACCCCATTAATTTTTTGTCTAATTTTAATCTTCTCCGTCCAATATCATATCTCCCTCTCCTCCTAAGCTCTCACATGTGTGAGCATGCAACCTCAAACAACACCTTTTCTCACACATGTACGAGCATTCCCTCATGGAAGCATCTTTGACTTCCACCTCAACTCCACTTCATGTTTGAACATGTGTGAGCATGCCACCTCAAACCACACCTTTTCTCACACATGTGCAAGCATGCCATCATGGAAGCATCTTTGACTTCCACATCAGCCCCACTTCATGTTTGAACATGTGTGAGCATGACTCATCCCACTCCATTTTCACAAATGTGTGAGCATGCTAACTTTGAGGCTTCTTACCTCTCCACCTCATCTTCATTTATTTGCTTACACATGCAAAAATTTCTTCCATTCTAACTCACATGACACTTGTTTTCTTATCACTTCTCTTTGTGAAAGGTTAAGCCTTCAATCCATGTAACTCCAATCTTATCCCTCCATTAAAATTTTCATCATGTCCCTTGACTTTCCTTGTGAAAATCTATAAAAATGATGCATTCCCTTCCATTTTTATTAATAGTCAACCATAGTATCATGCTATGTATTTTCATAATCAATATAATTTCATGCTAAACTTATGGTGCTACTTTAATTATCAAATTTCCTTGACCTATTGTTATGTTGATACATTGATAAATTCACATTCTATAACAAAAATCAACATACATCTTGTTGAGAACATAAATTGGAGGCTAAGGGTGGACTTAAATTCAACTCAATCAAAGGATAAAGAATAAAAAAGTCATAAAGGTTAATTAATTACTTTTGAATCTTTTTGTTTTATCCCTTTTTTTTTATTGTCTTTATTCTAGCATGATCAGTGGGACCCACATCCCTATTGTACTAATTTAAATTATATCAAATTTCTATGAGTGTTCATGTGTAGTTTTATGGTTTACTGTCTACACTTTGTATTTGAGTGCATTTGTGTCTAGATTGGTACTTTTGCATCCTATGGAATTTGTGTGTTTTCAGTATTTTTTAACTTTTTGTGTCTTATTAATATCATTTATCTATCAGTTTTCTAACTTTTTTTAATCTATTGTATAGGATTATTTTGCTATCTTGTGGATTTCATCATTTTCTCACTCTCTATTTGTAGAATATCATGTTTTCTTGTACGTTTTCCTCTCCTAGTCTGATTCAACACATACACCCAATGGATCAACATCTATGTGTATGAATGTATATGTGTATTGGCACATACATGGATCAACACCACAACCCTACCATTCAACACTTTGATGCTTGTGAATATTCATTATCTTTCTATGTTTTACATTTTTTATTTTGTTATTTTTTTTGCTAACATAATTTTATATAACTTTCAATATTTTCAACATTATACTTTGCAAATCCTTATTATTTTACCAAAAAATCACTGATGTTTATTTTTTGTTTTGTGTAATTTACTGACTTAGCATTTATGCAGATCAACACTTACACAGTTCAATGCTTGAGTGCAGATAAAAAACTTCATAGATTGGTATATTTTTTAGTTTTTTAGTTTTCTATTTTCTATTCTATGTTTTAGTGCCTTTGTTCATTTTAGTTCATTTGTATGGTTCAACACCTACATTCTATGTATGTTCATTTTTTTAAATGTTCACCATTTTCTTAGTTTTTGTGCTAAATTTATGCTCTAATATAGTACTCTAATTGAGTGGTGCAAATATATATGCATGTCCAATATTAATTTTCAAAACTACTACCATATTTGGTATAGGTTACACTTGTTCAAGATTATTTTTTATCACTTGTCTAGTTGCACCTAAAATAGAAAAACTTTTAAAGAATTTATTTGTCATGTTTTGGAACTTGTGGAACATATGCTCTCCCCTTATGCTTAATGAAATCTTGGGAGTCAAAATTTTCAATTAGTTCATTGTGTTTTAGATTAGAACCTGAGAGTTCCAGTTTGTGTGTATGTTCTCCCATTATACTACATGCATTCTTGGGTGATCAAAAGAACCTAGCATTTATTTCCCTTTAGGAGGCCTAATTGAATATTTTATTGCCCAAAGGTATGATATCAACCACACAAATTTGGTGGGGTATATGAAGGGGGAGAACAATATTTCTAAACCAATAGATTCATCATTATGTTTGGCACAACCATGGGGCCTTTGTTTCATCAAGGCATAAAGTGAACTAACATTAAGTTCTCACATGCTTGAAGATTGTCTTATGTTAATGGATCTAAGCCTCACATTCTCTTGTGGCATAACATGGATACCCTAGAGAACATGTATATCTTAGATAATAACTTTCAATAATTTTATTTGTGGTGCATTAGATATTAGTTAGGCTCAAGAAGTTACAACACACTTTCAATCAATTGAGGTAGAGCTCACTTTGGATAAGACCCAAGCCTCCAAGGTAAGGAGGTGCATAGGTAGTCTATTACTTATAATTTCTATCTACCCATGTCCTTGGTAGATAGTATAAATGTGGCCCACAAAATATTACACTCTTACATGAATAATATAAGATTGTGTAAACTTTTTGGCATATTTTTTGGTGTAAAAGTAGTACATGCCTATTATCCTTAATCTATGAAGTCCAAAAGAATCCATTGTTTTTGTTGTTTGTTTTATAACTCTTTCCAAGAATTATGAAAATAATTCATTTGAAAGGAATCAAGGTATATAAAAATACTTCTTACACTAATATTATGAGGAGATTATTTCTAGAAAATGTGCCTCAAACTTATTGACATGAAACTCCTGAAAGAGCGAAATTGGTGAGACATCTAGACTGTCTTGCCGATAAGAAGCTTGGTCCTGAAGGTTCGAAATGATCATTTTGGTGTGACTAATGGTCGATCTTGCCAACAAGATCCGTCAATATGACTTGAATGGTCGATGGAAGTCCTCTATCTCTCGATGAAGGTAGGAGTCTGATCGACAGGTGATGATCAGTGAGAGTCTTGTCGATGGTACTCTATCGGGCTAACTTTGGTCCTTGGTAAGACTTGGAAAGATCAGATCGACATTAGTAGTCTGGCCGATGGGTGATGATCACCATGAGTCCTATTGATGGCTCTTCATCAGTGTCAAATAAGACTTTGGCCCAACCTTAAGATCTTTGTCCGATGATTGAATTTTGGTCGATGGATTGAATTTTGGCCAATGGATTGGGATTGGTGTAAGTCCTATTGATGGATGTCATCAGAGTAACTTGGGTCTTTGACCTAGATTTGGATGATCATCTTGACTATATTGGTCTGCTCAATGGAATCAATCGGGTTAAGTCTCCCTGATGAGATCACAAGCAAGAACTTCATCAGTAGAACATGAACTATCAGATGAGCTTTGGAAACTTCCAACAAGGTGTGTTCTCAGCCCAATGTTGTTTGGTCAAAAAGATGTCACCCAGGTCTGACCGGTTGAGCTACAGAAGAATGTAGTGTGTGTGATTGTCAAATGAGTAGTTTGGCATCGATGAGATATAGACTTCTGTCTCACCGATACACAATGTAGTTGAACTAGAAGATGAACCGAACTGTTGGTTGAAAGAACAAATCGACCATGGCTATGGGATAATTTACAGGGTGTGCAACTAATCAAGGATTTGAATTGTTATTGTTTGGAATTGTATGTTGTATGAGCATTGGAACAGTAAGACATAACGAAGTGTGTGAATTTCATTATATGCTTTTGTAGAGCATTGTAACAGTGTTGTTTTGTACAAGGTTAATCAGGGAAATGTTGTTGTTGTACAATTGACATCTAAAAGGAGAGTCTGTAACTATTATGTAATTCAATTATTGTAATATAAGTGATCTTTTTTTGGTGTGGTGGGTTTTTCTCCCATAAGGGTTTTCCCATGTAAATCTAGTTTCCAATTATGTATGTGTTTATTTCTCTATTTTTTTATTCCTTTCATGTGTATCTTAGTGGACTGTAATTGTAAAATTTAAAGATGTATCTACATTCTTCTCTCAGTTTTGACATTAGGAGAGTTAGTTTTGCACCTTTAATTTTCCTAACAAGTGGTATTAGAGCATGGTCAGTTGTGTTATCCTTGTGGATAGGTTGGATTTTTTGTGTCAATTATGTTCAGTGGGAGATTTGTAGAAGTCTGGTAATTATCAATTTACAAATTGAGATGGCAATGGCAAGTACATAAGGAAAGAATGAAATTGATAAATTCAATGGCAACAATTTTGAGTTGTAGAAACTCAAAATGGAGGATTTGTTGGTTGATCGTGATCTGTGGGTTGCTATGTCTGAAACCAAACCACAGGCTATGAAGCAAGAAGAATGGGAACTGGAAGATAAAAAATCAAAGGGGCTGATAAGGATCTATTTGGTAGACTCTATTCTTCTAAATGTTCATGAAGAGAAGATTACATCTTCTTTATGGAAAAGATTGAGAGATTTTTATGAGGGCAAGTCCTTGGTGAATAAGTTATTCTTAAGGAAGAAGTTGTATTCTTTGAAAATGTAGGAAGGAGGGTTTGTTGCTAATCACTTGAATGCTTTTAAAATGGTGATTGCTCAGTTAGCATCTGTGGGTGTGAAGATTGATGATGAAGATCATTATATGCTATTGTTATATTCTTTCTCGGATTCTTGGGATCAGTTGGTGATGGCTATTGGGAGTACGATATCCACTTTTAAGATGGAATATGTTGTTGCTTCTTTGTTATGAGAAGATATGAGAAGCAAATATTTTGAGATGGTGAAGGAGGCTCTTGTTGTTTGAGGTAGATCAAAAGAAAAAGGCAAGAAGAAGGATAAGAAGTCCAGATCAAAATCAGAAGGAAGATCAAAGTCTCCTAGCAAGAAATCCAAGGTGAAGTGTTGGAGTTGTGGGAAGCCTAGTCATGTTCGAAAGGATTGCAAAGAGGAGAAAAAGAAGAGGAAGAACTCTTTCAATAATGATTCTTCTCAGAGTGATGCAGATGCCTTCATTGCAGCCTTGCCAATTCAGGCATCAGATGAAGTTTGGCTGATTGATTCCGGAGCATCTTTCCACATGAGATCTCATAGAGACTGGTTCACAAAGTATGAAGAATATGATGGTGGAAAGGTGTATTTGGCTAGTGATTCATCTTTGGACTTTTTTGGTCGTGGAAGAGTTAGAATTCAATTTCTTGATGGAAGAATTAAGGGAATTGATGGTGTAATGCATATACCAGATCTGGCTTGGAATTTTCTTTTTGTAAGCAAGTTGAATGATGTTGGAGTGCAAGTCTCATTCTCAGGCAATGGCTGCAAAATTACTAGAGGCTCGATGGTGCTAGCTAGGGGTCCTCAAATTGGTACTCTATAAAAGCTGGACACACTAGTAATTCAATGTAATAGTGTCTTTGTAAAGTCACAAAAGGTTGTTTGTAAAGAGAAGAAAGAAAATGTTCCTATTGGGGAAAACTCCTTGGAAGTTAAACTTCCAGCAGAAAAGACTATGCTATGGCATCATAGGCTTGGCCACGTTGGTAAATAAGGTTTGAAAGCCTTGAAAAATAAAAACCTAGTTGAGGGGATTGATGATTGTAACCTGGAATTTGAATTTTGTGAACATTACATATATGGGAAACATCATCATGTTTCATTTTATTCACCCTCATAAATATTCTGGTATACTTGATTACATTCATTCTAATATGTGTGGTCCAGTGAATGTTCCTTCGTTATTGAAATCTAAATATTATGTTTCTTTTATTGATGATTATTCGAGAAGGGCATTTGTGTATTTTTTAAAAAGTAAATCAAAAGTGTAGAGTCATTTTAAGGAATTTAAAAACCTTGTGGAAAATCAAATTGGAAGAAAAATAAAGTGTTTAAGGACTAACAATGGTGGTGAGTTTTATTCTGATGAGTTCAAAAGGTATTGCAAATACCATGGGATTAAAAGGCATAAAACTATACCTTACACTCCACAGCAAAATGGAGTTGCTGAAAGGTTGAACAAGACGTTGATGGAGAAGGCAAGAAGTATATTGAGCAATGTTGGTCTAGAGTAGAATTTTTGGTCTGAGGTTGTGGCTAGAGCATGTTACTTGTTGAATTGGTCTCCTTCATCATCACTTGTTGACAAAACGCCTATGGAAGCTTGGTCTGGTAAGAAGCCCTCTCTGAGACATATTTGTGTCTTTGGCTGCAAAGCATATGTTTATGTGTTGAATGAGAAGAGATATAAATTGGAGAATAGAGTTGTTAAGTCTATCTTCATTGGCTACAGTATTGGAGTGAAAGGATACAAACTTTTTAATCTTGTGATTAAGAAGGTATTGTACAACAAAAGTGTAATCTTTCATGGGTTGAAACCTTGTATGTTGGATCTGCAGTCAGAGATGAAAGAACAAGAGGAAAAAAATGATGTTGTTAAAATACCTCTAACTCTAGAAAAAGAGGAACAATAAATTGATAGTGTACTTGAAAGTGAAGAGAGTTCGAGCAACTCTGAGAAATCTGAACTAGAAGAAGAACTGCAACCTCAACCTCAGCCTATGAGGAGTTCTACACATGAGAAGAAGCAACTTGATAGGTATGGATTCTCTATGTCGGATTCTAGTTGTGCCTATGCTTTGATTACTAACACTGGTGAGCCTAAGACTATAAGAGACGCAACTGAAATTTCTGATTTAGATTCCTGATTGGAAGCCATGAATGAACAAATGAAATCATTAAAGAAAAATGATACTTGGGATCTGGTTCCATTTCTTGAAGGTAGAAATCCTATGGGTTGCAAATGGTGTTTAAAAAGAAATTTGGTTTGTATGGTTGTGTTGAAAAATATAAAGTGAGGTTGGTTGCGAAGGGATATTCCCAGGTAGAGGGAATTGATTATGGGGAAATTTTTTCTCCAGTAGCAAAGCTAACATCTATTAGATTTATTTTGTCACTTGCAGTAGCATATGACTGGGAGATTGAACAGATGGATGTGAAGACAACATTTCTTCATGGTGATCTTGAATAATAAATTTATATGTCCCAGCCAGAGCACTTTCTAAAAAAAGGTAAAGAAAATCTGGTTTACAAGTTGAAAAAATCTTTGTATGGAATAAAATAGTCTCCTAGAATGTGGTACCAGAAGTTTGACACATTTCTTTTCTCATTGGGATTTGTAAGATCGAAATTTGATCATTGTGTGTATTACAAAGATGAGAATGATTGTATTTTAATTATTGCCCTGTATGCAGATGATATGTTATTCATTGGGAATAGTAAGCTTATGATTTCTAATGTAAAATCTAAGTTGCCTACAAAATTTGAATTGAAAGATCTGGGTGCAGCGAGGTATATTCTGGGGATGGAACTAACCAAGAACAGAAAGAGTAGAAAACTTTGGCTTAGCTAGAGTAAGTATATTAACACTATTCTGGAGAGGTTTGGCATGACTAATTGCAAGTAGCTATTTGTTCCAGTTTTGCAAGGAACGAAGCTAACTATTGAAGATTGTCCAAAATCTCATACTGATATGGAGGACATGAACAGGGTGCCTTATGAAAGTGCAGTTGGTAGTTTAATGTATGCAATGGTTTGTACAAGGCCAGACACTGCCCAAGCAGTGGGAGTACTTAGTCATTTTATAGTGAATCTAGGAAGGATAAATTGGGATGCTGTGAAAAGTTTTTTTAGATATTTGAAAGGTACATCTCAGTATGCTTTGCGTTATCATGGTAACTCTTCTAAATCACAGAGATCTAATAGCATTTGTGGATATGTGGATTGTGATTCGGCAGGGGACATTGAAAATAGAAGATCCACCAGTTGATATATTTTCATGGTGAATGGCTGTGCAGTTAGTTAGATGAGCAAGCGGCAGGTTGTAGTGACTTTTTCCACTATGGAGGTAGAATACATGGAAGCTACACATCCCTGTAATGAATCAATCTAGTTAAAACGTTTGTGTTCTAACATTGGCTTTGATGCAGGGCAAATTACAATTTACTGTGACAGTCAGAGTGCTATTTTTCAGGCAAAAAATCCTACTTTCCATGCTAGGATGAAACATATTGATGTGCAGTATCACTTTGTACGAGATATGGTGGAGGATGGAAAGGTCTATTTAGAAAAATTGGATACTCTAAAAAATTTTGCAGATGCATTGACGAAACTAGTGAGCACAGACAAGTATAGGTGGTGTGCTACTTTGATGGGCCTTGCACCCATGAATCTAAATAGTTTTGGATGGTCTAGAGGTGTTAATAAGATATTCGTCAAGTGGGAGATTCTTGGAAAATGTGCCTCAAACTTACTGACATGAAACTCCTAAAAGAGAAAAATCGGTGAGACATCTAGAATTTATTGCCGACAAGCAACTTGGTTCTGAAGGTCTGAAATGATCATGTCGATGTGACTAATGGTTGGTCTTGCCAACGAGATCCATCGGTATGACCTGAACGATCGGCAAAAGTTCTCTATCTCTCAGCAAAGGTAGGAGTCTGACCGAAAGGTGATGATGGGTGAGATTCTTGTAGATGGTACTCCATCGAGCTAACTTTGGTCCTCGATAAGACCTAGAAAGATTGGACTAGCAGTAGTAGTTTGAATGATGGGTGATGATCGACATGATTCCTGCTGATGGTTCTTCATCGGTGTGAAATAAGACTTTGGCCCAACCTTAAGATCTTTGTCTGATGATTGAAGTCTGGTTGATGGATTGGGATCGGCGTAAGTCCTACCGATGGATGGCATCAAAGTAACCAGGGTCTTCACCCTAGCTTTGGATGATTGTCTCGATTGTATTGGTATGCTCAATGGAATTGATCGGGGTAAGTCTCCCCGATGAGATCACAAGCAGGAACTTCATTGGTAGAACATGAACTATTAGATGAGCTTTGGAAACTTCCACCAAGGTGTGTTCTTAGCCCAATGGTGTTTGTTCAGAGAGACATCATCCAGGTTTGACCAGTTGAGTGACAGAAGACTGTAGTGTGTGTGATTGTCAAATGAGTAGTTTCGCATTGGTGAATCACAAACTATTGTCTCACCGATACACGATGCAGTTGAACCGGAAGATGAACCAAACTACTAGTTGAAAGAACGAATCAACCATGGTTGTGGGATAAGTTGCAGGGTGTGCAACTAGTCAGGGGTTTGAATTGTTATTGTTTTGATTTGTATGTTGTATGAGCATTGGAACAGTAAGACATAATGAAGTGCATGAATTTCATTTTATGCTTTTGGAGAGCATTGTAACAGTGTTGTTTTGTACAAGGTTGATCAGGGAAATGTTGTTTCTATACAATTGACATATGAAAGGAGATTTTTTAACTTGTATTTAGTTCAATTACTGTTCAATACAAGTGATCTTTCTTTGGTGTGGTGGGTTTTTCTCCCATAAGGGTTTTCCCACGTAAATCTGGTGTCCAATTATGTATGTGTTTATTTCTCTATTCTGTTATTCCTTTCATGTGTATCTTAGTGGACTGTAATTGTAAAATTTAAAGACATATCTGCATTCTTCTCTGAGTTTTGACATTAGGAGAGTTAGTTCCACACCTTTAATTTTCCTAAGAATTATTATGTAAATTTTAATATTTAACAATTACGGAAAGTAGAAACATGCTTAAATAGAAAATAATCAATATAGTAGCTCAATGTATTATTCAATAAAAGGAAATTATAATACACTTTCAAATAAATCCTTCACATGAGTATCACCAACTAGAGATCTAGAGGAATTCTTATAGCTTAACAATGTCTACAAAACTCTAACACTCAACCTCCATCTCAAGCACCTTAAATATAGGAGCTACAAAACCCTAAACCATCAAATGGTAATTAGAAACCCACAAGATAAAACCACCCAAAAGTGGCATCCAAATTATCCTCCAATAAAATATGGGTTATGATGTGTCATAATATTCATCATAAGTTGGTCAACAATTGTAACTCCTCTTTATAGATATTTTATACATCAAAAAATCTGTTATATTTCTTATGCAAACTTTGAAAGGTGATCACTTTTGATTTTTTGCACCAATTGAGCGCTTTTATTTCAAATTAAAGTAATTGAAGATATAGGTAGAACAAGCACCCCCATAGGTGGTGTTGAGCAACCAACAATTTTTATTTTGACCAAGTTCCAACCCTATAGGTCATAAATTAAGTTTTTCCATTTTATATATGAAAATCACAATTTTTGTAATATTAACATTAGGATCAAGGTTGAGACATTTTTTCCAACATCATTGAAATAAATCAATGCATTCACACTATGTATTACACCTCCATTGTTTTACTACATCCATGAATTGTGCATTTCCTATTTTATTGCTTGCACATTTTCATAATTTCTTCCCTTAGCCTAACACTTCTCTCATCTTAGAATTTGAATAGTTTAGCACTTTCACATTTCAAGGCTTATGTGTCCTAGTATATTTGTGTCTTAACCTTTGTGAGTTTTCACCATTTTCATACACACCCCATTTTTCCATAATCTTAATCAAGGATTTAGTCTATTATGCCTAGTCCATATACTCTATCCTCCAAAAATATTAGTCCTTTTTTCATAATCCTCATCCATTACCATCCCAAAAATATATATGTACAATCCATAACCATCACCCATTTATGATTTCACCTTAGCTTTTATTGTACATAAAAACACATTCCAAGTCGTAGGGATTATTTCCTTATTACTTCATCCACCATTCAGACATATTTCCAAATGTTTAGAATTTCTTTCTACTCGTCTTATCCAACATCTTCATATTATCCCTAAATCTTAAAAATTTTGTCCCAATCACCTTATCCATCATCTCATATTATCTCAAGTCATAGGGCCTTTTTTTGTCCCCATCACTTCATTAAGCATCCTGACATCATTCTAAACCTTATGATTTACTTACTAATCACTTCATCTATTATCTCACATCATTCAAATCCTCAAGTCTTGTGTCCTTGTCACTTCATTAACCACCCTTACATCATTCTTAGCTTTAGTACTTGTGTCATAATCATTTCACCCATATAAAATATAAGGTCAACCTTAAGAACTCTTTTGTCCCAATCTCTCCCTCTATTTTAAACATTATCCTCACTTATTCATCCATATTTTCCTTAATCCACTAACATTATTACATCCCTTAGTTCACTCAAATCACACATAATCCTCACAAAATTTAGTCCATCAAATTATTCCTTTCCAAAACCTCAATCTCCATCCATCATCCTAAATTGACATAACCCTTAGGACCTTGGTCCTACTTATCCATCCAATTTTACCTTAATCTATCCTCTAGGCCCATCATTCATCCAAGTTAAACCTTATTCCATCCCACATCACTAAACCCAATCTTGGATCCTTATTCTTGTTCCAATGCCCAAATTTCTCCTTCAAAAATCTAAACCCATTTCAATTTTTAAATCATTACATCCAACCTTTGATTTCACCCTTTATCACTCATTTATCCAAATCTCATCCTCCATCAAAATTTGAATTCCCTCACTATCCATATTGGAACACACTTAATAAACCATCCAAAATATCAAATCTATTATTGTTTAGAGCCTTGGGTTATTCTTTAACATCAATTCACTCCATACAAGCTTAATAATTGAACACCCTACAATTTTCAAAATAAATCCTTGGAAAATTTAAGACTCACCTTTGGATCCCCTTTTTTTTAATAATAATTCATCTAGAACCATCATCTATAACCCTTAGTTATCCTAGGGTCTAACCTTCACTCCTTGAAACCCTTAATTATTCTAGGGCCTATAATCCATCCTTTAGAACTCTACAACTATTCATAGATTCAAAAATATTGATCAAATCCAAACATTTATAGGTTAAAAAAGTGTGTCACGTCCATAGTCTAAAATTACAAAATCAACCCTTTCATCCACATAGTTTATCTAGTCATACATTCCCACATTTGGGAATCATCCTATCTGATGAGATAAAAATAACCTCATCATAACAATACCAAAAAAGCCTATTCATATGTGCACAATACTCATCCTTTTCCAATTAATTAAACTTTAGGATAAATAATTGCCTATCTTTAAGGAAAATTGTACAAACTTTATTTCTTATGATTAATTGAATTATTTTACCAATACGGATTTAATGGTTGTTTGAAAGTGTTTTGTAGATTAATAGTTTGACATTGTGCTCTAGAAAAGTTGAAGATATGCACTTGAAGACTACTCCTAAACTATAGGATAATGGACCGGAATTTTAGTTGTTGTTAGTTTTTATTTTAGATATGTTTTAAAGTTCAAAAGACTTTATGGCTTGACTTGAGCCTCTTTAATACCAATATAATGAGTGTTTAAAATTTGTTGAAATTTGTTAAAAAAAATTTCAATGGTCGTTCATGCCATCTAAAATTTAGGATTTATTTTGAAGTTTTTCTATAAAAAAGTAATCTCCAGAATAACGAGAAATATAGTAATGTTATGTTGTCAACTTGTCTCCTAAAGTTCTATGAATAAAGAGATTATTACGTATCATTTCCTGAGTTATTAAGTCCTCAACCCAGATGTGTATGTGACTTGAGAACGAATGTAGTAGCCCATAGGCTGGCCACTTGAGGGAGGATAGCTTAGTAAGTAATTTCCTTTATGTTATTTTTGCTGCATGGATAATCATTCTATAGGAAATCGTTAAGTCTGTTGTTGTCGTGTCTGAAGTTCAAAAGAACTCTTTGTCTTTCATTATCACAAGTTACTTGTTGAAACTATTAGAATATTTAATGTTCAATAGGATGTTTCATGGTTTGTTTACTAGTTTTTCCACTTTCGTAGTTTATGAACTATTTAGTTTTCTCATTTTTGTGCTTTCTAGTTTAGTTATCATGCTTTCTAAGTTAGTTATCTTATGTTTTATAGTTTAATATTTCCATTTTTCTTAGAATAAGTTATTTTCTAGTTAAGTACTTAGAAGGCCTTAGATTAACATTAACTTCAATTGTCTTTGAGAAACTGAAAAATCTAAAAGAGTTAATCAAGTTGTCTTCTATTGCAAACTGCCTTGGACACTACTCGATCGACTTATTGATGTTTATATTCTAAAGTAATGGGACCTCACGATAGCCTATCACTTTTTGGTGATGTTGTTGGGGACTCATAGCCTTCTTGCTTAAGTGTTAATAAGAGACGTTTTGAATACCTCATTTTAGGCCAAAATACCACCTATGGCTTCCTTTTTTGCATGGTCAGGAAAAGAGGCCCTCACGGACGATTTATACTAAAAACCCCCCCAAAATACATTCTAATCATACATAAGGAGGTCCAAGGCTCAGATGACCATTCTGTTGAAGAATTACTCGAGCCTAATCCACCAGAGGCTTTCCACTATTTACCTGAAGATCACCCAGTAGAACAACCTTTCATAGAGGAAATTATCTTTGAGGAGCATATTCCTCTAAACATCATGGGAGATCGTAGGGCTGAACCTAACCGGCATAATGCCAACCACAATGAACCTCAACCTCCTCGAACGTCTACTTATCCTATTACTTTGGATGCAGATGATGATACTGTGATGAAAAACATTTCCTTAGTTTTCCTCCCAACTTTTTGTGGCTTGTCCTCGAAGGACCCAGACCAATTTCTTTTTGAATTCAAGGTCCTTTGTCAAAATTATGAATATAAAAATGATAACTAGAAACTGAAGTTGTTTCCTTCTACTTTGAAGGATTCAACCATGCGTTGGTTTATGGGACTAGGTTCTGGGAGTATTACATCTTGGGGGGAAATGGAGAATGTTTTCTTGCAAAATTACCAGAGTTATTGTAGGGTGAGTGATTGTAAGGAAGAGTTGTTTAAACTTAGACAAAACGAGGATGAGAGTCTAGAGGACTATCTAGATAGGTTTCTTTTCGTGTCTAAACGATGTGGAGAAGAGGCTATTAGTGTTGAGATTCTCAAGACTATATTTCTTAAGGGACTCGATGATGACGCGAGAAGAAGTCTTGATCTGATGGGAAAAGGTGACGTGTCTCAATTAGACCTTAAGGAAATATGTGAGTTATGTCATAATTTCTCACGTACTCTTGGAGGAATCCGTAAAGCTAATATTTTTAGAGGGTCTAATGAGATAGGTAAGCTCCGCGAAGAAATAGAAAATCTCAAAACAGACATAATTTTTCAACTAAACACTACGTTAGATGGAATACAAGCAAAGACATGTAACCCTGAGACCTTGTCAGTCTATTGTCCTAGGTGTCGAAAAAAACATTTGTTGTACGAGTGTCCCTCAGACAAGGTTAATGTTTGTCAACTCTGCCAGCAAAACCATCCTACCAACCAGTGTGAGCTTCTTTCTGACCTGAAGAATACCAAGAAAAAAATTGCTTAGGTTGAAGAAGAGATAAATGTGCTAAACCAATGCCAAGGAGGTAACTTTTCTTACAAATAGAATTCCAACCCTGCATGGAGACCACAAAACAATTAGGCTAGTAATCAATGGACTCCATCCTGGAATCAGACACTACCTCCACAACCTAATTGGGGAAATCATTATTGGGGATCCCTTGAATGGGAAAATCAAACATGGGGAACTCAGCAGTGGCCAAACCAATCACAACAACAATGGTACCCACAAAATTCTGCTCCCCAATGGAATCAGGGACAAAATCAATTTTATACTGGTCTTAGGAGGAATCAACAACAAAATTTGTTACCTCCATCTCAAAACCCTCCTTAAAACAAACAGGTAAATTAACCTCAGCTTCTAGCACAACCACTTTCGAATCCTAAGAACAATCGACAAAATACACCGATCTACTCTACTGAACAAGATAATGTTACTGGACTTAATCCAATACATTGTGGAAATGTTTAGTTGCACTCTAGAAAAACACTTCAACCACCGACCATCGAAGAAATTATGGATGAACCTATGCCTAAAAGTCCTGAGAAGGATACGCCACCCAACCATATCGCTCCCACCAATAATATTGAGCCTCATTCAGCAGCATGAGCTATTGACTTACCTTAGGAGGAGGAAGGTCAGTCTCTGGCTGAACATAGAAAGGATACTACTCCAAAAGAGAAAACTCAAGCGCCATTTCTGGAATGCCTAAAATCAAAAACTCCGAAAGATACTCTGGAAATGTCTTTGACTTCTGAAACTGTATTAATTCAGGAAATAAAGTAACTACAAATAGAGGTTCCTTTGATGTAGGAAATAAAGGAAATTCCTGAGTTAAACCAGCTAATCAAACAACTGTGTATTAAAACACTGGGGAGGAAGCCAAAGAGAATAAATATTGTGCACATCGATGGCTATTTAGCTAACCTTTTGTTTGGGAAGACCGTCGCTCCAAAATATGATGATCCTGGGAGTCCACTTATAACTGCCACAATTAATTAGGTAGCAATACCAAATACATTAGTGGATTTAGGAGCAGCTATTAACGTGATGATTGTGGATGTGATCGAAAAATTAGGTCTTACTGATTTACGTCCCACAACCATAGTCTTACAAACAGCAAATTAGTCTATAACCATTTTGAGGGGCGTTATTAAAAATGTTCTTGTCAAAGTTGATGGATGGGAATATCCAATTGACTTCCAGGTAATCTAGTCACTTACGCCCAAAGGTAGCTATCCAATAATTATCGAAAGACCATGGTTGGCCACTATTGCCACTAAGATTGATTGCAGATAAGGGGCAATGACCATTTCTCATGGTCTAGACAGTAAACATTTATTCTTGTACCCTCCTACTAAATCCACTGAACATAATAAGGTTTGGGTTGATGAACCAAAAGAATCTAATGGTCAAGACAGTTTGGCCTCATTAGCCATGGTAGTGATTAAACAACATGAAGAGGAATTAGAGGATGAGTTAGTAGATGATTTTGCACACCTTGCTATGGGTTCATGTAATGAGGAAATGATGGATTCTCTAAAATTTTTGGGATAGCCAATTGATATAAGCAGGATGGAACAAAGTTACACTACGATGGGAATGCCTTGTCCTTTGGCCAATATGATTCCCAGAATGAGTCATTTCTTTGAGGATATTACTAAATTTCACTGACTTATACCTCATATTTGTCCTCTCAACACCTTGTTGCAACCAATACATACTATCACTTCAGCTCATCCTGGAATGAAATTAATTATGCTACTACCAGGAAAAACCTTGAATGTCAATAGTTGGTTGACAAAAAGACAAGAGGATAAATTATTTAATGTGTTAATAAAGAGGTCTAAAGAATTTTCTTGGGACTATACAGACATGAGGGGAATTCACCCGATTGTTTGTACACATCACATTTATACTGATCCTAATATAAGGCTTGTACACCAGCCACATAGGAGACTCAATCTTGCATTGAAGGATCTGGTCAAAATTGAAATTAAGAAACTCCTCCAGGTAGGATTCATTTATCCTATCTCTGATAGTAAGTGGGTGTCACCTATGGTTTCTATGCCAAATAAAAATGGGAAATGGAGAATTTGTGTAGATTATAGAGAACTCAACAAAGCCACTCATCAAGATTATTTTCCCCTACCATTTGTTGATCAGGTTCTAGACAACTTGGCTGGGAGGAAATATTTCTCCTTTTGTCTTTTTAGTGGTTACAACCAAATTCAGGTTTCTCCAGAAGACCAAGATAAGACAACATTCACTTGTCGATGGGGCACATTCGCATACAAAGTTGTTTGCTTTGGACTTTGTAATGCTCATGCGACTTTTCAGAGAGCCATTCTGGCTATATTTTCTATGCTTGTCAATGACTATGTAGAAGTCTATATGTATGACTTCATAGTCTACGGGTCAACCTATGATGAAGCATTTCAAAACCTAGACCGAGTTTTACAAGTTTCTGATGAAAATCGACTGTCCCTTAGCCACGAAAAGTGTCTAATAATAGTGGAACAAGGAATAGTCTTAGGTCATCATATTTCCTCTAAAGGAATAAAGGTTGATCCCAAGAATATTGAATTCATGCAACAATTGACTGTTCCTCAGACACAAACAGATGTTCGAAGTTTTCTTGGGCATGTTGGATACTACAAAAGGTTCATAGAAAGCTTCAGTAAAATTAACTGCCCCTATGCTTTTCCTTCTCCAAAAAGATGTGGAGTTCAATTGGACACCTGAGTGTCACCTATCATTTGAAACAATCAAGGAGAAGCTTGTCTCTACTCCCATATATCGCGGGCCAAATTGGAGTCTTCCTTTCCACATTTATACTGATGCTTTGGATGACGCAATTGGTGCAGTATTGGGGCAAGAAGATGAGAATGGGGGAAAATATGCCATAGAATTTATTAGTAAAAACTTGACATTTGCTGAGAGAAATTACACAAAGATAGAAAAAGAATTCCTAGCTATTGTTCATGCCATTGAAAATTTTTGCCATTATATTATAGGATATAAGGTTACAATTTTTATAGACCATTCAGTTGTAAAATATCTTATGAACAAACCTATAGTTAATGGTCAGATTATGAGGTTGTTATTACTCCTTTAGGAGTTTAATGTAACAATCCTTGACAAGTCAGGGAGATTTAATATAGTGGCAGAATTCCTGTCTCGAATCAAACACGAATATGGTGATTGTGCACCAATGCAAGATGAGTTTCTAGATGAGAATCTATTTTCTATTTTTGTAAAGACACCTTGGTTCACTGACATTGCCAACTATTTAGCCACCTCTAAAGTACCCCTGGGGTTTACATAAAAACAAAGGAAGTGACTTATCATGGAAAGTGTCCCATTTAAATGGATTAATGGGATGTTATTCTACTATGGACCTGATATGGTCTTGAGAAGATGTGTCAGAGCTGATGAGACTTACAACATCCTGAGGGCTTGTCACGATGATCCTTTTGGAGGTCATTACACTGCAAAAAGAACTTCCCATTAAATTTTAGGCGTTGGATATTATTGGCCTTCGATGCATAAAGACGTTAAAAAGTATATTCACCGCTATGATGAATGTCAAAGGGTAGGAAAGCCAACAAATTCTATTGAAATGCCTTTAAAAACACATGTAGTTCTTGAACCATTCAAAAAATGGGGCTTAGATTTCATCGACCCCATAGATCCTTCCTCTCAAGGGAAAGAATACATACTAATTTGCACTAATTACCTGACGAAATGGGCAGAAGTCCAAGCCTTACGAGTTGCCAGAGAAGAGAAAGTAATTGACTTCCTCTATAATAATATCTTCCTTAGATTTGGAGCCCCCCAAACCATCGTTACCGATCAGGGACCCCAATTCATGTCTAAAGTACTCTTGGAATTCACCAACCATTTTGTGGTGAGTCACAAAAATTCATCCCCTTATCACCCTAAGGCAAACAGTCAGGTGGAAGTGACTAATAGAGAGCTAGAGAACATATAAACGAAAATAGTCTCTTCAGGAAGAAAATATTGGGCTAGGAAATTGGCTGAAGTTGTTTGGGCGTATAACACAACATGGAAATCCACAACTGGATTCAACCCCTATGAGCTTGTCCTTGGGAAGAAACCTCTTCTTCCCATTGAGTTTGAACTCTAAACTCTACGAACAACTATGGAGTTGGGTCTAGATTTGAAATGAGCCCAAGTAGAATGAGTTTTGTAGTTAAGCAAGTTGGATGAGCTTCATTTAGATGTTGTCCATCAAACTAAACTCGTTCAACATCAATGGAAAATTTGGTATGACAAACAAATCAAAGAGAGAGAGTTCCATAACGGTGACTAGGCCTTGCTATTCGACTCTAGATATAAAGATCATAAAGGAAACCTCAAGACTCATTGGCTGGGGCCATATGAAATTTTTGAGGTCTTTTCGAATGGCATAGTTCAATTGAAACCTATTGATGGTGATACACAAACTCTCTTAGTCAATGGTCATCGCCTAAGTATCTACCATAAGCCTGTCAACAAGGAAGTATTTACAAAATTGGTAGAAATGCAAGGAGAGATTCAATGCATTGACTCTACCAAGGCAGAGTCCATCTAATTGTCAAAAAAAAAAAATCTTCAAAAATTGTAATAAAGAGACATGTGTACCAATTTGTTTTTAAAGCATTTTTCATTAGTTCTTCTTTTTGGACTTAGCTGATTTTTGTTTCCATTTTGCAGGAATTCTTATAAGGAAGAAACAACTTTTGGAGCACCTTTCCAAGATGCTCTAGAACATGATGGTCTAGATGCCTAGTGGTCTGAAACTTGATGGTTCGAATGCCCGATGCTCCAGAATTTACACACCAACTCACCATGTCAAAAAGTCGTTCCTACAGAGTGGTTTAACGCTCCTGAAGTTCAAGTTTGTTTGTTACCACCATTTTTTTCTTTCTGGCCGCATCTTTCAATGATGGTTCGGAACCTTCATTATGTTGCTACCCCGATTGCATCTTTCGATGATGCTCCAGAACCTTTATTTTGTTGTTGCTCTAGCTGTATCTTTCGACAATGCTCTACAATGTTCATTTTGTTGCTGCTCCGACTGCCTCTTTCGGTGATGCTCCAGAACCTTCATTTTGTTGCTGCTTTGGCTGCATCTTTCGGCGATGCTCCAAAACTTATTCAGTAGTTTTGAGTATGTACTCATCTATGTGCTCCAGAACTTATCCATTTTCATCATGTCACCTTTTCCATAAATTTGAAATTCCTTGATTGTTTAATTGTCACATCTAGCTACACTTGCGTTCCTTTTTGTTTTTATTAATTTTTTTAGTAAAAGCCACCATCTTTTCACCATAAATGGATGCCGCTAGGACATCTTGTCTTCATTAATGACTGTCGGTGCAAGCTTCCTCCTCATATCATAATAACCTAGTTGCCACCTCATCCAATACCATCACGTCATCCTATCAAATTAGTAAAGGTATGAGATCTTTGAGCGATGATAGAATGTAAGTAAGTACCAATTTTTTCTTTAAGTAAGTGTTGACGTAAAAGTTTGCAGGCAGCAGCCTAATGGGAAACTTAGCTAATGTGGGACTTATGCACATAACTAAGTGACCTTCGGGGTTTTATTGAAGTCAGCTCTTCTTTTTTATGGGGGATGAAAAAGGTAAGAAGATGAACATAAAATAAACAAACCTAAGCTAAGGTGATGTGCCAAATCAAAAAAGAATTAATTAAGCACAATGTTGAAACAAAGGCTTGAACAATAACTAGTGTCTATCAAATAGATAATTCCCAACACTGAAAATATAAGAACATCAAACCATTTGCATAGTATAACCAATAAGTCATAAGCCAACACAGAAGAGTAGCAACATGATCTGCATTTTATTAAGCTGCATGAAGATTACAAAAGCTTGAAATAGACATTCATATACTTCAAAAAATACAAGCACAGTTTAATGTCCTATTAAATGCATCAAAATAGAAAGGCCAAAT
The DNA here is from genome assembly GCA_007115665.2 of Sequoiadendron giganteum. Taxonomy (NCBI): domain Eukaryota; kingdom Viridiplantae; phylum Streptophyta; class Pinopsida; order Cupressales; family Cupressaceae; genus Sequoiadendron; species Sequoiadendron giganteum. The sequence continues at coordinate 563,702,357 of CM021108.1, forward strand.
TGACTAGCACAGTCTACAAGTTCAATTTCAATACCAAACACTACAAAGGGTAATTCCTAGTGCTTGATAAATTTAATCCATCTAACAACAACCAATAAAATGAGGAAAAGACTGCTTAAATAAGCCAGTCCACTGCCTGAGGACGCCAACAAGAAAGATGCCTCAGTGAAGCCATCAACGATCACAATTTTCTCGAGCCAGTACCAACAGAAATATCATCCAGCAAGCACATACCTTGAGAAACGTGGACCATGCAGCAGCAAAAGAGAACATGCGATAGCAAAAGAGAAAAAGTGGCAAAAAAAAGAACACATGGCATAGGCGTCAAACCCAAGATAACGGATACAAAAATGAGCACCACTTGTCAAACAAATGGAGCCCCAAAAAAGGAAGGTGAGATGGCCCAAAAGAAAGCTTTGATAGGAAGCCACGTGTTCAACCTCCCAGCAAAAGAAACTGCAGTGTGGGCCCAACTCAGAAAGAAACAAGCAGAGGCCACACGTAAAACAAATGGAGCTCGACAAAAGAAAAGTGATACGGCCCAAAAAAGCTCTGATAGGAAGCCATGAGGCAACTGCCGAGAAGCTGTGAGTGATACTGAGAAAGGCGAAGCCACGAACTAAAGAGAAATCATGAGGGAAAAAGCGGTGCATGAATAAATATTCACAATTTGGCGACTCATGGGAACATTTCACCTGTGGAATGAAGAACCCCAAAATTTATTGTCTCACAGACCAGTCCAAATCCTCCACAATTGCTCACAGCCGAGAGAGGGCAGCCTAAAGGAACATCTAAACTTCATTTGATGGCGCAGAGAGAGTGCAAATATTTTCATGCGCCATGTTTAGATCAATTATTGCCTTAAAAGGCAATCCACTTGATACATTTGTCTCTGATTCAAGATGGAAGAAGAGTTGCGCCAGCTGATGCACTATGTTTTCAATATTGGTGGTAGTTGGAGATTTATCAAAGGATTGGAAAAATGATAAATCCTACTTCTTCTCCTCAATATTTGCAATGATGTGCTCAATGCATGCCACTGTTTGATCTGTCATGAAGGGTGAAGGAATCCCTCGCTGAGTTAAGCGGGAAAATTTTGCCTACATATCATTGGTAATCTAGGTTAGCTTAGCTCTACACTCTCCAAGATGTTGGATGACCTCAAGCATAGAGATAAGAATATTTACACCCATGGCCGCCGTTGTTCAGTCCTCGATCCCCACACTACTCAACGCTTCATCGAAAGTTGTATACAATTTTCCCAATAACCGCCCAGCCTCTGGAACTCTATCAGAAGTAATTTCCAGCACTCATTGCATCATTTTGCTAACCACCCTGCATAGACTAGTTGCCTGTGCCATAAATTTTAGAGTGGGCTACAATGTAAGGCATAGTGTTTTAACCTTATCCCAGTATGATGCATGTAGCTCCTTGGCTATCTCCAAAGAGTTCATTTGGGGTGTAGGAGGCTGGGATCTCAAAAGGTCCAATTCTGGAGCCTTGCCACTTAGATCCGCCCTCAACTCTGCAATGCTTCCCTCCAGGGCTGATAATTGATTCTTTAGAGTAAAAATTTCTTTCTCCTTTTCCCCCAAGGCTAAGTCGGCTTGCCTTTTCTTTTATGTTTCCTTCTCTAATGCGGAATTCATTTCATTTACCTCCTCATTAGTACTCTACCAAAGCTATTTTAAGCCATCATTCGCTTGCCTCAATTCATTGTGGAGGGTTGCTTCCATCACTCGAAATTGCTCAATTTCTCTTCACAGGGCCAGAACAACTTCCACACCCAAGGCCTGAAGCTCGACGACATTGTTCTCAAAGGAATTATTTTCACTCCGCAGGTGATTGATTTCGACTTTGTAGGCCTTATGCTTGGTTGACCAGATTTCTACCATTCCTTTCAACTCCTTCATTTGTTCATCTTTTTTCCTCATTTGGCGATTGAGCTTAAGGAAGTCGGTGGTCACCACCCTTTGAGTTTCTTCCATTAACTCAACTTTATCCTGCAAATGGGCCTGCTACAAGTCAAGCCCTACGAAATTGAGAGAATAGTCACTTGGTTGCATTTCTCCAACCGACTTGATAACATTGGGTGTGACATTTGCAAACATCAACAAATTTTGGGTTTCATTGAACACAGTCTGCAAAAGGGGCTCTGCAAGTCGGCTTGCATATTTTTCCCTCCTCTTCAAAATTTGGCTAGCCCATGCATCCTTGCTTGCATCCACCTATGAGAAATATTCTTGGGATGAAATACCCAATCCACCAGCAAAAGGAGACTGTCAGGGAACTGCTAGTGGCAAAGACAACGTGCTCAATGTATCGGTGGATTTGCTAGGCCTAGTAATAATTGTCGAAGAAAAAGGTGGGATAAACTAGCTACCCGACGATGGTGAAAATATTATGGGAAAAAGGAGTGGGAAAGTATTTACTGACATGCTAGGTCTTAGAGATATAAATTACTAACTGAGAGGGTTAGGACATGTTACCATTACTTGTGCTTCAAAGGAGATAGAAAAATAAGGAGACAGAAGGGGACCCCCAGGGGAAATAATATTGACCTGCCTTGGGTAATCGGTGATAGGAACAACTAGCATGAATGGCATGGCAGGGGCAAACGTGGAGGAGACCAAAGACATAGAAGAGATAGAAGAAGAGGGAAAAAATACTTGCAATAGATACCACCACCTCTTCATGCTGCGACTCTTCTCCTCTTCCTGACTCCTCTGTTCATGGCCTCTTCTCCTCCAAGGAACTATCTAGGTCCAAAATAACCTTTCGCTAGCGTCTGGAAGACCTTGGCCTCTTCATGCCTCATCTAGAGGAGGTAGTAGGCTCTGATATCTATGTATTCGAGGAGTCTTCATGCTGCAACTGATGCACACTAACTGTCCCTCCTCGTGCAGGATCTCCTTCAACTATGGGAGTCTTTTGGGCTACCTCTTCTCCATGCTCCAGAGCTGCACTTTCCACCTCATAGAAAATCTCAGAACCCGAAGGGTTAGGATATTCCTCATTGTCAAATGCTCGCGACACCGAATATCATCAAACTGGTTGTCTGATTCCACCTCCTGGAAGAGCCCATTAGTCTTCTTTATTTCCTGCCTATAAATCTAGAAATCTTTAATTCTATCAGGCTTCCAATGGAGCTTGTTTAATTGGCTGCAGAGAAATTGATTTATTTTGCGGCTGGGGTTGGGCTTCACCATTATGTGGTAAAAGTTCAGCCAAGGTGGTCAACCTGAGCTGGAAAGGATGTACTCAAGGATGACGTACAATCCCTCATTTCCCTCATCTACATTTCTTCAAGGGTCCTAAAATGGTCGAGGATGGTGGGGAATCTTAATGCCCAACTCTCCCAAATTACCCTTCGGATTGTAGCACCATGTGTCACAGATAACCATTAACCCAAGGTAACCCAACTTAGAGTAAAAAACTTCAGAGCTATTTACCTTTGAGATCTTCTTCTTCACCAATGACACAGAGCCAAACATGACTGGCAACGTCAAATGGGAAGTCAGATTTTTCCCTCCCCAATAATCATTTTCAATATTGCACAGCTGCCTGAAAACCTCCAAGTCCAGTACCCTATTCAAAACAAAACACGGGAGTCGAAAAGCCTCCCAGACAAAACCTTGCATACGGAGCATTGTGAAATCTGTACCAAAGAACCAATCACAAGGTGGTACAAGCCCTTTCATCCATGATATATGGTATTGCGTCAAGCAACCAGACATAATGTCTCTACTATGATCCAAAGCTCACAAATTTGGAGCTAGGAATGCATCTGAAAACGTGCAATAATCAAAAATTTTCGAGAGGACAGGAGTCCAGGTTGAAACTGCCTTTCTAGTGCCATTCTCATCAAATACTGTCAAGGGCAGATATTGCAAAAAATAGTCTAGGTTCTGGTGCAAAATCATGTAAGTCAAGAAGGAAGAATACCTAAACTTGGAACTAGGCTCAAACTCCCTTAGCTGTCAGCACATCCCATCTACAATGAATCCATCAGCGGAGCCTAGGTATTCTTTTTTAGCATAAATTTGAGACTTCCTTATCTATATCTAATCCATAGACCAACGCCAACATAGAAAATACAGAGGCAGAACCTACTTTAAAAGTAGTCGGACTAAGCAGGAAGCTAGGAGGGACGGAGTTATCAGATGGCTTACCTGTCTCGGTTTTATAAAATTGTTGCACCAACAAAAGCGTCCTCCAATAATTTTGCATTCTGGAAATATAAAAAATTGTTCACACCCCCAAGAGAATTAAAAGGAATACAAAAAGAATCCTGGAGGGCCCGGGGATAGATTACCACCCTGAAATTTTGGCCACTTATGATTCTTGTATGGGCATTGAAACATTTAGCCCAGGCAAAAACAATTTACGGGCAATGGTGTACCTAAGGGACTATATATTGAGGAAGCCCACAGTTCCACAATTGGCCATGAAAAGGATTAGTGATCTTTTTCATTTTCTCACATGCAGCCTCCCTCAAGATTTTGGGGTTCTGAGACAACTTCGGATCACAGACATTATCCCAATCTTCTGATACTAAGGCCTGGTTTCTAGGAGAAACCACGCCTAACACTTTTTGGTCTACTAGCTTAGTGTAGGGCCATGAAGGTTTTGTTGGAATACTTGGAGTTACATAAGAATCTTGCGCATAAATATTCATGCAAGGTGCCAACATTCTTCGTTCTTCTATGCTTTCAGTGTTGACGACCTGAGTTGAGCTCTTCGCAATTTTAGCCATTTTCCCTGTCTTCGAAGAACTCTGCAAACTCTGCAACTTAGCTTTTTGAAAATCCTTCTCTTTCTTTGCAAATGACTCAGGTGGTTACACACTTTGTCATTCTCACACAATTAATGCTCTCTGCATTCTCCTATCTGTCTTTTTGTTTTTTTCGAGAAAAATAGCTTAGCAAGGGTACATGCCATCTTTTTGCATTAGTTATTGAATGCACCACTAACCCTTTTAGTGCATGTGAAGAGATTGCCAACCTGCCTTAAGGCTCTACACATTTAAGAGATATGACTCCTCATACGGTAGCTCTTCATTTTTCTTTAAAAAAACACAAAATCAGCATCGCCATATCTTTTCGCGAGCCTTTGAATTTAATGATTACTTAATTGTAATAAGGCATACCAACCAATGACTTCATCCTAAAATATTTTCTTTTGTGTTACATCAAGATGGAAACATTCTATATGTCGATAGTTGTCTCCCTCAAGTCCCCTTTTCAAAACTCAAATTGAACAAGTTGTAACTGCATTTGATTATCTCCATTATTTTGCACGCTACAAAACTATCTGTCAGGGCTCCTCATACCATTTTCCTCTGACATAATCATACATTTCTCAATTAGGGAGGCCTCTAACCACCTATAAAAGGACCTTTGGTGCTTTTGGCAATCCATACTTGCACTTAGCATTTTTAGCAATTGGCCCTAGGACATCGTTGGTAATTTTATTATTTGGCAAGAGTAGCAGTAGGTATGGAAACACCAATTAGGCTCATCTGCAAGAAGACCCAAGCTGCTTTTGTAGGAAAAATTAGGTGCAGGCGTCTGAAACGCATGACTGACATGAAAAAAAATTTGTATGTAAAAGCCATCAAGTGGCTTCTAGGAAAAGATTGCGTGGAGTATGAGGACCAGTACAGAGTGAATACTAGCATCAACTCTCACTTTGTAGCCTCCCTGCTAGACATCAGCGTTTCAAAACAAAAGATTTTGAAGCTAGCATAGAGGGTTTTTCCCCAATGCTACCTCAGAGGGTTAGAGAACGTAGTGAGAGTTGTTGATTTTGACCATGGAATTCCATCTGTTTGCAACTTGCGCCAACTTCTCGAGGAAGGAGGACCCATGCCAACTAGGCCCTTTTTGTGTGGCTTTGAGCTTTAGACTCATGAGGAACATTGCCACAAAGTCCGCACCACTTGCCACTTTTTGATGACGATGCATAACGTTGAACCTTTCTGTGAGGTGCAATGGTATGATAACGTGGAGAGGATGGTTTTTCCTCAACGTGTGCCACCTGCCAACACTGGTCCCTCGAATGCTTGAAGACATCAAGAAGATTCTCATTTTTTGCTTTTGTATTTAAAACCTTCTCTGCAACACTGTGTTAGCGACAATATATATATGTATGTATTTCGGAACATGGCCAAAGGCCCAATTAAGTCAGCATGAATACAAATGTAAATATATCTCTGATTAACACAATATATGTATTTTCCTATATTCTGGCTCCTTTCCTCATTCTATTTTAAATCCTTGCACAAATGTGGTTGTTAATCTAAGAAAGCACTGAGAATAACCCAAAACTAACAAAGTAGGGAAAATATATACATATTTACACACTTACTGCAAAAGTTGAACTAATTGAATTTTTTAAGATGTATTCAATTAACTGGAATACACAAGGCCTCGCCCTCCATTGTTTCTAACTCAAATGAGTTGTATTGCTTGCACTGGGTGTTTTGAATGGTCCTTCCTAGAGACTATCAAGCTTTCCATGTTGATCGGGCTTTGCTCCACGCTTGTTAAACTTGATCACCAAGTCTCCACATTGTAGCCTCTGATTACCTCGAGAGCGTGCTCTCTTTTCTCCTAAACCTCAAGTAATTTTGAAAACTGCACCTCCATTGCTCCATTTTTCTCAATTTCAAGAGACTTGAGTAGCTGGATTGTAGGGATTTCCATAGAAATTGGCAATAGCGCCTCCTTACCATATACTATCTCATAAGCAGATGTTTTCAATATTTGCTTGGGCATGATACGGTCTTCCCATAGTGTTGTCTGGGGGTGTTTATGCCACTCCCTTTGATGTTCTAAACCTATTCTCTTGATCAACTTGATGATGTTCTTGTTTGTAGATTCAACAAGGCCATTCCCTTGTGGGTAGTAGTTAGAAGATGTCTTTAGGAAGACTCCATACTTGAGTGCAAATTGTCTAATTTTGGAGCCGAGAAAATCTTTAGCATTATTTGATATAATTGTCCTTGGTGGGCCAAACTTGGCTACCAGTTCCTCCACGAAGTTCACAATTTTTTCCTTTGTTGCATTCTTCAATGGTATAGCCTCAGCCCATCTGGTGAAATACTTAGTTTCCGTCAAGATCCACTTGTGTTCTGCTAATGAAAATAGATTGATCATGCCAATGAAGTTGAGACCCCATTGAGCAAATGGCTCTTCCACCACAATTGGTTTCAGTGGCATAGCATCATTTTTCCTTTTCCCAAACAAAAACTGACATTCGTTGCAAGACTTCACCAATGAATATGAGTCCTTAAATAATGTCGGCCAGAAATAACTAGCACACATAATATTGATTGCAGTAGTTTTTGCTGAAAAATGTCCTTTGGTTAGGCCAATGTGATACGGCTCCAATATCCTTTTTGATTTCTCTTCAGTTACACATCTTAACAAGAAACCATTGAAATTTCTCTTGAAAAGAACTCCCTCCAAGAGTACATAACCATTATTCTTCAATCGATAAAAATGCCTCTTAAATGAGGGGAGGTCGGATGGATACCTTCTTGTTTGCATAAAATTAATTATGGCATCCAACCAATTGTCTCTGGAGCTCTCTTCATTTCGCAACATGGGTTTCAGGACTTCAGACTCAGTAATTGCTTCATTGTTCTCTGCCAAATATTTGCACAGCCCCTTCCCTTTCACATTCTTGACTGGCTTGATCTCAATGTCATACTCAAGAATTTTGGTTATCCAGTTAGCTCGCTTCTCAGTGATTTCACCTTCCATAATATACTCTCGAAAACTAGGGTGTGGCACACAAACAATAACCTTGTTGGATGATATGAGGTGTTGGAACTTCTTTAGCCCCTTTACAATAGCAAAAGCTTGCTTCTCCACAAAGTTGTATTTCACCTCATAATCTTTCAGAGTGCGTGAATAGAAGGTAATAGGTGATTCTCTTTTATCTTCATTGTCCTTATGCATTAGGATAGTAGCGATACTGTTGCCACCACCAAAGACTACACAATGAAGTCTTTTGAAAAATCTGGATTGATTAACATGGGAGCAGAAGAGATGATCTCTTTTATCTGTTCAAAAGCTTTTCTAGCTTTCGTTGTCCATTTGAAAATTTGTTCTTTTTTTTAGCATCACGGTGATGGGCCGAACGATCCTTGCAAAGTCTGCTATGAACCGGATGATCAAATTAACCTTGCCCAAAAAAGATTGAAATCTTTTTTTGTTGACAGGTAGACGAAGTTCCTTGATTACTTTAACCCTTTCTGGATCGATGGCAATAAATTCCTTTGAGATGACATAACCCAATAGCTTCCCTTGTGGGACCCCAAACGCACATTTCTTTGGGTTCAAAGAAATCCCAAACTCTTGGCATTTATGGAAGACAAGCTCGAGATGATCAAAATCATCCTCGATAGATTTTGAAAACACCGTCAAGTCATCCAAATAAATAAGAATAATATTATGTATCAAATCCTTGAAGGCAATGTACATAGCTCATTGGAAAGTGGCTCCAGAATTCGAAAGTTCGAAGGGCATTTTAGCATAAGCGTATGTCCCCCACTTGGTAGTAGACGTTGTTTTGTGTTGGTCCTCCTCTTTCACACAAATATTATTATAGCCAGAGAAACCATCCAGCATTGAAAAAATCTTGGAACCATCAATTGTTTGCAGAATTACCTCCATAGAAGGCAAGGGGTTGTGGTCCTTTAGGGACTCTCTATTCAGGTTTTGGAAGTCAATGCACAGCCATATATCACCATTCTTCTTCTGAACCGGCACCAATTTAGACACCCAGGTGTTGTGCTTGATCGAGAACACTATCTGAGATGCAATCAACTTATTTAATTCTTGTGACATTAGTGACACGATCTTTGGATTGACTAGCCTTTGCCTTTGACACACGGGTTTTGCTCCTTCTAGTAGCTCAATGGTGTGTTGGATAATCACGGGATCATATCCCTTAAGATCATCATATGACCATGCTACCACATTTGGATACTCCTTGAAAAAATGTTTCAACCTTTCTTTATTCTTCTACGAGACTCCTTTTCCAACCTTAAGCTTTTTATCTTCTTCGATGTGCAGATCGGTATGGTCACCTTTATCGGCTACAAGCTTTCTCTTATCTTTCTTTGCATCATCAAAATCAATAAGACTCTTGAGAGTAACTAGACCCCTAGGAAGCTTGTTTGATTTTAGCTGGATTACTTGATCCCCATAGGCCTCAGCGATCTTCGGTTGTAATTGGTCAAAAAATTCTTCGGACAACTGGAGAAATGACGCGATATGAGCATCGCTATCAAAAAATTTCCAGTGTTGATTATTATTTGGGATTGCAAGCCACACGATCACTCGCACTGAATTTTTATTGTTAATTAACTCAGAAGCTAGGTCAAATTGAGATCCGATAGTTTCCATTCGGTCTACTTCAGATTTCTGCTCTCTAGTTACAGCTTGGATGTTGAATGCTTCGAAGCCTTCAATCAGGTCCTAGACCTTGGGTTGATATGATCGCATACAGACATTCTTGGCAACAGAGAGCCCTCAGATTTGGTTGACCACCAATTTTGAATCTCTGAACACCCATATTTTCTTTGCACCCATTCATTCCACTAAGCTCAAGCCATGGACAAGGCCTTCATATTTGGCTTCATTGTTCGAGCATGTGAACTGGAAATGGTAACACCTCAAAGTCTCTTCTTTGGATGGAGATATTAAACATATTCTTGCGTTGGCTCCTACTTTGCATCTAGATCCATCAAAGTGCAAGGTCCATAATTCTGAGGACACTTCACCTCCAGACTCTTTAGTCACTCTAGGAATTATTTGGTCCTCTTCATGTATGACATATGTTCCTAGCCCAGTTGCATAATATTTCCCAAAAGGGTATGTATCTATGAATTCGTTTAAAAGAGATTCTTCTTTCTCCGACTAGGAGCTGCTTGCTTCTTCTTCCTCAATGATTCGACATTGAGCATCTCTCTGGAAGTGATTGAGGTATGTATTGGCTCAAAATTGATCATGGCTTCATCAGCCACATGTTTGGAATGCAAAGATTCTGACAAAAACTTCATCTTAGCTCTATGCTTGGTTCTAAGAATTAGGTGCGACCAGTCCAATGCTAGATAACCTCCAACATTTGCGATGAATTCTCAGGATAGACATATCCTGAACAAAGGAGGGACATCGATGAGAATAGTATCTTGATTCATAGTAATGTTGGGACAAGCAAACAATGTCATAGGCAATCCTTTGATTACTCTAACGGTTTCAACCTTGTTTTTGTCAAGTTGCATGACTCCCTTTTTCAGAGGCTTGTACTTGAGTCCCAGAGCTTCAGCTACTTGCTTAGGCATATTGGTGGTGCTAGCACCAGAGTCAATCATATAGTTATGTAGCAGTTTGTTACCAATGATAAGTGTTAGAAAGAAAGGCTTGGGTTTAGGCTTACTCTCTTTTTTAACTTTCTTTTCTTTTGGTTGATTTGCTAGAACTCTATCCAAGGCTGGCTTGGATGTCTTATCTTCTAAGGGCTACTCCAGCATCTTCATGTCTTCTTCTCACGATAATGCCTTCTACAATGGAAAATTTTTCTCCGAGATGGCCAGGATATCCCACAAAGAAACATTAATAGAGGATTTCTTTACCTGCTCCACCACATTGAATAGCGTTCGTGACTGATAAGTTACGATAGGTTGCTCCTTTTTCCTTGCAGTCAGTGCATCTGGTTGTTTGGCAATAGTCGGGGTGGCCATGGGAGCTCTTATCTTTGGAGGAGGTGGATTCAGGGGACTGGGAGCAACCGCCTTGGAATGTTGCGAAATTGATGACAGATTTACCGATGGACTAGGCATTGAATTAGGTGAACCTTCAATCAGCAAAGATGTGAATTCTCTAGTGAGCCTCCGCTTGGAATGAGTATTGTAATCTAACTGTACTTGTGGCACTTGGGCTACCAAAATATCATTCGAGAATACCAACTCCTCTCCTTCCATCCAAGAAAAGAGTTCCTAGTCTGAAGTTATATCTAGCTCCTGCTCTATAGACATTCCTTGCATTTGAGCAGTGAGAACTACATTGTCTATTTGTTGAGAGGCTTGTGTATGACCTCTGTGATCAGGTATGATGCCTAGACTTTTTTTCTCTACTATTCTCTATTGTAAATTCCCTCATAGAAAATTTTGGGGCATATGTGCATCATTGCAAGGGAAGCACCATCAATTAGTCTCCTCGACAAGATTGTTTTGTCCTGCTACTAGCTCCTTGCTTGAACTAGGATAGACGGTCTATATCGGCATAGTCACAGGGATGACCTGGTTGTTCTGTTGAGCTTGGGTATTGCTGCATGATCTATCCTGCCACTGGTTCGGCTGGAAAGGAGTCTTCCTGCCTTGGTATTTTTGGTAAGCAGGCTTCTGGTAGCTATATTGTTGCCACTTCATACTGGTTAATTCATTTGTCATGGTTCACATCTGCTCCTTCATGTCATTCACTTTAGCCACCAGGGGGTTAGGCACTGGAGCCACGCTCGGCGATATTCCCAAGTACACATACATAGACTGAGGAGTTGTAGGAACATTGGTTGAAACTACCTCTGGTTTTGCTCCATTGAATTCTGAGAATAATGGCATGATAGGTCTGGGTGACAATTTTTCAACAACAATAAGATTATTCTTCGCAGTGACAAGAAGGTTGTATGCATCAAGTAGAGTATTTCTGCTGAGAGCTTGTAACATCATAGAAATATCAGCATTTATAGACTTTAAATAGAACATGAATACCAAATCTGGAGGTGGTCGACTATCGATAGGAACTCTCTACCAAGTCGAATGAAACCAAGCATTCAAATTGGCCAAATTTTCATGGGGAGCTCACTTTATATGAGCCATCTAGTGATATAGCAGAGATTTGTCACCACTATTTGAGAAGTGCTCATAGAAAGGATCTTCAAGATCATCCCAAGTGGAAATTGTATTAGCCGGAAGAGTACAATACTAGTTCAATGGCTTGCCTCTGAAAGAGGTGGTGAGCAATTGCAAAGCCACATTCTCATTGGTAACACCATGCACCAGACATACATCAACTACATCTTGCAAATGCTTCGTCAAAGTTTTTTAATCATCCCCGAAGAACTTAGGGATATCCTTTAAATCGGAAGTGGGGATTGGAGCCCACACTACAAGAGGCATAGGTGCTATCAAAGGACTACCAACATCCTAGGCTACATAATTTCTAGCAGCCATTGGCATAGGAGATGGAGGAGAAGAGGGAGGTGAAATATTAGCCTGTCGACCTCTCGCCTGGACTGAAACCAATGCTGGTACAAGCAAGCCAATAATTCTTGCAGTTTGAGACCTAGTGACGAGCCTGTGGCTCATACACTCCTATTGGTTAATCGAACATGTTAGTTTGCATCCCACCGGGCATGCCAGAAAAAGAACTATTGACACAAAAATTTGCAGGTAGCAGCCTTATGGGAAACTTAGCTAATGGGGGACTTATGCGCGTAGCTAAGTGACCTCTGAGGTTTTATCAAAGCTAGCTCTTCATTTTTATGGGGGGGTGAAAAGGGTAAGAAGATGAACATAAAGTAAACAAACCTAAGCTAAGCCGATGCACCAAATCAAAAAGGAATTAATTAAGCACAATGCTGAAACAAAGGCTTGAACAGTAATTAGTGTCTATCAAATAGATAATTCCCAACACTACAAATATAAGAACATCATACCATTTTCATAGTATAACCAATACAACATAATCCAACACAAAAGAGTAGCAACATGATATGCATTTTATTAAGCTACATGAAAATTACAAAAGCTTGAAATAGATGTTCATATACTTCAGAAAATACAAGCACAATTTAATGCCCTATTAAATGTGTGAAAACAGAAAGGCCGAATTGACTAGCACAGTCTGCAAGTTCAAGTTCAATAGCAAACACTACAAAGGTTGATTCCCAGTGCTCAAGAAATTTAATCCATCTAACAAAGACCAATAAAATGAGGAAAAGACTGCTTAAATAAGCCAGTCCACCGCCTGAGGACCCTGACAAGAAAGATGCCTCAGCGAAGCCATCAATGATCACAATTTTCTCGAGCCGACACCAACAAAAAGATCATCTAGTAGCGTGCCAGTAAGCACATCTATTGATAAAATTGGACCATGCAGCAGTAGCAGAGAACACGCGGCAGCAGAAGAGAAAATGTGGTAGAGAAAATAACACGACACAGGCGTCGAACCCAAGATAACGGATACACGAACGAGCACCATGCATCAAACACACAGAGCCCGATAAAAGGAAGGTGAGACAAACCAAAAGAAAGCTCTGATAGGAAGCCACGTGTTCAACCTCCCAACAAAAGAAACTACAGTGTGGGCCCGACTCGGAAAGAAACAAGTGGAGGCCATGCGTAAAATAATTGGAGCTCGGCAAAATAAAAGTGATACAACCCAAAAGAAATCTCCGATAGGAAGCCACGTGGTGACTGCCGAGAAGCTAAGAGTGATACCGAAAAAAGAGAAGTTGTGAACTGAAGAGAAACTGCGAAGGAAAAAATGGTGCGTGAATAAATATTCACAGTAAGTAGTTATTTTTGAATAAAGCGTAATTAATTGGCACAAATTTCCCCCTCCTAATTTAGTAACTTGTGCCACTCGGCGATCAACTATTAGTATAGAAATATTTTCACAGGCCTCTATGCAGATTAATATCATTGCACAGTAAGCTATGAGAAAGACAAACAAATAATCTCATTAGATTATATTTTCAAAAATAGTTGTGTACAAGTTTCTTGCGCTATTGAATTCTTCAACAAGGTGACAAATAAGAGAAAAAATGGTGGGTGTAAAGAAGAAGTCTGAGCCAGCTTTTGCAGAGAAGTTATTGGGGTTAAGTAATATTTCTAGTTTGTTCAAGGAGGTAGGTTTGTTAGACTTCATCAGGAAATTTGAGGGATATAATGAAAAGTTGGTGAACGCGTTTGCAAAGAAATACTCAAGTGGTCAGGTGACACTTCATGGAAAACACTTCAAGGTGAGTCCAAAAATTATTTCTCACCTCTCTGGGTTAAGTAATTCCGGCATTAAAATATCTAAAACATCTCAAACTACATACCAAAAATGATTTGAGTTATTTCTTATAGAGGGAGACCCATATCCTATCTTAGTTATTAGTACTAGAGGGCAAAATAAAGGATTTCAAAGAACCTCTATACTAGAACCCTGGGGAACTGTAGTGGCTTGGATTATAAAATATTTCACCTGTGAAGGAAAACTCACTACAGTTGTAGGACCTACATTTCGCATGCTAATTCATTTGCGCCATGGAAAGGAAAACCCTTCTCTTAGGGTTAATTTGCCGAAATTTTTATGTGATTTTGTAAATTCTTCAATACAAAGATACAAGACTGGGTCAAGGCCACTTAAACATCATGGGTTAATTTAGTTAGTTTGAAAATATCATTTCCATAAGAAACTTGAAAGTAAGTGGGAGAATTTTTTATGGAAATTTGAAAAATCCTCGGCTAAAAGAAAATCAGAACTAGGGGAAACGTCTAAACAAATTGCTTCACCTTCTAGAGAAATTTCCCTTGAGGGATCTCAAGCTTCAGAAGCTCAAATTCCCACAACCCCTGGTGAAGAAGTGTCAAAATCTTTGAATGAAGAATTTAAAACCCCTGATCAGCCAGAGGATGTCAAAATTATTTATCCAAATGTGAGCATTCCTTTGAGGAAAAGAAAAAGAAAAACACCTGTCACCTTCCAAAATATTCCTCTCCTAAGGAGAAGCAAACGTTTATCCTCTGAATCCACAGAAACCCCAGTACTGAGTATAGGAAGTAGTTCAAAGAAAAAGAAGCCCAAGAGACAGACAAAACCCATAGAAACTTCTGATCCTACCGATGATGTGGAAATGCCTCGAGAAAAAGAAAATTTTGTTGAGGAAATTCCTTCCCACTCAGAATATGTAGAAGAAGCCCTTGTTGAAGAAATTCAAGAAAAGAAACAAGAAGGTGAAGATAATATTTTATAACACTTATCTCCCATTTTAAATAGAGTTGTAGAGACTATTGAAATTGAGAATACTAATGTAGAGATGGAAAAAATCAAAGTAGAAATTGATGATCTAAGAAAACAATTGTGTAAAGACAAAGAATAAATTGAATTGAAAAAAGAAGAGCTAACAGTACATGTTGTTGTGATAAGTAAACGAGATCAAGAAATTCAGGGTTTGGAACTATAGGTACAAGAAAAAGATACATTGATTCATGAATTGAAGGAACAAATTCAAAAGTTGACTCAAGAAAATAGGACCTATAATGTTGATATTTCTGATGAAAATAAAGAAATTGAAAAATTAGAAAAGAATTTTATGCTTATGTTTTCAGCTTTTGAGGAAGAAAATAAAACACAAAAAGAAGAATTAAATGCCTCTCTTAGAAAAATTGTGGAGTTAGAACATGATTCACAAGAAAGCACTGCTAAGTCAATGATGGAATCATAAGAAATTCAGACTGAGCCAATTGTAACTAAATGGTTCCAGGTCTGAATTCCTCCATTACTTATGAAATGGATGGAAAGGTGCTATTTCTTAAGGGATGCTAAGATTAAAAACTACAGGTTACAAAAAAAGTTGGTACTTCTAAAGGAATCATTTCATAAGGCTTATAAAGGGAAACAGGATGCATGTCAGCAAGTAGAATATTTTTTATCCTGTAGAAGGCCATCAAAATTATATTCAATGTTTTTAAATGAACAATGGTTAACATGGAAACTATTCAGAATTTATAATGATCAGCCATACGAGCCTAATGATAAGGAATTTGTTAAAATATTTGTGGAATCAACTCCTGAAGATCAGGATCTACTTTGTGAATTCTTTGTTCATGATCTTTTATTATAAAATCATACTAGTTTCTTCATTAATCTATTTTTTGGAGAAGTACAATTGAGGGCTTTGTTGTCCACTATGCGAAATCAGATTCATTCGTAGGAGCGTAGTAGAGAATATGCTCAAGCTGAGAGAACTATGGGACTTCAAATGAGATCTCCTAATAGTAGGCCTGGATATTTTAAGGATACCTTTTTAGCTTTGACATTAGATGAGGAAATGAAAGGAAGATATGATAATAGTCTCTAACTCTGCTACAATCATTTCATGGAACATGGACAAAATTTAATTGGAAAATCTTGGCATGCTTGTGAAGAAAGATATACTCCACTGCTAGCTCATCTAAAGAAAAGAGAGGTCATCTCTCCTCCTAATATTAAATGGTCTTTTAGAAGGGCAGATGATTTAGCTAAAATCCTAAAATAACTCAAGACAAATTGGATAGGGATGAGGTATAGACCTCCTTTGCTACTTAGTCCACCCCTTGCTTTCCACATTAACACATATCAGAATGATGGAGTTTTCAACGAATGCAAAGAGGGAGTTTCTTTTCATATGGGGTTCATCCATGAGCCTATAATTTTTTATAAAATAGCAAAAGATGAGTATGTAATTAGTGCCAGGTATGAAGAATGGAACAAAGGACAAGGCTACAACTATGGAGCAGGAGGACCTACCAAAAACTAGGAAGGGGAGGAAATGATGAGGTAAAAATAAACTCTTCATAATAATACTAGAAAAGCCTACTCATATGTGCACAATCCTCATCCTCTTCCAATTAATTAAACTTTAGGAGAAATAATTGCTTATCTTTATGGAAAATTGTACAAACTTTATTTCTTATGATTAATTGAAGTATTTTACCAATACATATTTAATGGGTTGTTTCAAAGTGTTTTGTAGGTTAATAGTTTGACATAATGTAGTAGCACGTGCTCCAAAAAAGTTGAAGATATTTGCTTGAAGACTGCTCCTGAACTATAGGATAATGGACTAGAATTTTAGTCATTGTTAGTTTTTATTTCAATTATGTTTTAAAGTTCAAAATACTTTATGGCTCGACTTGAGCCTCTTTAATACCAATGTAATGAGTGTTTAAGGTTTGTTGAAATTTGTTAAAGACTTTTTCAATGGTCGCTCACGCCATCTGAAATTTAGGATTTAGTTAGAAGTTTTTCTATAAAAATATAATCTCCAGAAATAGAAGATAACAAGAAAAATAGTAATGTTATGCTGTCAACTTCTCTCCTGAAGTTCTATGCATAAAGAGATTATTACGTATCATTTCCTGAGTTATTGAGTTATGGTGTTAAATTATTTTTAATGGAAGAGTCCTCAACCCAGATGTGTATGTGACCTAAGAATGAACATAGCAGCCCGTGAGTTGGCCACCCGAGGGAGGATAGCTTAGATAGATAAGTACTTTCCTTTATGTTATTTTTTTTGCATGGATAATCATTCTATAGGAAATTGTTAAGTCTATTGTTTTTCGTGTCTAAAGTTTTAGAGCACTCTTTGTCTTTTATTATCACAAGTTACTTGTTGCAATTTTTAGAATATTTACTGTTCAACGAGATGTTTCATGGTTTGTTTACTAGTTTTTCCACTTCTGTAGTTTATCAGCTATTTAGTTTTATCTTTTTTGTGCTTTCTAGTTTAGTTATCATGCTTTCTAAGTTAGTTATCTTATGTTTTCTAGTTTAATATTTCCAGTTTTCTTACAATAATTTTTTTTCTAGTTAAGTAGTTAGACGGCCTTAGATTAACATTAACTTCAGTTGTCTTTAAGAAACCAAAAAATCTAAAAGAGTTAATCAAGTTGTCTTATATTTTAAACTGCCTTGGACACTGCCCGGTTGACTTATTGATGTTTATATTTGAAAGTAATGGGACCTAACGATAGCCTATCACTATGCATCCATCTTATCTATCCAATTTATCCAAAGAGAACCCATCAGATTACCTAAGACTACCATGCATTTGGGGTCTAACATCCCTTCCTAATTTAATCATCCCTTTAAACCATAACTTTAGATCTTGGGTCTAAGAGGTTTCCATATTTTTCACTTATTTGATCTAAATCCAACTCATCAACCATCAAACATCCACTCTTTATTGATGCAAGAGCATCTCGAGTGAAGCGCAATCAACATCCCCAAAACATTTTTAGTTTAGTTGTTCAAATTTTGGAGTTCGATTTAATTTTGAGTTCATGGTTTTGGTGGTAGATCGAAATGGCATTATTGTCATTTTCAGTTCAAGAATTTTTCGCAAGTAAATGGTTAATAATTTTTTAATGTTTTGAAAATTATTTTTCTATGCAGCCTGAAGGTCAGTAAATATGTAAATTATAATAAAATAAAATCAATGCAAAAGATAATAAGGTGGGATTTGTATAGTTTGAAAGTAATTTTTTTTTTTAAATGTTCAATGCAAAAGAGGGGGAGATCAAGAGTTCATCCAGCCAAGGAAGCCAAATTATTATCAAATAAAAAAACATAAAAGAGATGAAGAGGCAGCAATTAGGGAGTTTTAAAAAAAAATTAGAAACAAAATAAAATAGAAGAAAACATGAAGGCATAGCAGATAAAAAGAGGAGGAATCCACACAAGGGAGGATCACATCACAAGAAGTATGTGAGGAGCTTCATAACTCCAATAGAAGGTAGAGTAAAAGGGTTGTGTGGAGTTTAAAAACGAAGAATTCAAAAGATTAAGAAAAAAGATTTCAAGAAAAGACAGGGCTTGCATAGAGGAAGAGGTAGTGAACAAAAGTGGTTGGAAAATGTAAAGAGGCGCCATGTTTGAAGATAAATCTATATACTATAATTCACACTTGGAAGAAGAGACAAAAATCATGTCAACATAAGAGTAAGGGAAGGTTGTGGTTTTAGTGGAACTGCACATGAATTTGGGAAAATAAAATCAGAAAACATAACAAAGGTTGTGGCATGTTAATCCCATTGTAGGTAAGGCAAATTAAAAGTTCAACGTAGCAGTAAGAGTATGCAAGAAGATTGTAATGTAAAAGGAATAGTACATGTAACAAAAATTAATTATAAAGGTGTTGGCTAATAGATTAGGCACCTTGAGATATGACAATTCTATGCTCAAAAGGTGCCATAATTAACCAAATAGCTCTAAATATCAACCTTTAAACAAAGATGAATATCCTCTAAATTTTTTTGAGGTACAAATCCCTCACAATATTTTCAATTAATTAAAATGCTTAAAATTAAATAGCATGTATTCTTTTAACCAAAAAGCAGAAAAGGTATTCCCAATATCAGAAAAATTCCTAAATATCAGGTGTGAGGCCCGACAAGTAAGAAGTATCGGCACAAAGACCAACTTCAATTAAACTATCCAAGAATAGAATATATACTCAATACCATTTGAAGAATAAAACCAACTATGAAGAAAACTACATTACTTACACAAAGATGAGCTATTGCATTAAGATTTTCTCAAACACAGAGATTCAAGAATTCAGATTAACTTCACAACTGAATACACACAGACAAACACCAATTTCATTCACAACAAAATATCGTATTGAGTAGTATCAAAGTGTATAGAGAGAGAGCACATGAAAATAGATAAAATTAAATAGGCTGATGAGTAACTGCCTCTTTTTCATGTTCATAGCTGAATAAAATGAAAAGATAAATAAAGAAAGGAATGAAGTTGAGCCATCACGAAGGTGTCACTTGATTTCTAGC
Source organism: Sequoiadendron giganteum (assembly GCA_007115665.2). Taxonomy (NCBI): domain Eukaryota; kingdom Viridiplantae; phylum Streptophyta; class Pinopsida; order Cupressales; family Cupressaceae; genus Sequoiadendron; species Sequoiadendron giganteum. The sequence continues at coordinate 563,721,972 of CM021108.1, forward strand.
TTCTGGGGTCACAAAGGGTTTCTTTCGCTAGGCTTGGAAAGCTTTGAGGATGTGAAACACATCTTTATGCTGAGGAATAGTTAAATTTGTCATCCTCATCTTCCACGTCGAATGGTTGTCCCTAGTTGTTTCCATGTGGCATTCACAAACCTTCATAAGAACAATTGCTTGGGATGCAACCAAATGTAACATGCTAAGTTTCTATAAGTGATCAACATTGAGCGAAGCTGAATCGAGCATTACCCTAACCATTCTCTGGAAACTATCTATCATACCCTTAGTGTTTATATCATTCCTAGGTTCACCTTTATCCTGGAGTAACTCAAGAGCCAACAAGGTACCCAATGCTTCTTCTGAAACAATAGTACACTCATCAATTATTTCCTTAAGCTTCTGTAAACTTTGCTTAGCAATATACAATTTCCATTCCACCCCTTTATTCCATGACAAGTAATGGGTGTTAGAATCATTAGGTATAACCTGCTCTGCAGCCAGCTTCCCCATATCTGAACTTATCATTAACTTCAATTTAGTTTGATAATTGTTCCATAACCTCTCTTCTTTTTCAATCGCAACGATATCCTCCCCCTAAGTGGTCTTCAAAGCATTTGTCTCTTGGAAGCATTTTATGGATTCAGAAATGACAAACCTTCCCTTTTTAATCAAAGACTCACTCCAATCATCAACAACCTTACTTAGGGTTTGGCAACTTTTATTCTTAGTCATAGCCTCTTTTCCAACCACAGTTAGATATTCTATAGAGTAATCAACCTAAGATAGGGGTTGAGGAACAAGCTCAAAGATAGACCTTAGACATTCAGTCAATTCTCTGACCTAGGATTTTAATTCATTTTTACTTTCTTTATCTTTTTCGATTTCTCAACCATTCTGGTTGCAGACACTTGAAAAATCTGAATGTCTCCATCTTTTGTAGGAGGACTAGGGTCCACTCTGTTCACTTCAAAATCACCTACTTCTGCCTGAGTGGAATCCTTTTTCATTGAAGGGTGTGCAATCTGTATTTGGATACGTTCTTTTCTTGGTCACCCACTCTCATGTTCTAGTCAAAACATGTATAGTCTTTGCCTCGATAGTCTCTTTCTCTCTATCACTCCAATCCATGGCAGGGATAGGCTGATATTCTATTAATTTAGTATACACTGGGTCTACCATGTCAGACCCATCTTCCACAACGCCCTATAAATCCCACTTCAAATCATAGATAATTATATGTTCCATAGACAACCTCATCCAACTTATTTTCATGACTTCATACTCATCAAAATAATCAACCCAATAATCTTCAAGGCTAGGTTGGTTATAGAAATTAGGGCTTAATTTCAGATTATTCCTAATATAATTCTTTGAATCAAAAGGAACTCATTCATCATATGAATGCATATTATTCAAGTAGATAGTTTCTTTTCAATATTCAGGGCATCATACATCGATTGACAACTATAAGAACTGAAACCAAAAGGAAAGTGAACTGTTAATCTCTTTCTACCTTGCCATAACTTGTTCAAATCAGTCAGCTACCTACTTACCTCAATGATCACCCACTTATCCTCAGGGTATTTTGGCAGCTTGATCAGAAATCTTACATATCCACCAACCCTAATGTAGGAGAATTGTTGAAACTGGATAAAATGGTTGCCATAGAAGTTCACAAATTGCATTATTTCTGGCAATAACTGCATTGTAGGATGTCTCTGTAACTCCTTGATCATTCTCATAGTGAAGGTATCACTCAAACTCCTAAAATGCTAAAAGCTCTTTTGAAGCTGTAATTTATTAAAATAATCATAAATAAGCACCTTTTCTAGAGGTAAATCACTTGGTCTTAATCCAGGCTAAGGTCTAGTGTTGGTGATGGCATATATCAAATATGAGGACGTGTAGAAAAATTTGTTGAGGGTAAAGAACGTCATCAATTCATGAAGGCAATCACTGATAATTTCTACCCAATCTAGGAATTTCTCTTTGCATAAAATAATTTGGATGAATAAATACATCCACTCATCAAACCCATGAACGTCTTCATTTCCCCTCAACCTGTCCAATAACACTACAATGTCGGCCACCACTTCTACAAAATATGTTATGTGCAACTTCAGAGGAAATTGAGATTTACCCCTCTTGGGCTTGGCAAACCAATTTTTTGCTATCTCATTCTTGTTGACCCCCTTCTTTGTAGAGAACTCAATTTGAGAATTTTTCATATTCATAGGTGAATATTCATCCTTTTGAGAATTCTCAGGCAAGACACAAAGGTGGACCTCTGTATTTTTAGAACAAGTCAAATATCTTCTATCCTAATCTCTCGTGTTTGCAAATCATAGTGCCTAATGTACTCTAAGATGAGTTTTGGGCATTGCACAACCAAAGGGAATATGGCAGCTCCAACCAATCTGCTATCAATTATTCGTTCAATGATGGGCAGTGGATTAGGTTTATTGAATTATTTTTGTAATTCATCCAAATTCACAAGCCCTAAATGGGTATCACCAATTTTTGGTCCTTATAAGTTAACTCAAACACATATTCATAACCCGCATATTTAATCCTTGCCATGGATGATATTTTATAGCTCAAACAATAGATACCCTTCTAAAATGCAGACATAAATAATCCAAGAAACCAACTTGAAATAGGTGAATACTGTAAATACCTCAATGTTGAATCCTATAGCTGAAATTTTTCCTCTCGTCCGACTCGTCCTCGAAGAATTGATTGCAATGAGAATGTTTGTCCAGCAATTTAAACCTTCTTAAAATTTCACAGAAAAATATGGGAGTAGATGAGCATTTAATGTTTTAAATTGCTCCACAACACGTGGTAGTTGTCACTTCACCGTTTTTAACATAACTATCTTTTAAATTTTTGAAAACAAATGGCTAGAAGCAACCAAGTGAGGGGTTTGACGAACAACACAAAAGTACGCCTAAATTTGACACCATGTCAAGATTTTTCCAGATCATCACAAAGGCAATAAAGGAAAGTTCAACAAACAACACAAAACACCGCCTGGGTAAAGAGCACAAAAAAGTAACAAAACATGCTCAAGCGGCCAGGTGGGGAGTTCAATGAACTATACAAAACACCGCTTGGGTTTGAAAGATTACATAAAATACTACTTAAGTAGGACTAATCCGCTTATAAGCTAGATGACTTTCATGACACAAGGAAAAAGTATAAGGTAACAGTGGCTCTGACTGTGGACTAAGACTGATCAAGATGAAGAAATGAACCCAGACCCAGACTAGTATGATCAGTGCCTTATCCATCAGGAAACAGACTTGGCTAAAAAGAAAACACACTCTCTAACACTAAGAAAATGAACCAAATAAAACCAAAACCCTAAACTAGCTATGTACAAATGGGACCATGAGGCAATCAAAGATAGTAGAGCTTTAGATTTTTCCCATTATAAGGATTAGGCAAGGGAGTCCCATCAAGATATGCGTGAAAAAAATTATTAGGCCCATACTCATGAGTTATTTTAAAAGGACCAACCTAGAGTGAGTCAAACTTCTTATGGGCGCCTTTGGGCTCTATGCGCTTGTCCCATAGCAAATCTGAATCTCCAACCATAAAATTTCTTGATCTAGATTTTTTGTCAAAAATCTTCTTGACCTTTTCCTGATGTATGGTTATCTTATCGATCATCTCTTCCCATTTTTCCTAAAGCTTAGTCAAATATAAAATCCTCCTTTCTAGCGCATCACTGAATTTGGCCTCCTCAATAGCAGTCTGCAATTTGTGGACTGATAATTCCAATGAAAGAGGAAGTGCACTTTCTACCCCATATACTAGCTCAAAATGGGTCATCCCAATAGCCTTCTTAGGAGTCATCTGGTCTACCCACTGAGCTTCATATAGTCTTTTATTCCAATCATTCTAGTTTTCATCAACTAATTTCTTGATAATATTTATCATTTTTTTGTTACTAGACTCTGGCTGACCATTCCCTTGAGGGTAATAGTCAGCTGGATGAGATAGGGATATTCCATAATCATAACAAAAAATTTAAATATCTCTAGAGGAAAAACTGGTTGCATTGTCAACAATGAGCTTGTTTGGGGCTCCATACCTAATCGAAATATTTTCTTTAATAAATTACATACTACACAAGTGGTTCTTTTAACTAGGATCAATTCCACCCATTTGGTGCAGTAATCAGTGGTTGTGATGATGTGAGTATGGCATCCACTGGACTTTGGGCTGATTGGGCCTATGAAATCAAGACCCCATTGTTGAAAAGGTCCATCGATAACTATAGGCTTAAGTGTAAGGTTGCTAACTGAGGTCTTCTTGCAAACAAATTGCACTTTTCACATTTGGCCACCTAGTGACAATCCTCTTTGAACATACCAGGCTAGTAGTAACTATTCCTTATAATTTTTAAAGCATTCATGGTGGAAGATAAGTGGCCTCCACAAGCCTCATTGTGGAAAATAGTAAGCAACCAATCTTGTTGAGCCTTATCCACACACTTCAAGAAAGTCCCATCTATGTCACGTTTGTATAAGGTGTCACCCCAAATAATGTACTTAGTTGCTTTCAATTTTAAATCCATTTTCTTTTTACTTGAGAGGTGATTTGGGCACTGCCCATATGTGAAAAAATAGGCTACATCGGAAAACCATTCATCTTGTAAACTAACAATCAAAACCAATGGTAAGTCCTCATCTTCTTCTTTCAAATTTTCCACCATCAATTTGCAGAGTCCTCTTCCTCTGACTAACTTCATAGGCTCCAGGTCCAATTCATACTCATGCACCTTTGCTATCCAACTACCCCTCCTATTACAATCAGTGTCATGTTGAGTCAGTATACTCTTAACAGCAGGTTCTGGCACATATACCACTAAGTGTGAATGCAGGATATAGAAGCATAATTTCTTAACTGCCCTGACTACTACAAATGCATGTTTCTTCATTGGAGAATAATTAAGCTCATATTTCTTTAACGACTTGCTCATAAAGGTGATAGGCGCCTAAATTGTATCCTCATTTTCTTGTAGCAACATGACGGGCATTGTATGTTCAGAAGAATAGCAATAGATAATAAAATCCTTCTTGAAGTCTGGACTGACCAGGATAGGAGCTCAGGAAATTGCTTCCTTGATATTTTAGAAGGTCTGTTTCTTGGCCTCATTCCATTTAAAACCTTGTTTCTCCTTCACCATTCCACAATGTGCTTAGTAATTTCAAAAAAGTCTAGAACAAATTTCCTCAAGAAATTTACCTGGCCTAAAAAGACTTCACACCAGTCTGATTTGAAGGGAGACTTAATTGTAAGAGAGCCTTTACTCTATCACGATCTACTCTAATACCTTCTCTGGACATAATGTGGCCTAAAATTTTACCCTCAGTGATGACAAAGATAAACTTCTTGGGATTAAGAGATATACCATGTTCTTTACGTCTTTGTAAAACTCATTCTAGATCCTACAGGTGATCTATTATTTTCTTAGATAACACTGTTAAATCATCAAGATAAATAACTATAATCTTGTTTCAAAGATCACCAATAGACAAATCCATAGCCCGCTGAAAGGTTGCTCCTACGTTAATGAGTCCAAATGGAATCCGATTATAGGTTAAAGTTCCCCAAGGCATGGTGAACATCATTTTATGTTGATCTTCTACTGCCACACTGATCTGATTGTAACCAGAGAAGCCATCTAACATGGACATCATTTCTAAGCTAATGGCTACTTGCAAGATATGGTCCATGTTGGGAAGAGGGTATTTTTCCTTTAATGATGCTTGATTAAGATTCTCGAAATCAACACATATCTGAATTTCTTCATTTTTCTGGTGAACTAGTACAATGTTCGCTACCCAAGTAGAAAGTTGTATGGGATATGTAATTTGTGCTTTCATCATCTTGTCAATCTCTTTAAATATTACATCAGTTACCTTGGGATTATAGTTCCTTTGCTTTTGTCTAAAGGAAACCTTTTCTTATTTAAGTGGTATGTGATGCTGAAACTTCCCATCCATGAATTTTTTCAAGTCGTTGTAACACGAGGTAAAAACCTCTTTATATTTAATCAGTAGGGCTATCAATTTTTCTCCTCCTCTATAGAGTAGTATTTTTTGATGTAAACCATCTTGGGATAATCAGGCTCCCCAATGTTATCTGCTTCGAATTCATTAGAGTGTCCAACAGAATCGCTCATTTCCTGTTTTATAGAGCGATCATGGCAGTCAAATAAATCCTCAAGAGAAACCCATCCTTTAGGTATTTTGTTTCCTTTTAGCTGAATTATTTCATCTTGAAGGCCATACATTCTACCAAGACAAAAATCTTTACACTGATTATGAATTCCTTCAAAAAATACTTGAGAAAATGCCTCGATGTTTTCTAAAAAGGACTGAATTTGTTTGTCATCTTCAAAGACCTACTAGTGATTAACATTGTCAGGAATGTTGGGCTGATAAATCATATCAATCCTTTAGGATTTATCATTAAATTCTAGATGTGGAAGGAGAAATGAGGTTGAGACTGCTAGTGAATTTTTCTTTGTGTTAAATTCCTTGGAAATGGCTTCTATTGAGAAGGCATCAAAACCTTCAATGCTAGTCCAGACTCGATTTCGATAATGATTTAACCTTTCATTCTTAACAGTGAAATTTTTTTGTACATGTTTAAAAATTAGCTTTGCATCTCCCAAAACCTTAAGCATCTTTATTCCCATACCCTTAGCTTCAATTAACCCTAACAAAAGGGCTTCATATTCAATAGTATTGTTTATATTCTCAAATTCTAAGTTATAAGCAAAAGTAAATTGCTCACCAGATGGAGAAGTAAGAACGACCCCTACTCCTGACCCGGCATGGGAATAGCTTCCATCAAACTCCATTGTCCAAAGCTTAGTATCTGAATCTGGAATATGTACATCATCCTCTTTTTCTTCTCCTACGAAAAGCATGTAGTTTCCAAACTCATTTTCTTCATACAAAATTTGTGCTTTGGGATCTTCAAACTTGAGCACAGTTGTCTTGGATTTTGACTCAGGTTCAACAAAAACTTTCTCCTTGCCAATAGGTATAGTGGCATATGACCAATCCATCTATATGTCTCCTCCCAAATCTTTGCAAAAACTCCTTCTTAGAAGCATACCATAACTAGAAAGTATATTTGTGCCCAATATGGTGAGTTTGAGTCGCTTGTTTGGATAAGTCGCAAGTGCAACTTGAACATATTTAATTTGTCCAAAGGAACCTGCTTGGAATCCATTGAATAACACTTTTTGAATGTCTTGGTCATTTGTAACCCTAGGGCTTTAGCAATTTGTGTGCGGCATGACATTATCGAAAGCACCTGAGTCAATGATACAATTATTAACCCTAAACCCATTTAAAAATAATGATACATAGAATGAGTAAGGTTTTGCATCAGAGGTTGAAGGGGAGATCATTTTACTACTAGATGCAGCATTAGTGGTTGAATCCTGATATTTAATCATTGCTTAATCTAGACCTACATGTGACTCAGAATGTAGTGGCCTAACATATTCAATCAACTTGAATAATTCCTTGGGATTCATCTTCAAATACTCAACCTGAGAAATCTAAATTTTAGTATTTTTTCAAAATTCAACAATATCAAAATCCCCAGCTTGGCCTTCAAGGTGTGGCACAATAGGATTTTTAGGAGAGCTATTAGCCACACTTTTTGAAATGTTTTCACCCTTAGAAGTTGCACTAGCTTTTGTAAGTAAAACCTTAGGATAATTTGCAATACCTTTTTGATTGTAATGTTTCTGGCTTCGGTTAATGCTAGTGCAAGTAGCATCATCCAAGGTGATATACACGTCTCCTCCTCTATCATAATCAGGTTTCAATTCTAAGTATCCATTTACAGTCACCATATTGATTAGATGAAGTGCCTTCCTCTGTGATTTCTTCAATAACTTATTTGGTAGTAGTTAATTGTATAAACCTATTTATTTCAGGGCAATTAGCACCATCATGATCAGATGTGAGGTGAAAGAAACACATATTCTTCTTATTGTCTGGAGGAGGAGCTTCAATTTCCAACCTCAGTTGAGTTGGAGGCAAAGTCGGTGTCTTGTTTCTTGGCTAAAAATTTGTCAACCTACGAATATCTTGATAGAGTTGGTTACCTTTCAGCATCTACCTTTTGAGAGAAATTATTTCATTATCCAATAGTTGGATCATATGATCAGAGGATGTAGAAGGAAGTGCTTTGTTCATATGTAATTATTTTTTCCATTTCCCAACTAAAAAAAATTCATCCTCTAATTCAACGGTGAGTGCATGTGTAGCTTCTAGAGTATTCAATGGTTGCCTCTTTAAGAGAAGACCAATATCAGGGTGTTGCACGTTGATGAAGAAACATTTTTTGCATTTCCATAGAGGGCCTCTTTGCGAGTGTAATTTGATTCACAATCATGTTAAACTTAGCCACAAAATCTCTCATAGGCTTGTTTTCTTCCTTCTTCATTTGAGTGACTTGTGTTATTAGGGTTAAGTCATCATTTGCACTTTTAAACATGGCTTCAAATTTACTAAGCATAGTGGCCCAATTAGTAATACATCAATGAGGTAACTGATAAAACCATTGTGTCGATGCATCAGCTAAAGATTATACGAACAATCTGACCGCTACATCTTCTTCATGTATTGCAAGCACACCGCATGCGGTGAAGAAAGCATCAATGTGTTCTTCTGGTGAAATATTTCCATCTCCTCAAAATTTAGGTAGGATTTTATGAGAACCCTTGGGTAAATTATGCAGGTTATTCCCCAACTGCAAAGGGCCAATGGTGGCACCCCAAGGAATGGGTTGTTGATTAGCCATATTAAGGGGAAAATTAACTACAACTAGCAAAAAAATTCTATGTAAAATGAGTGCTTGGGAGATGGAGTGATTTGAAGGTGTTCTAGTAGGTCATGCATGTCTGCTCCTAGCCCCAACCCTTCGCCTAGAGGGAATGATATAGGAAAAATCACTTCTTTGCAGGGTTTCAAAAATTGGATCAAAAACTCCCCTACTTATTTCCTCTCTAGTAAATCTATGAAAATCCAAGTTTAATTAAATTACTCGTAAAGTATGCTCAGACAAGACAATCTAGAACTTAACAATTCCTTCCCCAGCAGAGTCACCAAAAATCTGTTGGCTAACAGATTGGGCACCTTGAGATATGAAAATTCTATGCTCGAAAGGTTCAATTATTAACCAAATAGCTCTGAATATCAGCCTTTAAACAAAGATGAATATCCTATGAATTTTGTCGAGGTACAACTCCCTCACAATATTTTCAATGTATTAAAATTAAGTATCATGTATTCTTTTAACCAGAAAGAAGAAAAGGTATACCCAATATTAGAAAAAATCCTAAATATCATGTGCGAGGTCCGACAAGTAAGAAGTATCAGCACAAAGACCAACTTCATCTAAACTATCCAAGAATAGAATATATACTCAATACCATTTGAGGAATGAAATCAACTATGAATAAAACTGCATTACTTACACAAAGATAAGCTATCACATTAAGATGTTCTCAAACACAGAGATTCAAGAACTTAGATTAAGGTCACAACTAAATGTACACAAACAAACAACAATTTCATTCACAGTAAAATATCATATTGATCAGTATCAAAGTGTTTATAGAGAGAGCATATGAAAATAGATACAATTAAATAAGCAAATGAGTAACTACCTCATTTTCATGTTCATAGCCAATTAAAATGAAAATACAAATAAAGAAAGGAAGGAAATTGAGCCATCACGATGGCGTTGTTTCATTTCCAACTTTTTGGGTCACCAAGGATTTCTTTCACCAAGCTTGGAAAGATTTGAAGATGTGCAACAAGTCTTTATGCTCAAGAATAGTTACATTTGTCATCCTCACCTTCCACGCCAGATGGTTGTCCTTAGTTGTTTCCATGTGGCATTCACAAACCTTCATGAAATCAATTGCTTGGGATGCAACCAAATGTAACTCACTATGTTTTTGTAAGTGATCAGCATTGAGTGAAGGTGATCCAAGCATTTCCTTATCCATTCTCTAGAAACCATCTATTAGAACCTTGGTGTCTATATCATTCCTAACTTCACTTTTATCTTGAAGTAACTCAAGAGCCACCAAGGTGCCTAGTGCTTATTTTGAAACAATAGTACACATCAATTATTTCCTTAAGCTTCCATAAACTTTTCTTAGCAATCTGCAATTTCCATTCCACCCCTTTATTCCATAACAAGTAATGGGTGTCAAAAGCATTAGGTATAACCTTCTTTATAGCCAACTTCTCCATATTTGAACTTATCATTACCTTCAATTCAGTTTGATAATTGTTCCATAACCTCTCTTATTTTTTGATCATAGCGATCTCCTCCCCCAAAGTGTTCTTCAAGGAATTTGTTTCTTGGAAGAATTTTATGGATTCAGAAATGACAAAGCTTCACTTTTTAATTAGAGACTCACTCCAATCATCAACAACCTTACTAAGGATTTGGAAACTTATAATCTTAGTCATAGCCTCTTTTATAACCACAATTAGAGATTCTACACAGGAATCAACCTAAGATATGGGTTAAGGAACAAGCTCAAAGATAGACCTTAGATATTCAGTCAAGTCTCTGACCTAGGATTTTAATTCATTTTTACTTTCTTTACCTTTTTTCGATTTCTCAACCATTCTGGTTGCAGACACCTGAAAAATCTGAATATCTCCATCTCTAATATGAGGACCAAGGTCCACTCTGTTTACTTCAAAATCACTTTCTTATGCCTGAGTAGCATCCTTTTTCACTGAAGGGTGTGCAATCTCTATTTGGATACATCTCGATTCTGCATCATCTATCAACCTAGCAATAGTTTTAACTTTTTTGATATTAGGGTTGAAGTCATCTGCAACAATTGGCCCACCATATTTTGCTTGGGTAAACTAGGTTTTATAGCCTTTATTTTTCTTAACAAAGAGTCATTTAAGCAGGATGGAGTCACCGAGACTCTGGTTGTCTTAAGACCTGGAGATTCGAACAATATCCTACTAACTGGAGTGGTGTCCTCTGTAGAGGCAATTGCTTGAAGCTTTTGGGATGTAACTACTTCTCTGACGAGTGATTCATCCTAAGAGGGAGAGGAGCTGATATTTAGAGTTTCCAAACCCTCTTCTTCTTCTTCTTCTTCATTCTCCTTTTCCAGAATAGGCACGTTTAAGATATCCTCACCACAAGTTTGTGAAAACATATTCTTGTCCAGTGGATCCAAACCACTAGCCCCTTGAATCCTTGATGGTAACAACTTAGAAACATTACCATTTGATTTCCCACTTGAAGAAGCTTGAGAAGTGCCCTCAGCGGGTTATGAATCTTTAGACCTGGTGTGAGGACAGGACTATTCAATTCTTTTCTTTGTCACCCACTCTCATGTTCTAGTCAAAACATCTACAATCTTTTCCTCGATAGTCTCTTTCTCTCTACCACTCTAGTCCATGGTCAAGATAGGTCATCTTTCTATTAATTTAGTATACATTGGTTCTACCATATCAGACCCATCTTCCATAATGCCTTGTAAATCCCACTTCAAATCATAGATAATTATCTATTCCAGAAACAACCTCATCCAACTTCTTTTCTTGACTTCATACTCATCAAAAAAATCAGCCCAATAATCTTCAAGGCTAGGTTGGTGATCAAAATTAGGGCTTAATTTCAAATTATTCTTTATATAATCCTTTGAATCAAAAGGAACTCGCTCATCATATGAATGCATATTATACTTAGATAGCTCCTTTTCAATATTCAGGGCATCATACATTGATTGACAACTGTAAGAACCGAAACAAAAAGGAAAGTGAATTGTTAATCTCTTCCTACCTTGGCATAACCTGTTCACATCAACCAACTTCCTGCTTACCTCGATGATCACCCACTTATCCTTAAGGTATTTGGGCAACTTGATCAAAAATCTTGCATATCCACCAACCCTAATGTAGAAGAATATTTGAAACTAGATAAAATGGCCGCCATATAAGTTCACAAACTCCATTGCTTTTGGTGATAACCGCATTGCAGGACATCCTTGTAACTCCCTGACCATTCTCATAGTGAAGGCATCAACCACTCTCTTGAAATGCTGAAAACTTTTTTGAAGCTCTAATTTATCAAAATAATCATAAATAGGCACCTTTTCTAGAGGTAAATCATTTGGTCTTAATCCAGGCCAAGGTCTCGTGCTGGAAATGACGTATATCAAATATGAGGACATGTAGAAAAAATTGTTGAGGTTAAATAATGTCATCAATTCATGAAGGTGGTCACAGCTTTTTGCCCAATCTAGGAATTGCTCTCCACATAACATAATTTGGATGAAGAAATGCATCCACTCATCAATCTCATGAACATCTTCATTTCCCTTTAACCTGTGTAATAACACTACAGTGTCGGCCACCTCTTCTATGAAATGCATTATGTGCAACTTCCAAGGCAATTGAGTTTTACCCCTCTTGGGCTTGGCCAACCAATTTTTTTCTATTTCATTCCTGTAGAGTCCCTTCTTTGAAAAGAACTCAATTTGAGAATTTTCCATATTCATAGGTGAATATTCATCTTTTTTGGGAATTCTAAGGCAAGACACAAAGGTGGACCTTTGGATTCTCATAACAAGTTGATTATCTTTTGTCTAAACCTCTCGTGTTTGTGAATCATAGTGCCTAATTCACTCTAAGATGAGTTCAGTGCATTGCATAGCCAAAGGGAATGTGGCAGCTTCAACCAATCCACTATCAATTATCCATTCAATGATGGGTGGTGGATTGGGTTTATTGAATTTAGTTCGTAATTCATCCAAATTCACAAGCCCTAGACGGGTATCACCAATTTTTGGTCCCTCATAAGTTAACCTAGACACGTATTCATAACCCGCATATTTAATCCTCGCCATGGATGAGAGTTAATAGCTCAAACAATTAATACCCTTCTAAAATGCAAACATAGATAATCCAGGAAAGCAACTTGAAACAGGTGAATACTATAAATACCTAAATGGTGAATCCTACAACTGAAATTTTGCCTCTCGTTTGGCTCATCCAATGAGAATTTTTTTCAAACACTTTAAACCTTCTTAAATATTCACAAAAAAACATGGGAGTATATGAGAATTTAATGTTTTAAATTTTTCCACGACACGTGGTAGCTATCACTTTACCACTTTTAACATAACTAGGTTTTAAATTTTGAAAATAAAAATTTATAAGAGCCCAAGTGGGGGATTCGAGGAACTACACAAAAGTGCACTTGAGTTCGACTACCATGTCAATATGTCGCCTGATCATCACAAAGGCAGTAAAGGAAAGTTCAACAAACAACACAAAACATCACTCGAGTAGAGAGCACGAAAAGATGACATAAAATGAGCTCAAGTGGCTAAGTGGGGAGTTCAATGAACTATACAAAACACCACCTTGGTTTGAAAGATTACATAAAATACCACCTAAGTAGGACTAAGCCACTTATAAGTTTTTGGATGACTTTCATGGCACAGGGAAAAAATATAAGGTAACAAGAGGGAGTTGAGACAACAAGTTAAATATTGAACAATACAAGCAGTCATTAATATGCACAAAGAAGCATATAGAAATTGATAATTGTATTTTCTGTATGGGAGATAAAATAACATTATGTTAAATTGAAATCTATAGGATGTATAAAATTATTTCCATGGATGAAAGATAAATTGAAATTGAATTTGGAATTAAAAATTGTTTCCTTGCCTGGAATATGATGATATATGGAGAATGGTTATTTTATTGTGAATTTGTTAATTTTGATTCAATTGAAAAATGACATTGTCATGTTGAATGATTGGTTGACTGAAAAATTGGGAACTTGGTAAGTTGTGAATTTTAATTTCCTATGGTTAGCAAAATTGGGAAAAATTGGGAACTTGGTAAGTTGTGAATTGCAATTTATGGATAGATTGAGTGAGCAACCATCGAGTGTAAATTTTTCCATCCACATCATTTACTACCAAGACTAATGCCTAACATCACTAGGAAAACCACTAACTTTGAAATTACTAAAGAAAAAAATTTACATGGCCAATCCCTCATAGAATGGTTTCCTTTCCTAGGAGAATCATCCCAACCCCACCATAGAGATAATGATATTGATAAGGACACTTATAGCCCACTTGAGTACATTGTTGATCCCTAAAACCTCCTTAGTTACAAATGAAGACACAATCTCATGAAGAGGTTTATTAAGGTAAATAAAGATTTAATTCTTAGGCAAGTTATTAAATTGGGGGCTAAATTTACACCTGATTATGACCTCTCTAGCCTTAACAACATAGTGTTCCTTGTTGGTGTGAATATATGTCTTGTACCTATTAATTTATCTCACTGGGGACTTAGGGGACTTATTCACATGTTAAGTTCACTTAGGATATAAGATTTCTCCTAGAAGTCCTAGTTGGATTTTCTAGAATTTATCTTATCTAGCTTTTAATGCTTGATTCTTAGGTTGTTAGGTTTCCTAGTTATCTCATGTCATAGGATTAAAACACATGTCACAATTATGTTCAATCTTATTCCTCGCCTTGCCTATATAAGCAAGTTCATTGTAATCATATGTAATATACTTCATACCTCATCATCATTTTGATAGGTCTTAATATCAAGAAATCTCATATTCTTACATACCCTATTGTAGAAGGTTTCCATTATTTTTGCAGGTGGTCTTGGGTACAGAGCTAATCTTCAGCTCTTACATGGAATCAGAGCCAAGCCTTGCAAAACCCTTCTCAGATATGAGGGTTGAGCTATTGCTAGTTAAGAGATCTAGGTTATTTTTAGTAAGGTTGTGTATGCTCTTCCCTTACACCATATAGTGAACTTGGGAATCAAAAAAAGTTGAAAAAAAAAACCTAATTTGGAGGGTTTCTCTGTGTGGGTCTTCATTTTAGGTCATGTTTGGCTCATATTGGAGGAAATTTGAGCTCAGATTTGAGTTCAAGGAAGCTAATAAAGTAAAGATTGGGTTTTTTTTTTCCTAAATCTAACATATTTTCCAAAGTTACAAGGGTTTGAAGAATTCAAGATCTAGAGGTAGCAGAGCTTTCGGTGAACTTTCAGCCCAAATCGACCTCTCCATAATCTTCAAAAGGCCCGAGAAATGAAGTTTCATATATAATTTGCTTATATTCGGCCTCAATTATTTTTGAGGAATTTTTTTTGAGTACAGGCAGTACGACATTTTTATTTGCAAAAAAAAATATTTAAAAAAATATTTGTGGTATTATTACTTTTGCAGGAAAAATTAATTTATTTGGGTGAAATAATTAAAAGTTGGGCATACTATATTATAATGTGGGTTTAAAAGAAAATTGCTAGGCATTTATTATATTTGTCGACTCTATTGACTGCACCCCATCAACATTTTTTCCACCATCGACTATGTTTACCTACCATTGGTGGTCACTTTTCCCTCGCTAACTTCCTCACCTTAGGTCTCATTAGCATCTGGGAGCCTTCGCTTAGGCCAACAACACAAGAACTAATCGCCTAGCCTCCATCGCTAAATGCTACCTCCCCATCGCCCTCCTAGCAGTGGGGTTCTTTTTTTCCCCTATAGCGCCCAAGGTCATATTGGTTACTAAGGGCTAGCACCCCAAGGTGCTTCATTTTTGCACCAAATTAGCCTACATATGTGCAAATTGGGCCATTTTTTCAAACTAAGATAAATTTTTATCCAAGAGGCGATTTTTTGCAAATGAGATATAGTTGGAAAGTTGGTTTAGTCGGCGTTGTTTTGGTGGAGTTTATTTATTAGTAATTTTTTGTTTGATAATATTTAATGCAACTTGAAGTTTGATCTCCCATTTGTACCTCTCAGCTCATAAATTTTTACTTGGATCTCTATTTTTCTTGATTTTTGTGGCATCGAAAAGGTATTAATGAGATCTATCATTGTGCACATGCACTTTTTCTAGATTCAACCCTAGGTATTATTTATTCAGTATTTTACACATTTGGCATTGTGACTGATTACATGGGCATCTTGACTCTTGGACAGGTTTTGTCAGTTTGGGAAGGCTTCATTTGTAGTATACATCATATTTGGGGGTTTCTAATTGTTGTTGAAGGTTAACTTCTTTGTAATTTTGGAGATTTATCATAGTTCATTATGGGGTTTTCATTTCATTCTTCTCTGATTATGTTGAAAAGGAGAAAATTTAAACAATGGAGAGATGACCTCATAAAACTCTATGTGGGATTCATTTTTTGCCATATTTGTATGATCTTGTTCCCCCTCCAGGTATAGAGAATTTTTATTGGAATTGCAAATGGTATGATGTCCTAGGAGCTATTTCTATGCATGTTGAGGATGAAGTTTTGAGAGATATTGATCATTTTGACTATCCTCGTACTCTTTGGACTAAAATTTGGGAGATACATGGAGATCCTAATACTTAGCCATTCCTAGATGATCCTGTTTCAGATTGTCTCGTGCCTCTTCATTTTTTAGATAGGATACCCTAGACCATGCTACTATGCAAGAGTTTGAAGATTTGGAATACTTTGAATCTTTAGATGAGGATTATGAGGTTTCTTTAGATTCTCCTTCTCCATCAAAGATAATTTTTATACCTTCACCATCATTTATTCCTTGTGTGGAGTGGTTTATTGAGGCTCCCATCATTCTTGTTTAGTAGGAGCATTCATCTTCTATTGGTGATTCATTGAGAGCTTCCAGTGATTCATTACATCAAGTATCTCATTGTCTTCATAATTGGGATTCCTATTTATCAAACATTGCACCCTTATTTGTGGAGTCTCACATTTCAGATTTAGAGGACACATTTAAGGGGTTATCTCTCCTCTTTAATGGTAGTAATTGCACAACTGTTGTTAAACCATCTATGTCTTTAGATATTGTTCAACATCAATTTATGCAGAGTCTTGATTTGTCACCTTCTTCTTTGATTGGGCATGTTCTTGATTTGATTGTGGCATCTTCATCTTTGGTGGATAAGGAGACACATGAGTAGATTTTAGAGACATCATCATACAAATTTATGCTTATTTATTTCAATTCCTATCTGGAATGGGAAGCATTTCTACATTTTTACCTGGTTTTGTTTCTTTTGAAAGGGAGACAAGTTGTTTGTTGGCATTGGATCATGTTTTGTCCTCAGGCACTTACCATTTTTGTAGGATAAATTACACATTTTTGAGAAGCTACAAGGTCTCTCTATTTCCCTCTTATGGGGGGATTTTGTAATATATCTATGTGATGTATGGTATAGTTTGGGAGTATCATGGAGTCCCCCATCTTTCAACACTTATCACTTGATTGTTTCTTTTCTCTTTTGGGGAGGATTTTTATCCCATTGCATTTTCTCCTTTTATTTTTTTGTGAGAGATTGCATTTGCATTTGTACATGGGTACCTAAAATGACCTTGTAACTAGGAGTCATCTTTGCATAATTTGCATAATAATCTTCTCCCTAAGTTGCACTTAAGGGGAGTTTTGGTGTGAATATATGTCTTTTACTTAGTAATTTATCTTACTAGGGACTTGGGGGACTTATTCACATGTTTTTTATTAATTAAGTAGGGAAAGGGCCCTGATCCCTAACAAAAGAAGCACATCAATCCATCGAATAGCAACTAGATAAAACAACAAAACTGAGGAAGAAGAATAAGAGGAGAACTAGTACTTCTCTAATCCCAACTAACCAAAAACAACATTAACCTATACCAACCGCATCAAACCATATATATCTATCAATTATCCAATACTGAGATAACCAGTCCATATTATCAACCATCCACAAAAAAGGTTATATAAGCATAACCTATAATGAGTACCCAGCAAGTTGCCAAAGTTCAAAATATAAATAAAATTTAACTTAATACAATTCGGGCTTCTAAAGCCATTATCACTAGAACTCCATAAAAAGGAATGATAAAACCACATGACAACTAGCAATAAAAAGTGAGGAAATAGGAACCGAGGATTAAGCATCCTCAATAAGGCTCCATGCCTTCAACAAACCCTCTACCGAATATTTAAAGCTATATTTGACCTCCATCTTCCTTGACAAATTTGTATCTTTCTTATTCTCCATTTTCCTTTACTATTTCTTAATTTTTCCCTAACTCGAGATAGTTTCCATTACAAATGTTTTCATAATTGCATCCACAACCGTGCACATGTTCCACATACCACACTAAAGAGCCTGAAACCTATTAGCATTATCATCATTTTTTTTCTCAAGGAGCGCCAACCTATCCTCCAACCTTTTCACTCTATTTAATTCCAAGCTTGTTTGATAATCATTTGAACACATTGGTTCCATAGTAGTTGTTCCTTTATCCTTAGTCATATCAATATCCTCTTCAACATCCTGCACATCCTCTTGTTGATCGATACCCTCCTCCTTCTCCTAGCTCGAGTCTTCCACCTCCTCCGACCCCGACTCCTCTTCCTCAGGAGAACCAGCTTCATCTAGACTATCTGACACACATTCTTCAAAGGAAGAATCCTTATCCTCCCTAGCATCCTTCTTCCTCTTTTTGTCTAGATGATCTTTCCAATTCTTTTCCTTTGAACTTTTAGATTTTTTACTACTTTCTGACCCATTGGACACATCCAAAGCAAGGCAAGTAGATATTCAGCCCATCGGGGTAGTGGATCTACATTCAGTGTTGTTTTCATTATCATCAAGAATGGTTATAGTGTTAGGGTCAATACCCAGCTCATGAATCAACAATTTCCTTTTCTTATTTGTAATAGAAGAAAGTGGAGTAGCCTTTCATTTTTATGGGGTTATCTTAAGGAGAGCCGACCAAGTAGGATCCACAACATTAGGTGAGGGTTTAGTAGGTTGTTTGGCCGAGGAGCGGGGTTGACTCTCAATTAGTTAAATTTTCACAGAGCTCTTAGGAGTGGGATTCTCAATCAAATTATGGAAAACATTTCTTTGTGGGGTGGTAGAAAGGATGTATTTGCATATGGCACAAATCAAAACCTAGTGTAAAGAAGTGTTAGCTCCATTGGTAAGGCTTTGTTTCAGGGATGAGAGGAGGAAAAAGGATATAAAAAAATTCTTGGTGCCTGATATGATTCAATATTGGAAAATGATAACCATGGAAAAACTTAAAATGACCTTCTAATGTAAAGTACTTAATGACAAAAAAGCAGACATTGTGGTAAGGGGGTGACAACAAAACCCTAGAGTAACCATTCTGGAATCGTTGGGATTTTTCTTTAGCTTCACCCAACTATAAATGAATACCACCCAACTCAACTTCACCATCTTTTCAAGCATTCACAAACTTATTCACATGTTAAGTTTACTTAGGATATAATATTTCTTCTAGAAGTCTTAGTTGTCTTTTCTAGAACATATCTTATCTAGCTTTTAATGCTTGATTCCTAGGTTGTTAGGTTGTTATTTATCTCATGTCATAGGATTAAGACACATGTCACAATCATGCTCAATCATATTCCTCACCTTGCCTATATAAGCAAGGTCATTGTACTCATATGTAATATACTTCATACCTCATCATTTTGATAGGTCTTAATATCAAGCAAGCTCATATTTTTGCATACCCTCTTGTAGAAGGTTTTCATTATTTTTGTAGGTGGTCTTGGTTGTAAAGCCACTCTTCAACTCTTACATTCCCTGATCCCTTATATCATGGTTATGCCCATACCAACCTTCACCATAATAATACATCCCAACCAAAAACACTCCTCATTGTTAAAGGGAAGAACACACATGATGACCATGCACAATGATAAAAAATCCCTAATAAATAAAATTGCATAAATCCCCCAATCACTAGCCAACCCACATTCATTATCAACACATTTTTAAGACCAAATAACATTCTTCACAAGCTAAATACATCTCCATCCTAATAAACCCAAAATATTACTATATGTCCACATCCAACATGACCATCCCTAGTTCATCTTTTGATCAAGACTGGAAATCCATGAAATACACAATTAACGAACTTCAAGGTGGGACTCATAATAAGTCTTATACCTTTCAAGAGTTAAACATGGCTAGAAAAGAAGTGACACATGTGGATATGTATATACTAATTATTTTTTCTATAGATTAAGTGGACAAACATTCAAATGGTTCTTGCACAAACCAAAGGAGTCCATCAAATCCTTTGGATACTTAGTTGAGATATTTGTAAAACATCTCTCATACTACATAGAACATGAGTTAACCATTATGGAACTTTGTAACAATAAACAAAAATCATGGCAAAGCTTCACATTCCTCCAACGATGGAGAATATTGTGTCATGAACCCTTCATTCTAGTACTTTGAAAATTTTATAATTGATTAAAATATTAAAATATTTATGAATTAGATTAAAATAATAATATTTTTTTGAAATGATAGATTATTAAATAAATTAAAATTAAATATATAATTGTTAAAATAAACTAAAAATATTGAACATTAACTTGATAATTCAAAAATAAAATAAACTAAAATAAAGGATAAAGGATAAATATTTTTATATGATTTAAGAGGAATAAAATTAATTATTTTCTTTCATCATTATTCTCATAGAAAAAATATTACAAAAATTAAATGAAATAATTATCCTTATTTTCTTATGAATAAGTGTCGATATTTCTATTTATAAGAAAATAAAAGTACACATATTCACATAAATAAATGTGGGTGGATATGAAATCACACCCCAAGGTCCATACGGGGCATAGCTTGGATCACAAAGAAATTACATACACATAAAGGCCACTAGACAAAAACAGTAGTAACAACAAGCAAAGGTGGCAGGTCCCAATCACCCAGCCTACCCCATACATTAGTGGGGTCCAAAACGAGATTATGGGGGTCCCACCTGTTGATGGTGAAAATGACACAAACAACGTTAAAACATAATATTTCTACTCTATTTCTCCTAAAAAAAGAAAGACAACATATAGTAGCCTAACTCCCAAGGTCCTGGTAGTTGGTTCTCAACTGTCTGGTGTCACCCAATTGGTCCATGCAACTATAATATTCAAGGGGCCTATGCTAGTAACAAAGAATGCAAGCAATCACTCATTTTACCAAACTATTTTTTTTAGTAAATCAAGGGTTTCAAACAAAAGAAAAAGATAGATTAGAGGGTAAACTAGTAAACATGAACAAACTCATCTAACATCTAGACATATATCTTCAACATTGAATTTTTTTCAATCAGATCAAGAAAACCAAAGAATGATACAATTCATAGAGTAATCTATACCATTGTATACATCTAAGGTGCTTATTTCAATTCGCCTATCACAACTATTTCAAAGAATTTTTTTAAAAGAACACACATTCATTCCTTTCCAAGATCATAGATCAACAGACTTCAATAAATTTAATTCAATGATAATCTAACAAGATAATCCTTAAATCCGGTTTCTTCTAATGAATTTCATCAAATAAGAAACAATCATGCTTCAGCACAATCACTAGCATACAGATAGATTATAACTTATCGGCCTTATCAAGTAAAATTCAATTTTAACACCATATTGCATAAACCTGTAATTTTATTTAACTGTAAAATATCAAATAACAATGTATCTTTGTGTAATAACTAAAAAATTCTATCTCCTAATATCAGGTGGCCAATTCTATTCTCTATTAGCCGATCCTTATAACATGATACCCAAAGGGTATTTATAAATATACAAAATTCGAACTCCACTTCTATTTTAAGTCATCCATCCTTTTAGGAACTAAAACTCTCTTGGAAACTTAGATCAATTTGATCTTGAGTTCTTACATTAGACATTCAGTTAAACTAGAGAATAGAAAATAGAAGAAAAAAAAAGGAAGTCACGCGCTTCAAGACTGTCAGTGTTGCAATTAACATGCAAAGAAGAAGAAAGTCATGCATGCAAGAGATTTATGCATGTGAAGTTGGGTTTACAATAAACTCATCATAATTGGTGAAGACTTGTTGTAATACATCTAATTCTGGCCCATCAACCCACCTGTCTTCTAATTTAATTCACTCAAATTCTGCTGCAGCCAACCCTCTCATATCTTTTATCTTTGTCAACTCTCTTTTAGCAGCCTTTATCTCTTCTTTGACATCCATCAATTGATCTATCATCAGATCTTCACCATCATCTCCTTTCTGCACAATTCCTTTAAACCTTTCACCCCATTTCTCTTTTATCTGGCTCAAAGGCAAACCTTCCTTTGTTAGTACCACTATGATAGCAATGACTACCTCCAACTCTTCAAACTGTTCAGTTAGATCCTTAACAACATCTTGGACTTCATTTCTATGTTTGCACAATAAATCCATTATGAATCAGAGTATACGAGAGGTCTTTTCTACAAAATCTTTATTATCATCCTCGAGTATTGTCTATTCAAGAAGAGTAGTCAAAAGCAATGTACTAACATTCTCCAATTTCTAACTATACTCTTTATATTCCTCTTACTGTTTCTCCATTGCTTCAATATATTGATGCATTTCCCCTATCAACTCTTTTGTCCTTTTGTGAACCTCAAAACCTTTGACCAAAACTTCACCTACTTCTTGATTCAAGTTGTCAACCCACCTATCTAACATCTCCGCTTTGCCCCTTACTTGTACTAAATCATCTACCTCCTTTTTTCTCAACATAATTGGAGTCTTAATAGCAGCTACCTGTTGTGATCTTGGAGAAGAGACACTTTTCAAAAAGGAATGTAATTGATCTAATTGAGCCTTAAGCTCATCTTTCTTTTGCTTATCCTTTAACATCCTTGACTTGGTTGTCGAAGCTGCCACATCAATTAGATTCATCTATTGATTTCTGGTAGGCCTTCCCAAGTTAATAGTACTCAATTGATAATCCGTTAACTGCATGTCTCCTACCTCCTTTTTTGTCATCGGTATGGCACACTCAGCAATAATCTCTCCCTTTTCCATGAGCCTGGTGGAGTGTAGGATCTTGGCCTTCTTTTTAGGCCTTTCTTGTTCAATCTCCTTCATCATATCCTCCCAATTGAGAGGTTGTGATGGTGTTACTGTTCTTTTCTGTAGGTCCAATTTTAGCCAAATGGGAGCACATGGAGCAGTAGTCATCATAGTGGAAGAAGAAGAAATAGTAGTAGTAGAAGGTGGTTGCACATTTACTTGGAGTTGAGAATCAACCCTTGGTTCCTCTTGTTGTTCTTGCACCACATGCATCTACAAAAGCTTTTCAGCCTCTTCCCTATCTTTTTGTTCCTATATCTTCTTATCTTCTTCTTCCTTCTTCAACCTCTCTTCCTCCAATCGATCTCTCTCGACTTTTTCCCTTTTCCAATCTTTCCTTTTCTATTCTTTCCTTTTCTAGTTTTTCTTACCCAATTTTTCTTTCTCTAGAGCTTCTTTTTCCAATTTCTCTTTTTCTAAAGCCTCTAGTATTTCTTTCTCTAGTCTTTCTACCTCTAAAGCCTTAAGCTTTTTTGCCTTTGCTTCTTCTTCTTGATGCTTCCTAACCATCTCTTCGGTGTCCTTTTCCTTTATTAATCGTTCTGCTTCTTCTTCTTTTGAGTGAGCTTCCTCTACAAGTTTTAACTTGGCAACCAAGACTTCTTTCTCCATCTGGTGTCTTGCCTTCTCCTCCTCAAGGTCTTGAATCTTTTTTATTAACTCTAACTTATCATTTTCTTCTTTAACCTTGATTTTATGTTCTTGTTGCCTTTGTTGTCTCTCTACTTCATCAGCTCTTGACTTAGCTTCAATTTGTTGCTGTTGTAGTATGGAATCAGTTTGTGTCTTGGCATCCATTAACTATTTCTTTTCTATTTCTTTAGCTTTTGCCTCAGCATCCTTTCTAACTTCTTCAAACAATTCCCATTGCTCCTCTTATGTCATCACCTATTCAGCATCCTCCTCTAGAGGCATATTCTCTTGCACATCCTTCTCTGACATAGTCTCGTCTGAATTTGTTCCAACATCATGAATTTCCCTCTCCACTTTTTTTATGAAGAGCCCCCTTTTGAACTTCTTCACTCTACTTCTTTGCAAGTGGGACTTGTGTGGAAGATTCACCTAATGTAGGTGTTGAAACAACCGATCCCATTTGAGCATCTCCTTCTTGTTTTTTGCTTCATCACCCATTGCTCCAAGTTCTATCTCTTCAATGTCTAGGGGAAAGAACTCCAAAGGCTCTTTGGGAGGTGTCTTTCTTTTGAGTCTTTTATACCCTTTCCCCCTTTTAGGTGTTGGTCCTTGAGGAGCTTTGGTTCTTAGAACCAACCATTGAACACTTCTATCCAAGACTGCTCTTCCTATCTGCTTAATATCAATAATTTCCTCACTATCCCAGTCAATTGGATCCAAACTTTTAGTTCGAATGTTCAAAGCCTCATAAGATGGATCCAGTACAACTCCATCATCCACCAATGTGTCAGTAATGTCATTTTTTACTCCAAATTCTGACATAAGTGCAATAGGTAATCTTTCATAATTATTTTTCCTTAAATCATACTCATCTTGTCGGTCACTCCATAAATCTTCTAATAAACTAAAATACTTGTCAAAGGCAGAAGGCAACAAGGTGTTCATCTCACCCTTTGGGTCAAAATACTTACGAGTTATGTATAAGCCTAGCTTTAATTGTATCAACTCACTATAGATCAACTTTGCTCCTACCAAATGTTGACAGCTATACTCACCAAACTTCATGGGAAACTTGTGACATCCTATCTTATGCTTTAAACCAAATCGTGCATTAACTCCAAGAGCTTGATATACAAACTCCATCGATACTATTCTGTTATTGCAACACCTTGGAAGCAAATGTGGATGGCCTTCAAAACCAGCTATCCTAAAATATTTAAACTTGGGGTATTGAATATACCAACATCCCCATTCAACAATAAATGCCATAGCCTCTTGACTCAACCTGTAACCTGCATCTCCATTTAGTGTGTTAATGACTACATATATGAATGCATCATCAACCCTTCTGAACTGAGTCTCATCAACCTGTAGAGAGAGCTTTTTATAATGCTCCCATTATCCCTACTCTATTTAAACCTGGGAAGATACCCAACCTTGCTGCTGCATACACAATGTAAGAAGTCATTAAGAAGCACTTAGTCTCCTTGATGCTGGTCAGTTGATCATGAATAGTATTTGATACAATCATCGGCAAATCAAACTGATGGGTGCCATGTAAAATTGTCTGGATGAAAGGAAACATCCACTCCTTATAATGAAATGTATCTCTCTTCCCAAAAGCCCTAGACAACATCAATATTAAATCTGATACCTTATAGAAATCTGCCCTCTTTGTTTGGTCTGCAAGTTTGGTTAGAGACTTCTTCTCTATCTTTAACCACTTTTTGTTCAAATGAGATTTATTAGATTCATTATACTTACTATATTTCTCCAAGACCTCTGCCTCATCCAACTGCACCAAGTTCTTAGGATCCGGGCCATCAAACATACTTTGAAACATATGAGGAGTAAGATCAATGATGACATTATCTTTGGAATCCATGCATTGTCAGGTAGCTGGATTATAAGCACTTGCAGTTGTTAAGATCAACTCCAGGTACTGGATTGATAAACGAAATACAGTGATATGGGCCAAGCTAGAATCAACAATTCTTTGTGTCCTTCCTGTTACATCTTCCCATTTTATAAAGGTCTCTGCATATAGCTCCTCAAAATTGTACTGACCCAAATTTGTGTCGATGATATTGGACAAATCTGATTCCACTTTGCAGACTTTCACAACAGGACTCATGTGATTATACCTCAAGGTATAAGGCAATTGTTCTGGCTTGATCTTCTTTGGTTTAGGTACTGCCTTTGATGTTCTTGCAGGCCAGTTCCTTTGGGAAGCTTCTCCTGATGTTCCCGACATCCTCTTAGCTTTCCTGCTACAAAATCTCTAGTTAGATCCTTGAATGAAACATCTCAAAAATGTGTCTTTAAAATCATACCTTTCAAACATACATCGGAGGCGGAACTAGGCAGCAAACATCTTAAATAATCTTCTTTTAACATACTGTCGGGCTCGGAGAAAAAACTGTTACTGTCACTCTACTAATAAGAAGTGGGCTTGGAGTCGTAAGTGAAATAGTGATCGGAACCGGAACCAGAATGGAAACTGATTCAGTTTCCTTCAGATTTTTTGTTTTCATATTCTATTTCGGTTCCGCTTCCACTTCTGCTAGGTAAACATTTTTATGAAGTAAATTTTCTTACTATAAGCGGAGTCGGAGACGAGATGGAAAATGGAACTGACACTAAACATAAAAACATATCCAAAACTCTAAATCAATTTCAATCCCACTTCTAGCTATGTTGACCATGATGTCATCAACAATTTTATCAATTTAACACATAACTCTATGATTAAAGACTAAGGTCGTATTAAATGAAATGAGGCTTAAAATATATCATGAAAGACTATACCCATATGACAGTGGGGACAACTGTGTTTTAGGGCATCATATTTAATCATTTTAAAACATGATCACAGAAACACATAAAAACCCTAATCTAGAAAACGTGATATAAAACTAGGGCACGGATTCAACCCTTCCAAATTTATCCAAAAGAATGCGCAATGAAATCCTAAGTAAAAATCAGATTCTACAAGCCCTAACTCACTGTAAAAACCTAGATTTAATCTACCTCACTGTGAAAACCCTAATTAAATCTACACGTTTAAAACCTAATGCAGCACGACGTGATCACGACAAAATGTGAAAACGACCATGCCCATAACTCACTATAAAACCAAAAATGCAAGCATAAAACAAAATCAAGATCAAAAAAATAAAGAAAGAAAGAAAACAAACACACAAACCAACGGAAACAACAAACTTGCCCAAAGATCTAAATCAAACAAACCCAAATCGAAAATACGAAAGCAAATAAAATAAATGAGAATAGGAACCCTACCTCAAATGCAAAACCTGGCTAACCTTTTGAATTGATTCGCAAGCAATTATCTCCTCCTCCTTCAATCGATTCACTTAGATGGACTCCGCAGCTGCTTTATTTCACTCTTCGATTCTTTAACAATGATAATAATAATGTGTTTAATCCTTAATGAAGGTAAAAATCAGAGTTTATACCTACGCATGGCAGTTGTCATTAACGCATTAAATGTAGTTGAGTGGAGTCGGAACTGGAGAAGAACAAACACTTCACTACAGTGCGACTTCAGTCAAAAAGTCAACGATCAAGAAACGGTGGGAACGGAATCGAAATGAAAACTGATTCAGAAACTTGAGTAATTTTCCAACTTCATTCCCGTTCCAGTTCCGGGTCCGACAACAAAACACAAAACGAAACCAAACACAAAAAGTAAAATAAAAAGACTAAAATAATAACTATTAAGACAAGGACTTAGTCTAAAACCAAAGTTGAAAAAGTGAATGCGGAGACGGGATGGATTTTGATTTTGCAATTTTCAATAAACACAAACCTAACTTCCACTTTGACTCTGGCTCCGATAAAGACAAAATAAATGGAAAAAAAAGAAAGACTATCAGGATGGGGATCGAAATGATTTTTGAAAGAAGTTTCAGAACCTATTTGGTTCCGGCTCCAATTTTGACAGACTAAATCAAAATAAAACAAAGTGTTGGAAACAGAGGACTCCAAACTTTGTTTGAAAAACAACAAAAGATAAAAACACAAAGGGGGACCCATTTTGACAAAGGCAAAAGATGGGGTGGTTATGCAAGGCATAACAAATGGCGACTCGGCTGGAAAAATGGTTTACCCATTTTCAAGATACCCAAAGAAAATTTCAGTCACCCTAAAACTACTTGGTTTATAAAACATACTAACTTGAATAAGATTAGATATATGTAGGATAAGTTTGAGCTAGAATCTCAGATGTATGTGCTCATGAGTTATTTCTGAATCTGAGTGTGTACATATATTGTGCATCATTATTTGTAGATACTTTATCTGTTTGTGAACAACTATACCTAAGATTCAAGCTACATAGGTTGAGTCTTTTAACTATCGTTCCGTAAAATCCTGGGAATTGCTCTGCTGCCAGACATGCATCCATAGCCCCGATGGAGATACCTCTAGTTCTCTCAAAGCATTGCTCTACTACCAGCCAGGCATCCATAGCCCCGATAGAGATACTTGATAACCCACTTGATATTGAGTTTGTCATTTCTTTCTTTCTTTCTTTCTTTTCTTTCTTTCTTTTTAAAACCTTGCTTGTGGAAATATTTTGTGCACCTTCCTCAATACTTCAGACATAATGAATCTGAAACATGGGTTGAGAACTACTATGAATTTCATGATAGTCTTGGAGTTGGATTTTTCACTTGAATCAAAGGATAGAGCCATTCTAAAACAAATAGGTACTTACTCATGCAAATGTTTTCCTAATTTGGTGATAGATCTTTGATCACAATTCATGAGATATTCACATTATATCTTCTATCCTTAATAACTTTTCCAACTCAAACTAGAATGATCATAAAACATAAGTTTCATAATGAAATCCTTTTCAATGGTGATAATGAAAATACCTAAACCAATTTATCTCCCAGTACTAGTAGCATACTTTGAATAACAACCCCTTAATTTGAAATGAACAAAATGAAGATCCCCAGCAAAACAAGACCAAACAAAACAAAACAAACAAACAAAAATAAATTAAGAAAACAATCTAAAACTAAAAAACTAAAAAAAAACTGACTTAATTACATATGATACAGTATAATACATTTTCCCTTTTAAAACATCAAACTTTTGTGCACCGAAATAGTGCTTGAGAAACTGACCATTAACTGGTAATGGAATAGGCACTCCTGTTAAGGTACTCAAATGAAAAGCATTCTAGCCTAATATTTCAGCCACTTGATAAGGACCTAACCAAAGTCTTTCAACTTTCTGATGATCTCCTTTCTTCTCTCTGGCCTTATCCCATAATAACACAAGATCTGATATTCTAAAGACTTTTATTTTGGCTCTCTTGTCAAACCAGTGTTTGACAACAACTTGATGCTTAGAGAATTGTTGTAGAGAAGCATCTCTTTGCTCTTCCATATTTAACAAATTCAGTAGTCTAACCTCAATCCTATCATCCTTGTTATAGAATTCTTGCATGAACTTAAGGACAGGTATCTATAAATGAATTGGGAAGATTGGATCTTGGCCATAAACTAACTTAAAATGTGAGTTTCCTAGAGCTGTTTTGATTCTAGTTTGATTTTCCCATAAGGCAAATCTCAACTGGGTATGCCAATCCGTAGGATTATTCTCTAACAAATTTCTTATAACTTCCAACAAGTTTTTATTTGTGGACTCAGCCACTCCATTTCCTTGAGGGTAGTAATTGGAAGAATACTTCAACACAATTTTATGTTCATAGGCCCATAAAATAAATTCAGCAAAAGAAAAAGCAGGGCCGTTATCACATACTAGAGCAGATGGAACTCCAAACCTAGTTGTGATGTTCTCAGTTAGAAAATTGATGACCACCTCTGTGGTGCTATTCTTGCAAGGCAGTGCCTCATTCCATCGTGTGCAGTAGTCAGTTGCAGTCAAGATGAATTTATGACATGCAAAAGAATTTGGATTAATTACACCTACAAAATCAAGTGCCCATTGAGCAAATGGCCTTACCTCATATACTGGTTGTAGGGGCATTGCAATGTTTCTTTCTCTAGGTGCAGAAGTTTTGCATACATGACAAGTCCTGAAGTGTTGATGTGCATCTCTAAACACATAAGGCCAATAATAGCCTGATCTTAAAATCTGATGAGCCAAAGCATCAACAGATCCATGCCCTGTTCCATGCCTTCCATGAAACTCAGAAATAGCATGCTTAGCTTCTTGTTGATCCAAACAGCGTAGGTAAATTCCTTGAAAATTCTTTCTGTAAATGGATCCCCCTTTGAGCATGTAATGAGCACTCTTCATCCTCAATTATCTCCTTTGAGTAGCATTCATTCCTCCTAGACATTTGTTATTGAGGAGGAAGAATATTAAATATGTATACCAAGGATCCTTCATGAATGATTGAACTGTGTATTGTTGGCAAGTAATATTTTTGTCTACTTTAGCCATTGCTTTTGACAATCCTTGTCCTCGAACGAGTTTCATCGGGTGAATTTCTAAATCTAACTCCTGCAAGATTGCCATCCATTTTCCTCTTCATTCCCCTAATTCACTTTGCATCAGAAGAGGCTTCATAGCCGGATCTGGAACTATGGCCATCACTTGACTTCGAATTATGTAATGCTTGAACTTCTTCACCCCTCATACCAGTGGAAAGGCTTGTTTTTCTAATGGTGAATACCTTACTTCTGCATTCTTCAATGGAGATCTCATAAAAGAAATCGGTCTCTCCTCACTCTCTTCTCTTCTCTGTGTTAAAACCACTGCACATGAATGGTCAGAAGTAAAAGAATAAATGTAGAAGGGTTTTAGATAATCTGGAATTGTCAAAACAGGTGCCTCAGATATAGATTGTTTAATCTGCATGAAAGCAGACTTAGCCTCTTCACTCCACTCAATCTTTGCATCCTTCTTCATCATTTCATTGAGGGGTTTGACAATCTCTGCAAACCCTGTTATAAATTTCCTAAAAAAATTGATCCTTCCAAAGAAGGACCTCATTTCCTTCTTACTAGGCTTTGTCAATTTCAAAATGGCCTCCACTTGGTCATGATATATGGAAATCCCTTCCTCTCATATAATGTGACCTAAGAGCTTCCCTTCAGAAACTCCAAATACACATTTCTTTTTGTTAAGGGAGACACCATAACTTATACATTTCTTTAGAACCTTTTCCAGGTCTGCAGCATGATCTTCTCTATTCCTAGAGAAGATGGTTAAATCATCTACATAAATGATTATACATTTTCCTATTAGATCCTTAAAAGCTACATCCATTTCCCTTTGAAAACTAGCTCCTGCATTGATGAGACCAAAAGGCATCCTTCTGTAGGCAAATGTGCCCCATTTAGTAGTAAAAGTGGTCTTCATCCTATCTTCATGACTAACAAGTACCTGATTGTATCCAGAATACCCATCCAAGAATGACATCATCTGGGATCCATTCACCTTTTGTAATACTTCATCAAGGGAAGGTAATGGATAATTGTCTTTTTCAGAGGGCTTGTTTAGATTCCTAAAATTGACACATAGTCTGATTTCACCATTCTTTTTCTGCACAGGGACCAAATTGGCTACGCAAGTAGAGTGTCTAACCGAAAAGATTATTCTAGCAGCTAAAAGCTTTTGTACTTCTCTCTTGATCAAAGGCTCAATTAAATCATTGACCAAGCGTTGCTTTTGGCGAAAAGGCTTGGCATCTGGCTTGAGAGGGATGGTATGAGTAATCACTGAAGTGTCAAAAGTTTTCAAATCATCATAACTCCAAGAGATAGCCTCAATATTCTATTTCAAAACTTTGATTATCTCATCCTTAATTTCTTGAGGACAAGTCTTTCCTATAAGAACATTCCTCTCAAGGCCTGAGTGAGTTAAATTAACACATTCATACTTCCATCCATCACTCTTTGTAGGGACTCTCTGATAAGCTTGTGGGTCTGAGTCAAATATCATTTCTAATGCTATAATCCCTTTTGGGATGTTATTGCTATTTAAATCCAATATCCCTTCTGGACTGTCCTTCTCTGGATCCCAATTCCCCTGATCTCTTTCAGATTCATCAATTATTCGCCCTTCAAAAACATCAGAATTTTCCAAAAAGGCCAATATATGTTGTATCATCATTAAATACCTGAAAATGTCTGACATTATCAGGAATATCTAGACTTGAAATCAACTCAACTAAAAACCTCTTAAGATTAGAGTCTTGCATGGGTTCCAATATACTAGCAGCAACAGCAAGAGCATCTACAATTTGATTTGCTTCCCTAGGGATCAGACTAATTCCAAAAGCATCAAAATCTTTGATTAAGTTCCAAACCTTGTTTCTATATGCATCCAATCTTTTGTTATGACATGTATATTGGCTATGCAACTGCTTTACATTCACCTCAGAATCTCCCATAACTATGAGAGCAGTAACCTTCTTCTTATGAGAAAACATGAGACCCCAAGCAAGTGCTTCATACTCAGCCACATTGTTTGTGCAACCGAACTACAATCTATAAGAAGCAAAGTAAGTCTTTCCTTTCAAATTAGTTAGTTCAATCCCTGCTTTAGATTTAGAACCATCAAATTTAAGAGTCCATAATTGATCTTTGGCTAGGAGCTCTTTCTTTCTAGAAGTAACAGGGGATGACTCACTTAAGATGTATGGCGGTTTGAACTTTTGTTGATCATCAGAACTTGTCTTGGGGTAAGACTCATTTGAAGATTTTCCTATATTCTCAATTTGTTCAACAACTACTTCCTAAATGATTTCTTGAGTTAATTTACCATCTAATTCATTTTTCATCAGCACCTTTGGCATTGGTAAAGCATCTGGAGCAGGTGTATTGAAAAGACACTGAGATACCCTAATCTCTTTTTGAATTTTAGAACATAAAACCAGAGTCTGCTCTACTGATGAGGAATCTTCCTCCTAAGAAAGGTTAGCCCAAGTAAGAATGGTAGCATCCTTAACTTTGAAAGAGAACTCATTGATTGGAGTCTCAAATTCCTCCTAACATTTTTGTTGGGGCTGATCTATATGACTTAGAATATCCAGGCATGACTGACATGTTAACTCTAAATGATTATGATAGTGAATCCTACACCAATTAGGAAGTAATAAACTACATAAGTCAGTTTATCCTCCTAAAACCAGCCTATCTTGTTGCAATTTTCCTATTAGAACTTGTTGGTTGATGTGGATCATCAGGTCACTGTGATGTAAGGGTAATGTATCATCAGGACTAACTACAGAGAAAGTAAGAACTTCCTCTTGTTTGTAAACACCTATCTCAGTCTTAAAATATGCCACTTCATTTGAAGCATCATACTTCGTAATCATGTGTTTGAGTCTTGGTACACTCTCAATCCTTATCTGTGTTGGTACTCCCTTCCAAGGTAGCCACATGTGAGAGAAATCCAAGGATAGATATCCCCCTATGATTTTAATTAGCTCTCGACTTAGGAGCATATCGTATGTTTCTGGGATATCTGCTAGTTGGATATCTATACAGGTCTCGATCCTTGGATCTGATCCAACCTACACATGCATGTTCTTCCATTCACCTACAACATTGACTTTGGTTTTATCCAACTGAATCACCTTCTTATTGGTTGGGATAGGAATTAATCCTAACTTTTTACATATCGAAAAAGGCATGACATTTCCTGATGCTCCAGAATCCAATAAACAATTGTGCAAATTATTTCTAAAGATTCTTATACTTAACAAAAAAGGTGGGGTACTAGTCTTACGTTTATAAATGGTTGCATTTTTCTCCTTTGCTGGAGTCATTTTACCTTTTCCTTTTAGGCGATCTTCCTCTTCCAAAGCTTTTAATACTACCTCTCGTTGAGTTGGGCACCACTTCATGATGCCAAAGAATGACAAGGATGTCTTATGTCTAGAATTCTGCAATAAAGTCAAATTTTGAATCATTCCTAACTTGGTACTTAGGAAAAGGAAACGAATTGCCTCTATTCTGAAGATCAGAAGATCCCTTTGGTGGTGGTGGATTATTATCTGCATTCTGGTTTGGTGGGACCATGTTGTTTGGGGGTGTAGATGTAGTACATGGGCCCTTATTCTGATTTCTCAGAAAGTGACCTCCTCTACACTGAAAAGCTTGAGCATCATATACATCTTCCTCTAGGTCATTATCTCCTTACATAGGAAACTGATATTTTTCTTCAATGGTCTCATAAGTCATAGCAGTGTTGACTGGCCCATTATCCTGATTGGAATTTCCTCTTGGAGGATGGGCATCAGCTTGTGCTATCTTTATAATCTTCTCCATTTCAAGGCAGTTAACCTCAAAATGTGTTGCAATATCATGTAGCCTACACCAATTAGTCATGAAATTGAGGTCAGCAACATTAGCAGTATGTGGTCTCTCCTCACCTAATTGATAGTTATGGGGAACTCCCCCATTTTTAGGTTGAGTATTCCACTGCCTACTATTGTTGTTGTTGTTGTTGTTGTTGAACCTTTGGTTATATCCTCTGTTCTGATTTTGGTAATTTTGGTTAGAAGAATTTTGATTTTGAAAGTTTCGGTTGGTGTTTTGACTCCCATTCTGATTGGAGTAGCTTCCCTAATTGTTATAACCTCCTTGGTTGTTGTAATTCTAATTTTGGTTGTGAGGAGGGTTTTTCCTTAGTTGTGCCATGTCATTAGACATTTGAGATAGAGTCTTCTTAAGAGTCTCTAACTCACTAGTTAGTTGGACAATTTTCTCATTCTGCACATTCTTAAATATGGCTGAGGAATGAACAGCGGTTGATCCTCTCACTTGTTGTTGTGGATTTTGAGGTTGTTGGGAAGAATCTTGCATGCCATTACCAAAAAAGGGCATGGTAGGTGGAGCTTGTAGTTCAGACACCGATCCATATTGAGAGTAATACATCCTTGGGACAATGTTGTATAATGGTGGGTTAGGCATTTGATAGTTCATGGGAGGAAGAGCTACTCCTAAACCTCCTAGTTGCAGACTTATCTATTGTTGCAACTTGATGGATAGATGATAAACTTTAGACAAAGAGTCAATCTCACCAAGCTAATAAGTTCTCTGTAAGAATAGGCCAATTAAAGGATCAACTGCTCTTAAATATGTCTGTATGGCAATATTCTCAGCTACTAGATAAGGTTCTTGCAACCTATGAAACATTCTTTGAAATCAAGTATTGAACAATAGTAGTGGCTCATGATGTTCCTTTCATATTGTGGAAAACTGGTGATACAAAAGGGCAGGGTCTACAGAAACCCAAAATTGATTAATAAATGCATTTTCTAAATCTGTCCAACCTAGGATAGATCCTCGAGGAAAATTTAAATACCAGTTATATGCCATATATCCTAAACAGTAAGGAAATAGTCTACATACCACATCCTAATGGGCAACCTGAGCTCTTGTGCAAGAATCTTTGAATGCTTGTATGTGCTCCTCAGCACTTCTTGATTCACCATGTATGTATTTAGGACAAAAAATTTTAGGGTTCTTCGGTAAGTAATGGATTCCTCTTGGAATAGTCCCTAAAGGATAGGGGTTATTCACAAAGTAAGCCATAGGTGGCACTGGTTGAGCAGGTGGTGATATAGGCTGAATCAGTGGAGACTCGGGCCTACTTGGTGGTGGTGATGTAGGTGGAACTGATGGTGGTATAGGTGCAATTGGTGGAAATCCAGGCAGAGTAAGTGGTGGTGGCAAGGTAGGTATCAATATCCTACGAGCATGGGGTCTAGGTCTAACCGAGGTTTGTAATTCTTCTAAAGGTTCAGGGTTGGTAGAGGATCTCAGAATCCTTCCATATTTCTCTAGTGAGAAAGACACTATGCGAGCCAACTTGTCTTTTCAGGCCCTCCTTCTAGCGCCAGATCTGTTGATGGTAAAAATGACACAAACAACGTTAAAACTGAATATTTCTACTCTATTTCTCTTGAAAAAAGAAAGACAACATATAGTAGCCTAACTCCCAAGGTCCTGGTAGTTGGTTCTTAGCTGTCTGGTGTCACCCAATTGGTCCATGCAACTGTAATATTCAAGGGGCCTATGCTGGTAACAAAGAATGCAAGCAATGACTCATTTTACCGAACTATTTTTTTAATAAATCAAGGGTTTCAAACAAAGGAAAAAAATAGATCAGAGGGTAAACCAGTAAACATGAAAAAACTCATCTAACATCCAGACATATATCTTCAACAATGAATGTTTTTCAATCAGATCAAGAAAACCAAAGAATGATACAATTCAAAGAGTAATCTATACCATTGTATACATCTAAGGTGCTTATTTCAATTCGCCTATCACAACTATTTCAAATATTTTTTAAAAAGAAAACACATTCATTCCTTGCCATGATCATAGATCAACAAACTTCAATAAATTTAATTCAATGATAATCTAACAAGATAATCCTTAAATCCAGTTTATTCTAATGAATTTCATCACATAAGAAACAATCATGCTTCAGCACAATCACTAGCATACAGATAGATTATAACTTATCAGCCTTATCAAGTAAAATTCAATTTTAACACTGATCCGGGGGATATTTTCACCAAAAATTGAAGTGTCTCCAATAATCCAGATTTTAGCACCATTAGAAAGAGCTCAATGTCCTGATTCCAACGCAACTTGAATGGAGTCAAACAAAGCTACGAAGCCCAAGTTATTGCCGGTCAAAGTTCAGTCAACAACTTGTCAACTCAGGGCCCAAGGCAAGAAAAAAGGTCAAAATTTATTTCAACACGAAGAGCTCGGTAAGAGCTTTCCGACGGTGTTTGTTTTACGCAAATCGGAGCTCGTATGTGTGAGATATGGAAGGTCAAAGCTTAGTTGACTTGAAGGTACAATGAAGACGTCAGCATGACGTCATCATGCTGACATGGATGAATCATGAGGTGACACATGGTGGCTTCCCAAAGTTACATGTGGCGGCAATTTGTTGGACATGGCTTTATTTAAAAAATAAATAAATACATATAAAAGCCTACCACTCCTCCCATTTAAAAGCCTTAATTTAAGGCCTACGTGAGAAAAATTAGGTGGGGTCTTAATTTAAAACAAAACAAATTTACCCCTATTTAAATGGGATAAAACCCCTTTAATATTTAAAAATACATGTGGTTGAGAGATCCCCTTTTTATGGGGAACTTAAACATTATTTTTAAAGAAAAAAAACAAATTGCCAACCAATTCACCCCCTATAATTAAGGATAAAATCCTTAACAAAATCAAGCCCATTTATATTCAAAGGTGAATTATTAAGATCTCCTAATAAATCTGAACGGATTATGGAATAAAATTAAAAGAGGCCATCCGTGAAGATTTTATGTAAAATTGGATGGGTTATTTTAAGGGGAGGTTATCCCTATGTAAATAAGGGGGGATTTTTAATAATATTTTCTATGTAAAGGAGATTTGAAAATCAATTGGTTATGAACCATATTTGGTAAATTTTTTGTATAAAAAGGGGAGAATGGGGGGGTGTGAGATTAAGCAATTTTTGGTGAAGATATTTTTTGACTAAGTGCTGGAAGTGAATTTTTGAGAGAGTTGTGAGAATATTTCCAAGTGATAGTGAATTTGATCCTTATGCATTTGAAGCTTAGTTAAGCTTGTTGCATTTGTTGAAGGATTTATTTGTAATTCATTATCATCCAAGGAGATAGAAATCTTGTAACAGGTCGAAGACCTTTTGTAATCCTTTTCTGGAGATTAATCGGATCGGTCTCACTCCATTGGAGCGGACCCGGAGACGTAGTCATGATTGTGGCAAACTCCGTTATCAGATTGTTTGCATTTTCTCTCTCCTTCTCTCTCACATTCTATTTTTCTTCACTTTATTATTTATGCTTAATGAACCATGTTAATGTGTTAATTTCCTTTATGTAATTTGGATTTTAAAGATTGTAAACATTAAGCATTCAATTATGCAATTAGTCTAGATCCTAATCAGATCAAACACCATATTGCATAAACCTGTAATTTTATTTAACTGTAAAATATCAAATAACAATGTATCTTTGTGTAATAACTAAAAAATTCTATCTCCTAATATCAGGTGGCCAATTCTATTCTCTATTAGCCGATCCTTATAACATGATACCCAAAGGGTATTTATAAATATACAAAATTCGAACTCCACTTCTATTTTAAGTCATCCATCCTTTTAGGAACTAAAACTCTCTTGGAAACTTAGATCAATTTGATCTTGAGTTCTTACATTAGACATTCAGTTAAACTAGAGAATAGAAAATAGAAGAAAAAAAAAGGAAGTCACGCGCTTCAAGACTGTCAGTGTTGCAATTAACATGCAAAGAAGAAGAAAGTCATGCATGCAAGAGATTTATGCATGTGAAGTTGGGTTTACAATAAACTCATCATAATTGGTGAAGACTTGTTGTAATACATCTAATTCTGGCCCATCAACCCACCTGTCTTCTAATTTAATTCACTCAAATTCTGCTGCAGCCAACCCTCTCATATCTTTTATCTTTGTCAACTCTCTTTTAGCAGCCTTTATCTCTTCTTTGACATCCATCAATTGATCTATCATCAGATCTTCACCATCATCTCCTTTCTGCACAATTCCTTTAAACCTTTCACCCCATTTCTCTTTTATCTGGCTCAAAGGCAAAC
Organism: Sequoiadendron giganteum; assembly: GCA_007115665.2. Lineage (NCBI taxonomy): Eukaryota > Viridiplantae > Streptophyta > Pinopsida > Cupressales > Cupressaceae > Sequoiadendron > Sequoiadendron giganteum. The sequence continues at coordinate 563,760,238 of CM021108.1, forward strand.
CTTCCTTTGTTAGTACCACTATGATAGCAATGACTACCTCCAACTCTTCAAACTGTTCAGTTAGATCCTTAACAACATCTTGGACTTCATTTCTATGTTTGCACAATAAATCCATTATGAATCAGAGTATACGAGAGGTCTTTTCTACAAAATCTTTATTATCATCCTCGAGTATTGTCTATTCAAGAAGAGTAGTCAAAAGCAATGTACTAACATTCTCCAATTTCTAACTATACTCTTTATATTCCTCTTACTGTTTCTCCATTGCTTCAATATATTGATGCATTTCCCCTATCAACTCTTTTGTCCTTTTGTGAACCTCAAAACCTTTGACCAAAACTTCACCTACTTCTTGATTCAAGTTGTCAACCCACCTATCTAACATCTCCGCTTTGCCCCTTACTTGTACTAAATCATCTACCTCCTTTTTTCTCAACATAATTGGAGTCTTAATAGCAGCTACCTGTTGTGATCTTGGAGAAGAGACACTTTTCAAAAAGGAATGTAATTGATCTAATTGAGCCTTAAGCTCATCTTTCTTTTGCTTATCCTTTAACATCCTTGACTTGGTTGTCGAAGCTGCCACATCAATTAGATTCATCTATTGATTTCTGGTAGGCCTTCCCAAGTTAATAGTACTCAATTGATAATCCGTTAACTGCATGTCTCCTACCTCCTTTTTTGTCATCGGTATGGCACACTCAGCAATAATCTCTCCCTTTTCCATGAGCCTGGTGGAGTGTAGGATCTTGGCCTTCTTTTTAGGCCTTTCTTGTTCAATCTCCTTCATCATATCCTCCCAATTGAGAGGTTGTGATGGTGTTACTGTTCTTTTCTGTAGGTCCAATTTTAGCCAAATGGGAGCACATGGAGCAGTAGTCATCATAGTGGAAGAAGAAGAAATAGTAGTAGTAGAAGGTGGTTGCACATTTACTTGGAGTTGAGAATCAACCCTTGGTTCCTCTTGTTGTTCTTGCACCACATGCATCTACAAAAGCTTTTCAGCCTCTTCCCTATCTTTTTGTTCCTATATCTTCTTATCTTCTTCTTCCTTCTTCAACCTCTCTTCCTCCAATCGATCTCTCTCGACTTTTTCCCTTTTCCAATCTTTCCTTTTCTATTCTTTCCTTTTCTAGTTTTTCTTACCCAATTTTTCTTTCTCTAGAGCTTCTTTTTCCAATTTCTCTTTTTCTAAAGCCTCTAGTATTTCTTTCTCTAGTCTTTCTACCTCTAAAGCCTTAAGCTTTTTTGCCTTTGCTTCTTCTTCTTGATGCTTCCTAACCATCTCTTCGGTGTCCTTTTCCTTTATTAATCGTTCTGCTTCTTCTTCTTTTGAGTGAGCTTCCTCTACAAGTTTTAACTTGGCAACCAAGACTTCTTTCTCCATCTGGTGTCTTGCCTTCTCCTCCTCAAGGTCTTGAATCTTTTTTATTAACTCTAACTTATCATTTTCTTCTTTAACCTTGATTTTATGTTCTTGTTGCCTTTGTTGTCTCTCTACTTCATCAGCTCTTGACTTAGCTTCAATTTGTTGCTGTTGTAGTATGGAATCAGTTTGTGTCTTGGCATCCATTAACTATTTCTTTTCTATTTCTTTAGCTTTTGCCTCAGCATCCTTTCTAACTTCTTCAAACAATTCCCATTGCTCCTCTTATGTCATCACCTATTCAGCATCCTCCTCTAGAGGCATATTCTCTTGCACATCCTTCTCTGACATAGTCTCGTCTGAATTTGTTCCAACATCATGAATTTCCCTCTCCACTTTTTTTATGAAGAGCCCCCTTTTGAACTTCTTCACTCTACTTCTTTGCAAGTGGGACTTGTGTGGAAGATTCACCTAATGTAGGTGTTGAAACAACCGATCCCATTTGAGCATCTCCTTCTTGTTTTTTGCTTCATCACCCATTGCTCCAAGTTCTATCTCTTCAATGTCTAGGGGAAAGAACTCCAAAGGCTCTTTGGGAGGTGTCTTTCTTTTGAGTCTTTTATACCCTTTCCCCCTTTTAGGTGTTGGTCCTTGAGGAGCTTTGGTTCTTAGAACCAACCATTGAACACTTCTATCCAAGACTGCTCTTCCTATCTGCTTAATATCAATAATTTCCTCACTATCCCAGTCAATTGGATCCAAACTTTTAGTTCGAATGTTCAAAGCCTCATAAGATGGATCCAGTACAACTCCATCATCCACCAATGTGTCAGTAATGTCATTTTTTACTCCAAATTCTGACATAAGTGCAATAGGTAATCTTTCATAATTATTTTTCCTTAAATCATACTCATCTTGTCGGTCACTCCATAAATCTTCTAATAAACTAAAATACTTGTCAAAGGCAGAAGGCAACAAGGTGTTCATCTCACCCTTTGGGTCAAAATACTTACGAGTTATGTATAAGCCTAGCTTTAATTGTATCAACTCACTATAGATCAACTTTGCTCCTACCAAATGTTGACAGCTATACTCACCAAACTTCATGGGAAACTTGTGACATCCTATCTTATGCTTTAAACCAAATCGTGCATTAACTCCAAGAGCTTGATATACAAACTCCATCGATACTATTCTGTTATTGCAACACCTTGGAAGCAAATGTGGATGGCCTTCAAAACCAGCTATCCTAAAATATTTAAACTTGGGGTATTGAATATACCAACATCCCCATTCAACAATAAATGCCATAGCCTCTTGACTCAACCTGTAACCTGCATCTCCATTTAGTGTGTTAATGACTACATATATGAATGCATCATCAACCCTTCTGAACTGAGTCTCATCAACCTGTAGAGAGAGCTTTTTATAATGCTCCCATTATCCCTACTCTATTTAAACCTGGGAAGATACCCAACCTTGCTGCTGCATACACAATGTAAGAAGTCATTAAGAAGCACTTAGTCTCCTTGATGCTGGTCAGTTGATCATGAATAGTATTTGATACAATCATCGGCAAATCAAACTGATGGGTGCCATGTAAAATTGTCTGGATGAAAGGAAACATCCACTCCTTATAATGAAATGTATCTCTCTTCCCAAAAGCCCTAGACAACATCAATATTAAATCTGATACCTTATAGAAATCTGCCCTCTTTGTTTGGTCTGCAAGTTTGGTTAGAGACTTCTTCTCTATCTTTAACCACTTTTTGTTCAAATGAGATTTATTAGATTCATTATACTTACTATATTTCTCCAAGACCTCTGCCTCATCCAACTGCACCAAGTTCTTAGGATCCGGGCCATCAAACATACTTTGAAACATATGAGGAGTAAGATCAATGATGACATTATCTTTGGAATCCATGCATTGTCAGGTAGCTGGATTATAAGCACTTGCAGTTGTTAAGATCAACTCCAGGTACTGGATTGATAAACGAAATACAGTGATATGGGCCAAGCTAGAATCAACAATTCTTTGTGTCCTTCCTGTTACATCTTCCCATTTTATAAAGGTCTCTGCATATAGCTCCTCAAAATTGTACTGACCCAAATTTGTGTCGATGATATTGGACAAATCTGATTCCACTTTGCAGACTTTCACAACAGGACTCATGTGATTATACCTCAAGGTATAAGGCAATTGTTCTGGCTTGATCTTCTTTGGTTTAGGTACTGCCTTTGATGTTCTTGCAGGCCAGTTCCTTTGGGAAGCTTCTCCTGATGTTCCCGACATCCTCTTAGCTTTCCTGCTACAAAATCTCTAGTTAGATCCTTGAATGAAACATCTCAAAAATGTGTCTTTAAAATCATACCTTTCAAACATACATCGGAGGCGGAACTAGGCAGCAAACATCTTAAATAATCTTCTTTTAACATACTGTCGGGCTCGGAGAAAAAACTGTTACTGTCACTCTACTAATAAGAAGTGGGCTTGGAGTCGTAAGTGAAATAGTGATCGGAACCGGAACCAGAATGGAAACTGATTCAGTTTCCTTCAGATTTTTTGTTTTCATATTCTATTTCGGTTCCGCTTCCACTTCTGCTAGGTAAACATTTTTATGAAGTAAATTTTCTTACTATAAGCGGAGTCGGAGACGAGATGGAAAATGGAACTGACACTAAACATAAAAACATATCCAAAACTCTAAATCAATTTCAATCCCACTTCTAGCTATGTTGACCATGATGTCATCAACAATTTTATCAATTTAACACATAACTCTATGATTAAAGACTAAGGTCGTATTAAATGAAATGAGGCTTAAAATATATCATGAAAGACTATACCCATATGACAGTGGGGACAACTGTGTTTTAGGGCATCATATTTAATCATTTTAAAACATGATCACAGAAACACATAAAAACCCTAATCTAGAAAACGTGATATAAAACTAGGGCACGGATTCAACCCTTCCAAATTTATCCAAAAGAATGCGCAATGAAATCCTAAGTAAAAATCAGATTCTACAAGCCCTAACTCACTGTAAAAACCTAGATTTAATCTACCTCACTGTGAAAACCCTAATTAAATCTACACGTTTAAAACCTAATGCAGCACGACGTGATCACGACAAAATGTGAAAACGACCATGCCCATAACTCACTATAAAACCAAAAATGCAAGCATAAAACAAAATCAAGATCAAAAAAATAAAGAAAGAAAGAAAACAAACACACAAACCAACGGAAACAACAAACTTGCCCAAAGATCTAAATCAAACAAACCCAAATCGAAAATACGAAAGCAAATAAAATAAATGAGAATAGGAACCCTACCTCAAATGCAAAACCTGGCTAACCTTTTGAATTGATTCGCAAGCAATTATCTCCTCCTCCTTCAATCGATTCACTTAGATGGACTCCGCAGCTGCTTTATTTCACTCTTCGATTCTTTAACAATGATAATAATAATGTGTTTAATCCTTAATGAAGGTAAAAATCAGAGTTTATACCTACGCATGGCAGTTGTCATTAACGCATTAAATGTAGTTGAGTGGAGTCGGAACTGGAGAAGAACAAACACTTCACTACAGTGCGACTTCAGTCAAAAAGTCAACGATCAAGAAACGGTGGGAACGGAATCGAAATGAAAACTGATTCAGAAACTTGAGTAATTTTCCAACTTCATTCCCGTTCCAGTTCCGGGTCCGACAACAAAACACAAAACGAAACCAAACACAAAAAGTAAAATAAAAAGACTAAAATAATAACTATTAAGACAAGGACTTAGTCTAAAACCAAAGTTGAAAAAGTGAATGCGGAGACGGGATGGATTTTGATTTTGCAATTTTCAATAAACACAAACCTAACTTCCACTTTGACTCTGGCTCCGATAAAGACAAAATAAATGGAAAAAAAAGAAAGACTATCAGGATGGGGATCGAAATGATTTTTGAAAGAAGTTTCAGAACCTATTTGGTTCCGGCTCCAATTTTGACAGACTAAATCAAAATAAAACAAAGTGTTGGAAACAGAGGACTCCAAACTTTGTTTGAAAAACAACAAAAGATAAAAACACAAAGGGGGACCCATTTTGACAAAGGCAAAAGATGGGGTGGTTATGCAAGGCATAACAAATGGCGACTCGGCTGGAAAAATGGTTTACCCATTTTCAAGATACCCAAAGAAAATTTCAGTCACCCTAAAACTACTTGGTTTATAAAACATACTAACTTGAATAAGATTAGATATATGTAGGATAAGTTTGAGCTAGAATCTCAGATGTATGTGCTCATGAGTTATTTCTGAATCTGAGTGTGTACATATATTGTGCATCATTATTTGTAGATACTTTATCTGTTTGTGAACAACTATACCTAAGATTCAAGCTACATAGGTTGAGTCTTTTAACTATCGTTCCGTAAAATCCTGGGAATTGCTCTGCTGCCAGACATGCATCCATAGCCCCGATGGAGATACCTCTAGTTCTCTCAAAGCATTGCTCTACTACCAGCCAGGCATCCATAGCCCCGATAGAGATACTTGATAACCCACTTGATATTGAGTTTGTCATTTCTTTCTTTCTTTCTTTCTTTTCTTTCTTTCTTTTTAAAACCTTGCTTGTGGAAATATTTTGTGCACCTTCCTCAATACTTCAGACATAATGAATCTGAAACATGGGTTGAGAACTACTATGAATTTCATGATAGTCTTGGAGTTGGATTTTTCACTTGAATCAAAGGATAGAGCCATTCTAAAACAAATAGGTACTTACTCATGCAAATGTTTTCCTAATTTGGTGATAGATCTTTGATCACAATTCATGAGATATTCACATTATATCTTCTATCCTTAATAACTTTTCCAACTCAAACTAGAATGATCATAAAACATAAGTTTCATAATGAAATCCTTTTCAATGGTGATAATGAAAATACCTAAACCAATTTATCTCCCAGTACTAGTAGCATACTTTGAATAACAACCCCTTAATTTGAAATGAACAAAATGAAGATCCCCAGCAAAACAAGACCAAACAAAACAAAACAAACAAACAAAAATAAATTAAGAAAACAATCTAAAACTAAAAAACTAAAAAAAAACTGACTTAATTACATATGATACAGTATAATACATTTTCCCTTTTAAAACATCAAACTTTTGTGCACCGAAATAGTGCTTGAGAAACTGACCATTAACTGGTAATGGAATAGGCACTCCTGTTAAGGTACTCAAATGAAAAGCATTCTAGCCTAATATTTCAGCCACTTGATAAGGACCTAACCAAAGTCTTTCAACTTTCTGATGATCTCCTTTCTTCTCTCTGGCCTTATCCCATAATAACACAAGATCTGATATTCTAAAGACTTTTATTTTGGCTCTCTTGTCAAACCAGTGTTTGACAACAACTTGATGCTTAGAGAATTGTTGTAGAGAAGCATCTCTTTGCTCTTCCATATTTAACAAATTCAGTAGTCTAACCTCAATCCTATCATCCTTGTTATAGAATTCTTGCATGAACTTAAGGACAGGTATCTATAAATGAATTGGGAAGATTGGATCTTGGCCATAAACTAACTTAAAATGTGAGTTTCCTAGAGCTGTTTTGATTCTAGTTTGATTTTCCCATAAGGCAAATCTCAACTGGGTATGCCAATCCGTAGGATTATTCTCTAACAAATTTCTTATAACTTCCAACAAGTTTTTATTTGTGGACTCAGCCACTCCATTTCCTTGAGGGTAGTAATTGGAAGAATACTTCAACACAATTTTATGTTCATAGGCCCATAAAATAAATTCAGCAAAAGAAAAAGCAGGGCCGTTATCACATACTAGAGCAGATGGAACTCCAAACCTAGTTGTGATGTTCTCAGTTAGAAAATTGATGACCACCTCTGTGGTGCTATTCTTGCAAGGCAGTGCCTCATTCCATCGTGTGCAGTAGTCAGTTGCAGTCAAGATGAATTTATGACATGCAAAAGAATTTGGATTAATTACACCTACAAAATCAAGTGCCCATTGAGCAAATGGCCTTACCTCATATACTGGTTGTAGGGGCATTGCAATGTTTCTTTCTCTAGGTGCAGAAGTTTTGCATACATGACAAGTCCTGAAGTGTTGATGTGCATCTCTAAACACATAAGGCCAATAATAGCCTGATCTTAAAATCTGATGAGCCAAAGCATCAACAGATCCATGCCCTGTTCCATGCCTTCCATGAAACTCAGAAATAGCATGCTTAGCTTCTTGTTGATCCAAACAGCGTAGGTAAATTCCTTGAAAATTCTTTCTGTAAATGGATCCCCCTTTGAGCATGTAATGAGCACTCTTCATCCTCAATTATCTCCTTTGAGTAGCATTCATTCCTCCTAGACATTTGTTATTGAGGAGGAAGAATATTAAATATGTATACCAAGGATCCTTCATGAATGATTGAACTGTGTATTGTTGGCAAGTAATATTTTTGTCTACTTTAGCCATTGCTTTTGACAATCCTTGTCCTCGAACGAGTTTCATCGGGTGAATTTCTAAATCTAACTCCTGCAAGATTGCCATCCATTTTCCTCTTCATTCCCCTAATTCACTTTGCATCAGAAGAGGCTTCATAGCCGGATCTGGAACTATGGCCATCACTTGACTTCGAATTATGTAATGCTTGAACTTCTTCACCCCTCATACCAGTGGAAAGGCTTGTTTTTCTAATGGTGAATACCTTACTTCTGCATTCTTCAATGGAGATCTCATAAAAGAAATCGGTCTCTCCTCACTCTCTTCTCTTCTCTGTGTTAAAACCACTGCACATGAATGGTCAGAAGTAAAAGAATAAATGTAGAAGGGTTTTAGATAATCTGGAATTGTCAAAACAGGTGCCTCAGATATAGATTGTTTAATCTGCATGAAAGCAGACTTAGCCTCTTCACTCCACTCAATCTTTGCATCCTTCTTCATCATTTCATTGAGGGGTTTGACAATCTCTGCAAACCCTGTTATAAATTTCCTAAAAAAATTGATCCTTCCAAAGAAGGACCTCATTTCCTTCTTACTAGGCTTTGTCAATTTCAAAATGGCCTCCACTTGGTCATGATATATGGAAATCCCTTCCTCTCATATAATGTGACCTAAGAGCTTCCCTTCAGAAACTCCAAATACACATTTCTTTTTGTTAAGGGAGACACCATAACTTATACATTTCTTTAGAACCTTTTCCAGGTCTGCAGCATGATCTTCTCTATTCCTAGAGAAGATGGTTAAATCATCTACATAAATGATTATACATTTTCCTATTAGATCCTTAAAAGCTACATCCATTTCCCTTTGAAAACTAGCTCCTGCATTGATGAGACCAAAAGGCATCCTTCTGTAGGCAAATGTGCCCCATTTAGTAGTAAAAGTGGTCTTCATCCTATCTTCATGACTAACAAGTACCTGATTGTATCCAGAATACCCATCCAAGAATGACATCATCTGGGATCCATTCACCTTTTGTAATACTTCATCAAGGGAAGGTAATGGATAATTGTCTTTTTCAGAGGGCTTGTTTAGATTCCTAAAATTGACACATAGTCTGATTTCACCATTCTTTTTCTGCACAGGGACCAAATTGGCTACGCAAGTAGAGTGTCTAACCGAAAAGATTATTCTAGCAGCTAAAAGCTTTTGTACTTCTCTCTTGATCAAAGGCTCAATTAAATCATTGACCAAGCGTTGCTTTTGGCGAAAAGGCTTGGCATCTGGCTTGAGAGGGATGGTATGAGTAATCACTGAAGTGTCAAAAGTTTTCAAATCATCATAACTCCAAGAGATAGCCTCAATATTCTATTTCAAAACTTTGATTATCTCATCCTTAATTTCTTGAGGACAAGTCTTTCCTATAAGAACATTCCTCTCAAGGCCTGAGTGAGTTAAATTAACACATTCATACTTCCATCCATCACTCTTTGTAGGGACTCTCTGATAAGCTTGTGGGTCTGAGTCAAATATCATTTCTAATGCTATAATCCCTTTTGGGATGTTATTGCTATTTAAATCCAATATCCCTTCTGGACTGTCCTTCTCTGGATCCCAATTCCCCTGATCTCTTTCAGATTCATCAATTATTCGCCCTTCAAAAACATCAGAATTTTCCAAAAAGGCCAATATATGTTGTATCATCATTAAATACCTGAAAATGTCTGACATTATCAGGAATATCTAGACTTGAAATCAACTCAACTAAAAACCTCTTAAGATTAGAGTCTTGCATGGGTTCCAATATACTAGCAGCAACAGCAAGAGCATCTACAATTTGATTTGCTTCCCTAGGGATCAGACTAATTCCAAAAGCATCAAAATCTTTGATTAAGTTCCAAACCTTGTTTCTATATGCATCCAATCTTTTGTTATGACATGTATATTGGCTATGCAACTGCTTTACATTCACCTCAGAATCTCCCATAACTATGAGAGCAGTAACCTTCTTCTTATGAGAAAACATGAGACCCCAAGCAAGTGCTTCATACTCAGCCACATTGTTTGTGCAACCGAACTACAATCTATAAGAAGCAAAGTAAGTCTTTCCTTTCAAATTAGTTAGTTCAATCCCTGCTTTAGATTTAGAACCATCAAATTTAAGAGTCCATAATTGATCTTTGGCTAGGAGCTCTTTCTTTCTAGAAGTAACAGGGGATGACTCACTTAAGATGTATGGCGGTTTGAACTTTTGTTGATCATCAGAACTTGTCTTGGGGTAAGACTCATTTGAAGATTTTCCTATATTCTCAATTTGTTCAACAACTACTTCCTAAATGATTTCTTGAGTTAATTTACCATCTAATTCATTTTTCATCAGCACCTTTGGCATTGGTAAAGCATCTGGAGCAGGTGTATTGAAAAGACACTGAGATACCCTAATCTCTTTTTGAATTTTAGAACATAAAACCAGAGTCTGCTCTACTGATGAGGAATCTTCCTCCTAAGAAAGGTTAGCCCAAGTAAGAATGGTAGCATCCTTAACTTTGAAAGAGAACTCATTGATTGGAGTCTCAAATTCCTCCTAACATTTTTGTTGGGGCTGATCTATATGACTTAGAATATCCAGGCATGACTGACATGTTAACTCTAAATGATTATGATAGTGAATCCTACACCAATTAGGAAGTAATAAACTACATAAGTCAGTTTATCCTCCTAAAACCAGCCTATCTTGTTGCAATTTTCCTATTAGAACTTGTTGGTTGATGTGGATCATCAGGTCACTGTGATGTAAGGGTAATGTATCATCAGGACTAACTACAGAGAAAGTAAGAACTTCCTCTTGTTTGTAAACACCTATCTCAGTCTTAAAATATGCCACTTCATTTGAAGCATCATACTTCGTAATCATGTGTTTGAGTCTTGGTACACTCTCAATCCTTATCTGTGTTGGTACTCCCTTCCAAGGTAGCCACATGTGAGAGAAATCCAAGGATAGATATCCCCCTATGATTTTAATTAGCTCTCGACTTAGGAGCATATCGTATGTTTCTGGGATATCTGCTAGTTGGATATCTATACAGGTCTCGATCCTTGGATCTGATCCAACCTACACATGCATGTTCTTCCATTCACCTACAACATTGACTTTGGTTTTATCCAACTGAATCACCTTCTTATTGGTTGGGATAGGAATTAATCCTAACTTTTTACATATCGAAAAAGGCATGACATTTCCTGATGCTCCAGAATCCAATAAACAATTGTGCAAATTATTTCTAAAGATTCTTATACTTAACAAAAAAGGTGGGGTACTAGTCTTACGTTTATAAATGGTTGCATTTTTCTCCTTTGCTGGAGTCATTTTACCTTTTCCTTTTAGGCGATCTTCCTCTTCCAAAGCTTTTAATACTACCTCTCGTTGAGTTGGGCACCACTTCATGATGCCAAAGAATGACAAGGATGTCTTATGTCTAGAATTCTGCAATAAAGTCAAATTTTGAATCATTCCTAACTTGGTACTTAGGAAAAGGAAACGAATTGCCTCTATTCTGAAGATCAGAAGATCCCTTTGGTGGTGGTGGATTATTATCTGCATTCTGGTTTGGTGGGACCATGTTGTTTGGGGGTGTAGATGTAGTACATGGGCCCTTATTCTGATTTCTCAGAAAGTGACCTCCTCTACACTGAAAAGCTTGAGCATCATATACATCTTCCTCTAGGTCATTATCTCCTTACATAGGAAACTGATATTTTTCTTCAATGGTCTCATAAGTCATAGCAGTGTTGACTGGCCCATTATCCTGATTGGAATTTCCTCTTGGAGGATGGGCATCAGCTTGTGCTATCTTTATAATCTTCTCCATTTCAAGGCAGTTAACCTCAAAATGTGTTGCAATATCATGTAGCCTACACCAATTAGTCATGAAATTGAGGTCAGCAACATTAGCAGTATGTGGTCTCTCCTCACCTAATTGATAGTTATGGGGAACTCCCCCATTTTTAGGTTGAGTATTCCACTGCCTACTATTGTTGTTGTTGTTGTTGTTGTTGAACCTTTGGTTATATCCTCTGTTCTGATTTTGGTAATTTTGGTTAGAAGAATTTTGATTTTGAAAGTTTCGGTTGGTGTTTTGACTCCCATTCTGATTGGAGTAGCTTCCCTAATTGTTATAACCTCCTTGGTTGTTGTAATTCTAATTTTGGTTGTGAGGAGGGTTTTTCCTTAGTTGTGCCATGTCATTAGACATTTGAGATAGAGTCTTCTTAAGAGTCTCTAACTCACTAGTTAGTTGGACAATTTTCTCATTCTGCACATTCTTAAATATGGCTGAGGAATGAACAGCGGTTGATCCTCTCACTTGTTGTTGTGGATTTTGAGGTTGTTGGGAAGAATCTTGCATGCCATTACCAAAAAAGGGCATGGTAGGTGGAGCTTGTAGTTCAGACACCGATCCATATTGAGAGTAATACATCCTTGGGACAATGTTGTATAATGGTGGGTTAGGCATTTGATAGTTCATGGGAGGAAGAGCTACTCCTAAACCTCCTAGTTGCAGACTTATCTATTGTTGCAACTTGATGGATAGATGATAAACTTTAGACAAAGAGTCAATCTCACCAAGCTAATAAGTTCTCTGTAAGAATAGGCCAATTAAAGGATCAACTGCTCTTAAATATGTCTGTATGGCAATATTCTCAGCTACTAGATAAGGTTCTTGCAACCTATGAAACATTCTTTGAAATCAAGTATTGAACAATAGTAGTGGCTCATGATGTTCCTTTCATATTGTGGAAAACTGGTGATACAAAAGGGCAGGGTCTACAGAAACCCAAAATTGATTAATAAATGCATTTTCTAAATCTGTCCAACCTAGGATAGATCCTCGAGGAAAATTTAAATACCAGTTATATGCCATATATCCTAAACAGTAAGGAAATAGTCTACATACCACATCCTAATGGGCAACCTGAGCTCTTGTGCAAGAATCTTTGAATGCTTGTATGTGCTCCTCAGCACTTCTTGATTCACCATGTATGTATTTAGGACAAAAAATTTTAGGGTTCTTCGGTAAGTAATGGATTCCTCTTGGAATAGTCCCTAAAGGATAGGGGTTATTCACAAAGTAAGCCATAGGTGGCACTGGTTGAGCAGGTGGTGATATAGGCTGAATCAGTGGAGACTCGGGCCTACTTGGTGGTGGTGATGTAGGTGGAACTGATGGTGGTATAGGTGCAATTGGTGGAAATCCAGGCAGAGTAAGTGGTGGTGGCAAGGTAGGTATCAATATCCTACGAGCATGGGGTCTAGGTCTAACCGAGGTTTGTAATTCTTCTAAAGGTTCAGGGTTGGTAGAGGATCTCAGAATCCTTCCATATTTCTCTAGTGAGAAAGACACTATGCGAGCCAACTTGTCTTTTCAGGCCCTCCTTCTAGCGCCAGATCTGTTGATGGTAAAAATGACACAAACAACGTTAAAACTGAATATTTCTACTCTATTTCTCTTGAAAAAAGAAAGACAACATATAGTAGCCTAACTCCCAAGGTCCTGGTAGTTGGTTCTTAGCTGTCTGGTGTCACCCAATTGGTCCATGCAACTGTAATATTCAAGGGGCCTATGCTGGTAACAAAGAATGCAAGCAATGACTCATTTTACCGAACTATTTTTTTAATAAATCAAGGGTTTCAAACAAAGGAAAAAAATAGATCAGAGGGTAAACCAGTAAACATGAAAAAACTCATCTAACATCCAGACATATATCTTCAACAATGAATGTTTTTCAATCAGATCAAGAAAACCAAAGAATGATACAATTCAAAGAGTAATCTATACCATTGTATACATCTAAGGTGCTTATTTCAATTCGCCTATCACAACTATTTCAAATATTTTTTAAAAAGAAAACACATTCATTCCTTGCCATGATCATAGATCAACAAACTTCAATAAATTTAATTCAATGATAATCTAACAAGATAATCCTTAAATCCAGTTTATTCTAATGAATTTCATCACATAAGAAACAATCATGCTTCAGCACAATCACTAGCATACAGATAGATTATAACTTATCAGCCTTATCAAGTAAAATTCAATTTTAACACTGATCCGGGGGATATTTTCACCAAAAATTGAAGTGTCTCCAATACTCCAGATTTTAGCACCATTAGAAAGAGCTCGATGTCCTAATTCCAATGCAACTTGAATGGAGTCAAACAGAGCTACGAAGCCCAAGTTATTGCTGGTCAAAGTTTAGTCAACAACTAGTCAACTCAGGGCCCAAGGCAAGAAAAAAGGTCAAAATTTGATGTCACCAAAAGTGGTCAAAATTTATGTCAACGCAAAGAGCTCGGCAAGAGCTTTCTGACGGTGTTTGTTTTACGCAAATCGGAGCTCATATGTGCCAGATATGGAAGGTCAAAGCTCAATTGACTTGAAGGTACAATGATGATGTCAGCATGATGTCATCATGCTGACATGGATGAATCATGAGGTGACACATGGTGGCTTCCCGAAGTTACATGTGGCGGCAATTTGTTGGACATGGCTTTATTTAAAAAATAAATAAATAAATATAAAAGCCTACCACTCCCATTTAAAAGCCTTAATTTAAGGCCTACGTGAGAAAAATTAGGTGGGGTCTTAATTTAAAACAAAACAAATTTACCCCTGTTTAAATGGGATAAAACCTCTTTAATATTTAAAAATACATGTGGTTGAGAGATCCCCTTTTTAAGGGGAACTTAAACATTATTTTTAAAGAAAAAAAAACAAATTGCCAACCAATTCACCCCCTATAATTAAGGATAAAATCCTTAACAAAATCAAGCCCATTTATATTCAAAGGTGAATTATTAAGATCTCCTAATAAATCTGAACGGATTATGGAATAAAATTAAAAGAGGCCATCCGTGAAGATTTTATGTAAAATTGGATGGGTTATTTTAAGGGGAGGTTATCCCTATGTAAATAAGGGGGGATTTTTAATAGTATTTTCTATGTAAAGGGGATTTGAAAATCAATTGGTTATGAACCATATTTGGTAATTTTTTTATATAAAAAGGGTAGAATGGGGGGTGTGAGATTAAGCAATTTTTGGTGAAGATATTTTTTGGCTAAGTGCTGGAAGTGGATTTTTGAGAGAGTTGTGAGAATATTTCCAAGTGATAGTGAATTTGATTCTTATGCATTTGAAGCTTAGTTAAGCTTGTTGCATTTGTTGAAGGATTTATTTGTAATTCATTATCGTCCAAGGAGATAGAAATCTTGTAATAGGTGGAAGACCTTTTGTAATCCTTTCTAGAGATTAATCGGACCGGACTCACTCCATTGGAGCGGACCCAGAGACGTACTCACGATTGTGGCGAACTCCATTATCAGATTGTTTGCATTTTCTCTCTCCTTCTCTCTCACATTCTATTTTTCTTCACTTTATTATTTTCGCTTAATTAACCATGTTAATGTGTTAATTTTGTTTATGTAGTTTGGATTTTAAAGATTGTAAACATTAAGCATTCAATTATGCAATCAGTCTAGATCCTAATCAGATCAAACACCATATTGGGTAAACCTGTAATTTTATTTAATTGTAAAATATGAAATAACAATGTATCTTTGTGTAATCACTACAAAATTCTATCTCCTAATATCAGGTGGCCAATTCTATTCTCTATTAGCCGATCCTTACAATATGATACCCAGAAGGTATTTATAGATATACAAAATTTGAAC
The DNA here is from genome assembly GCA_007115665.2 of Sequoiadendron giganteum. Classification (NCBI taxonomy): domain Eukaryota; kingdom Viridiplantae; phylum Streptophyta; class Pinopsida; order Cupressales; family Cupressaceae; genus Sequoiadendron; species Sequoiadendron giganteum. The sequence continues at coordinate 563,775,793 of CM021108.1, forward strand.
TCCACTTCTATTTTAAGTCATCCATCCTTTTAGGAACTAAAACTCTCTTGGAAACTCAGATCAATTTGATCTTGAGTTCTTACATTAGACATTCAGTTAAACTAGAGAATAGAAAATAGAAGAAAAAAAAAGGAATTCAAGCACTTCAAGGTTGTCAGTGTTGCATGCAACATGCAAAGAAGAAGAAATTCATGCATGCAAGAGATTAATGCATGTGAAGTTGGGTCTACAATAAGCTCATCATAACTGGTGAAGAAATGTTGTAATACATCTAATTCTAGCCCATCAACCCAGCTGTCTTCAAATTTAATTCGCTCCAATTCTGCTACAGCAAACCCTCTCATATCTTTTATCTTTGTCAACTCTCTTTTAGCAGCCTTTATCTCTTCTTTGACATCCATCAGTCGATCTATTATCAGATCTTCACCATCATCTCCTTTCTGCATAAGTCCTTTAAACCTTTCACCCCATTTCTCTTTTATCTATCTCAAAAGTAGGCCTTCCTTTGTTAGTATATTAACATCCACTATGATAGCAATGACTGCCTCCAACTCTTCAAACTATTCGGTTAGATCCTTAAAACATCTTGGACTTCATTTCTATATTTTCACTAGAAATTCGTTCTAAATCAGAGTATACGAGAGGTATTTTCCATAAAATATTTATCATCCTCCTTGAGTATTGATTGTTCAAGAAGAGTTGTCAAAGGCAATGCACTAACCTTCTCCAATTTCTGAAAATAATCTTTATATTCCTCTTCCTGTTTCTCCGTTGCTTCAATATATTGATGCATTTCCCCTATCAACTCTTTTGCCCTTTTGTGAACCTTAAAACCTTTGACCAAAAATCCACCTACTTCTTGATTCAAGTTGTCAACCCACCTATCTAACATCTCCGGTTTCCCCTTACCTGTACTAAATCATCTACCTCCTTTTTCCTCAACAAAATTGGAGTCTCAATAGCAGCTACCTGTTGTGATCTTGGAGAAGAGACACTTTTCAAAAAGGAATGTAATTGATCTAATTGAGCCTTAAGCTCATCTTTCTTTTGCTTATCCTTTAACATCCTTGACTTGGTTGTCAAAGCTACCACATCAATTAGATTCATCTGTTGATTTCTGGTAGGCCTTCCCAAGTTAACAGTACTCAATTGATAATCCGTTAACTGCATGTCTCCTACCTCCTTTTCTATCATCGGTATGGCACACTCAGCAACAATATCTCCCTTTTCCATGAGCCTGGGGGAGTGTAGGATCTTGGCCTTCTTTTTAGGCCTTTCTTTTTCAATCTCCTTCATCATATCCTCCCAATTGAGAGGTTGTGATGGTGTTACTGTTCTTTTCTGTAGGCCCAATTTTAGCCAAGTGGGAGCACATGGAGCAGTATTCATCATAGTGGAAGAAGAAGCAATAGTAGTAGTAGAAGGTGGTTGCACATTTACTTGGAGTTGAGAATCAACCCTTGGTTCCTCTTGTTGTTCTTGCACCACATGCATTCGCAAAAGCTTTTCAGCCTCCTTCCTATATTTTTGTTCCTGTATCTTCTTATCTTCTTCTTCCTTCTTCAACCTCTCTTCCTCCAATCGATCTCTCTCCAACTTTTCCCTTTCCAATCTTTTCTTTTCTATTCTTTCCTTCTCTATTCTTTCCTTTTCCAGTTTTTCCTTATCCAATTTTTCTTTCTCTAGAGATTCTTTTTCCAGTTTGTATTTTTCTAAAGCCTCTAGTCTTTCTTTCTCTAGTATTTCTGCTTGTAAAGCCTTAATATTTTTTGCCTTTGCTTCTTCTTCTTGTTGCTTCCTAACCAACTCTTCGGTGTCCTTTTCCTTTCTTAATCATTCTGCTTCTTCTTCTTTTTGGTGAGCTTCCTCTGCAAGTTTTAACTTGGCAACCAAGACTTCTTTATCCCTCCGATGTCTTGCCTTCTCCTCCTCAAGGTCATGAATCTTTTGTATTAAATCTAACTTACCATTTTCTTCTTTAACATTGAGTTCATATTCGTGTTGCCTTTGATGTCTCTCTACTTCATCAGCTCTTGACTTAGCTCCAATTTGTTGTTGTTGTAGTATGGAATCAGTTATTGTCTTGGCATCCATTAACTTTTTCTTTTCTATTTCTTTAGCTTTTTCCTCAGCTTTCTAACTTCTTCAAACAATTCCCATTGCTCCTCTTGTGTCATCACCTATTCAACATCCTCCTCTAGAGGCATATTCTCCTACACATCCTTCTCTAACACAGTCTCGTCTGAATCTATTCCAACATCATGAATTTCCCTCTCCACTTCTTTTCCCTTTGTAGTTTCATCCATACTATGAAGAGCCCCCATTTGAACTTCTTCACTCTGCTTCTTTGCAAGTGGGACTTGTGTGGAAGATTCACCTAATGTAGGTGTTGAAACAACTGATCCCATTTGAGCATCTCTTGAATGTCTGGGGGAAAGAACTCCAAAGGCTCTTTGGGAGGTGTCTTTCTTTTGAGCCTTTTATACCCTTTCCCCCTTTTAGGAGTTGGTCCTTGAGGATCTTTGGTTCTTAGAACAAACCATTGAACACTTCTATCCAAGATTGCTCTTCCTATCTACTTAATATCAATAGTTTCCTCACTATCCTAGTCAATTGGATCCAAACTTTTGGTTCCAATGTTCAAAGCCTCATAAGATGGATCCAGTACAACTCCATCATCCACCAATGTGTGAGGAATGTTGTTTTTGACTCCAAAGTCTGACATGAGTGCAATAGGTAATCTTTCATAATTCTTTTTCCTCAAATCATACTCATCTTGTTGGTCACTCCAAAAATCTTCTAATAAACTAAAATGCTTGTCAAACGCAGAAGGAAACAAGGCATTCATCTTACCCTTTGGGTCAAAATACTTATGACCTGTGTATAAGCCTAGCTTTAATTATATCAGCTCACTACAGATCACCTTTGCTCCTACCAAATGCTAACAACTATACTCACCCAACTTCATGGGAAACTTGTGGCATCCTGTCTTATGCTTTAAACCAAACCGAGCATTAACTCCAAGAGCTTGATAAACAAAATCCATCAATACTATCCTGTTATTGCAACACCTTGGAAGCAAATGTGGATGGCCTTCAAAACCAGCTATCCTAAAATATGTAAACTTGGGGTATTAAATGTACCAACATCCCCATTCAGCAATAAATGCCATAGCCTCTTGACTCAGCATGTACCATGCATCTCCATTTAGTTGGTTAATGACTACATATATGAATGCATCATGAACCCTTCTGAATTGAGTCTCAGCAACTTGTAGAGACAACTGGTTATAATGCTCCCAAGCCTTCTTTTGTCCATCCAACACTCCCATTATCCCTACTCTATTTAAACCTGGGAAGATACCCAACCTTGCTGTTGCATACACAATGTAAGAACTCATAAAGAAGCACTTAGTCTCCCTGATGTTGGTCAGTTGATCATGAATAGAATTTGATACAATCATCGGCCAATCAAACTGATGGCTGCCATGTAAAATTGTCTGGATGAAAGCAAACATCCACTCCTTGAAGTGAAATGTATCTCTCTTCCCAAAATCCCTAGACAGCATCAATATTAAATTTGATACCTCCTTATAGAAATATGCCCTCTTTGGCTGGTCTGCAAGTTTGGCTAGAGACTTCTTCTCTGTCTTCAACCACTTTTTGTTCAAATGAGATTTATTGGATTCTTTATACTTACTATAATTCTCCAAGGCCTCTGCCTCATCCAGCTACACCAAGTTCTTAGAATCTGGGACATTAAACATACTTTGAAACATATGAGGAGTAAGATCAATGATGACATTATCTTGGGAATCCATGCATTTTCGAGTAGCTAGATTATAAGTACTTGCAGCCGTCAAGATCAACCTCGGGCACTGGATTAATAAAGGAAATTCAGTGATATGAGCCAAGCCGGAATCAACAATTCTTTGTGTCTTTCCTGTTACATCTTCCTGTTCCACAAAGGTCTCTACATATATCTCCTCAAAATTGTATTGGCCCAAATTTGTGTCAGTCATATCTGACCAATCTAATTCTACTTTTCTCACTTTCACAACAAGACTCCTGTGATTATAATTCAAGGTACAAGGCAATTGTTCTGGCTTGATATTCTTTGGTTTAGGTACTGCCTTTAATGTTCCTACAATCCGGTTCCTTTGGGAAGCTTCTCCCGATGTTCCCCACATCCTCTCATCTTTCCTGCAACAAAATCTCTAGTTAGATCCTTCAATGAAACATCTCAAAAATGTGTCTTTAAAATCATACCTTTCAAACATACATCGGAGGCGGAACTAGGCAGCAAACATCTTAAATAATCTTCTTTTAACATACTGATGGGCTTGAAGCAAAAACTGTTACTATCACTCTACTAATAAGAAGCGGGCTCAGAGTCAGAAGTGAAATAGTGATCAAAACCGAAATCAGAATGGAAACTGATTCAGTTTCCTTCAGATTTTTTGGTTTTCATATTCTTTTTCGGTTCCGCTTCCACTTCCGCTAGGTAAACATTTTTATGAAGTATAGTTTCTTACTATAAGCGGAGTCAGAGATGGGATGGAAAATGGAATTGGCACTAAAACATAAAAACATATCCAAAACTCTAAATCAATTCTGATCTCGCTTCCAGCTATGTTGACCATGACATCATCAATAATTTTATCAATTTAATGCATAACTCTATGATTAAAGACTAAGCTCATATTAAATGAAACGAGGCTTAAAATATATCATGAAAAGACTATACCCATATGACAGTGGGGACGACTATATTTTGGGGAATCATATTTAATCATTTTAAAACATGATCACAAAAACACATAAAAACCCTAATCTAGAAAACACGATATAAAACTAGGGCACGGATTCAACCCTTCCTAATCTATCCAAATGAATGTGCAATGAAATCCTAAGTAAAAACCAGATTCTACCAACCCTAACTCACTATAAAAACCTAGATTTAATCTACCTCACTGTGAAAACCCTAATTAAATCTACATGTTTAAAACCTAATGCAGCACAACGTGATCACGATAAAATGTGAAAACGACCATGCCCATAACTCACTATAAAACCAGAAACACAAGCATAAAAAAAAATCAAGAATAGCAAAATAAAGAAAGAAAGAAAACAAACACACAAACCAACCAAAATGACAAACTTTCCCAAAGATCTAAATCATGCAAACCCAAACCAAAAATATGAAAGCAAATAAAAGAAATGAGAATAGGAACCCTACCTCAAACGCAAAACTTGGCTAACCTTCTGAATTAATTCGCAAGAAATTATCTCCTCCTCCTTCAATCAATTCACTCAGATGGACTTTGCAGCTACTTTATTTCACTCTTTGATTCTTTAACAATGATAATAATAATGTGTTTAATCCTTAATGAAGGTAAAAATCAAAGTTTCTACCTACGCATGGCAACTATCATTAACGCATTAAATGCAGTCAAGTGGAGTTGGAACTAGAGAAGAACAAACACTTCACTATAGTGCGACTTCAATCAAAAAGTCAATGATCAAGAAACAGTGGGAATGGAATCAAAATGAAAACTAATTCAGAAACTTGAGTAATTTCCCAACTTCATTCCTGTTCCGGTTTCGGGTTCGCCAACAAAACACAAAATGAAACCAAACACAAAAAGTAAAATAAAAAGACCGACATAATAAAACTTAAGACAAGGACTTAGTCTAAAACCAAAGTTGAAAAAGCGGACGCAGAGACAGGATGGATTTTGATTTTGCAATTTTCAATAAACACCAACCTAACTTCCACTTCGGCTCTGACAAAGACAAAGACAAAATAAATGGCAAAAAAAGAAAGACTGTCGGGATGGGGATTGAAATGAGTTTTAAAAGAAGTTTCAGAACTCGATTTGGTTCCGGCTCTGATTCCGATAGACTAAATCAAAATAAAACAAAGTGTTGGAAACAAAGGGCTCCAAACTTTGTTTGAAAAACAACAAAAGATAAAAACACAAAGGGGGACCCATTTTGACCAAGGCAAAAGATGGGGTGGTTATGCAAGGCATAACACCACCCCATATCATATTTTTATTTATCTTCATCATGGACTAGAGAAATAGCCATATCAAACTGAGGAACCTTGTTGGAATCAAACCATTTATAACAATCACCAGACAACCACCTAGGAGCGCCACCTATAGGGCACCCAGAAGCACCCCAAGAAGGCCACCCAAGAGTAGATACTTGAGGGGGAGGCAAGGTTGAGTGCCACCAAATATGCCACAACACACTCCTATGACCCTAATCCCTTCAACAACCTGAGGGAGAAGCCTATGGTTAAGTAGCTTGATTATCACTAGCCAATAGACTCCTACCTATATGACGCCCATGAAAGGTGAGAAACCTTGAGAAGAGGAAGGTGGTGGAGGAAATTTGTCCATAATACAAGGTTAGTTCCCAAATAATCAAGTAGTTCTTGAAGGTGAACCACCTCTAGAGAAACCTTATTTTATTGCACCTAGATCTATAACACACATTAAATAGATAGAAGCACACACAAATAGGCACAACCAAGAGAGATAATCATATATATCAGTTTTCTTTAAAGGGATAATTGGAACAATTACAAATATTTCAATTAACTAAACCTAAACGGATTAATCAACTAATTTGAGGGATTGAATACAAACTCTATTATTTTGCAAAGACTACTCAATATTAACATCACTCTTCACTTGTCCTCTTTATACAATGAGGGAGGCATTGCCTTGTATAGAGAAAGACAACCCCCAATATTCATATACCCTAAACAATTCCTCTAATGGAAGTGATTTAGTAGATGCAAATCATTATGCACAAAATTTGTAAGGTAGTGTGTAGGGGTGAAAGCATGAAGTTGGGTCCACAAAACATGGAAGTTTTTGCCTTAGCCGAAAAAATGAAATCGGCTAAACAAAAACGGGATCCCGATTTTTAAGAACGGGATCCCGAGTTATAAAAATCGGGATCCCATTATGGTTCAGGATTCCGAGCCTAAATAGAAAATGGGATCCCGTTTGCTAGAAGGTCCCGAACCAGTGGATCGGAAACGGGATCCCAGTTTGTAAATAACGAGATCCCGGTTTGTAAATAATGGGATCTCGTTTCCTCGCACTATTTATTTTTTTAAAAATGAAGAAAACTTCATTTTCGTCTGCGTGCACGGGATCTCGATTTGTGAGTGAAAGTGACTTCCAAAAGACCTCTAGGTACCCGCATTCTTCAATTCTTTTTTGCGTTTTTATATTCCAAATTGAAATGGTTGTTAAATTTACTGTTTCTAGCATGTTTATTTCAAATTTTATTTCAATTTTATGCATTTTATTTCATGTTATTTTTGAAATAAGAAATTTTAGAAATAGATTAGTAAATACGTCAAATTGTGAAAAATTTCAATAGAAACAAAAAAAAAACTTAAATTGTAGTTTAGAAACAAAATTTTACTTTTTAAACTTGAATTATTTGATGAAATGAAAAAAAATTAATTTCAAAACCCTAATTGAAA
>CM021108.1:563783404-563862351 GCA_007115665.2 Sequoiadendron giganteum
CAGTATCTCCTAAATTAGGGAATCCTTCCCAGGAGTCATTCCAAAAAGAGGTGTTCTACTTGTTATGTACTTCCCATGTGATGTGCATAGAAATGATATCTCTACAATCACAAATGGAACTCCAAATGTCTAAGCCTTTTGGCGTGTTCAATATTTTAATAATATTGTCTGGATCATCCGGATCTAGGTATTTTCTCCTCAAGATTCTCACCCACTTTTGGTTACCGATATACATTTTCCATACCAATTTTTCCCCCAGTGCTTGATTCATGACCTTCAAATGTCAAATTCCAATGCCCCCCACCATTTGTGGCTTACACACCTTGTCCCAAGCTAATAGTGGAATCTTGGTCATTTGATCTGGACCGTTCCAAAAGAAATTTTGCATGATTTGGTTAAGTTGGTTAGAAATGCTCTCAGGGAGCATCATACAAGACATTGAGTATATTGGGATAGTAGCCAGTACAACTTTAACCATGAGTAACCTCCCTACAGAAGTAAGTCGTTTTCCTTTCCACAGTTCCATATTCCTCTTACAACTGTCAACAAGCCTATCCCAAAAGCCTTTCTGGTTAGCTTTTGGATGTATAACATGTCTCTCCTAATTCTAATTATGACACAAGCAATATCTCAGATAGAGGCATGTAGTAGTTGAGAAAGAAATATAACAAAGAATTAGGGAGACTAATACCAATGGTGGCTTGATTGATGTGTTACCTCCATAATTTTCCCTATGGTTAGCACCACTTCATGTTTCCATAGGTAAATCATCACAATATTAGACCCCTTCCATTCAATTAGCCTCTACATTTATAAGTCTATAGTCATAGCTAGAATAGGGTCATAAGGTGGCTAAAAATATCTTTCAATAAGGATTAGAAAGGGTGCAACAATAGGTCTCATCATCACTAGAAGTAGCACTAGTGTAGTAAACCATAACAATGCCTCTTGTAGTTGAACCAAAATTTCAACTCATCTTGGTGATATGAAAAATGGTTTCTATAATGGAAAAATGTGTGAACATGACACAAGCCACTTTAGAGAAAGGAAAATTATCACCTTCAATTGAGTATCCTATGAGGAAAATGAGAAAGCTAATATTTGTTAGGAGTCAAAATTTGAGGGACAAGCGATATCACTGCAATCAACAATCACCCTAGCTATCTCAGCCACCCAAGTATGTGCCCCTCCTCTACCTTTTCCTCCTCATGTTGTTTCTTCTTCCTCCTTCCTACTCCTACAAGTTAAAGTCCTCCATACACCTCCTCCTATGTATTTTATTGCGGTTTCCCCCCAACCCCCTCCAACTAATAAATTCATTCATGTTGTTAAATAGTTAGTCTAATCCTTTCCCTTTCTTTGTCTTCCATTAAACAATCCATTGTGGCATCATATATCTAAACCTTTCACCCCCTACAATTTAAATGTTGCAAGTTATCCCTTCTATAACACCTCAATAGCCATCCCTCCTACCCCTTCAATACATTTTCAATCCACCACCTTTCTCCCCATCCACACTTAGTCCATTTTTATTTTCCACCTATGGTAGTGATTGCCCCGTCCCATTAATAGATGAAATTTCCATATTATTTAACCCAAGGAACCCCATTCGCATGTAGTTTTATTGATTTTACTATAGATCTACACTAGAAGATGTTGATTACAAGGTGTGATTATGAGTGTAAAAACCAAAATGTAAGGACAAAAATAAGATCGAGCCCATATACGCACACATAAGATCCATTTATGAAACTTCATATAAATCCATTGATCATTATCACACATATGGAACCAATTTTAGACAAACCAAAATTTTTGGTGTGCCCTAAGAACTACTTGATGCATGTTGTATGATGAACCTAGCACATGCTCATTCATAAGACATGGTTGAGCTCATGGAGGAAACTTAAAAGGTAGTGACCTCTAACTTCTTGAAGCTTAATAGGAAGGCTAACTAAAGAGATATTGGGCTTAAGTGGATGGAAGACATGGTAAATTATAACTACTCTTAGGTGAAGGCCTAAGATTAATAAATTGTCAAATTAAGCAAGAAGCTCATCATTTGATTTTCACTATTAAGGGTGGAAGTAGAACAATCAAAGAGAATTGATTTAAAAATAAAACTAGATAAACTAAAACTCACCCTAGAGGGATAAATGTTGGATGCAAAGAAGGTAGATGAGCATGCAAAGGAAAGAATTGAAGAGACCATTGAACTACACTCTAAGGTGTGAATCTCATGAATTCAATGGATCCATTGAAAATGGAGCTCTTAAAAAATGTCTAGATAATTCAACAATTTCACCAAAAGGCACTTGAAGTAAAGAAAATATCCAAATTGGTCCTAACGGTAAAGAAGCAATATGATTCCTATTAGTCCGGGAACATAATAAGAGTTGTAGGCCTCAAGTCTACACTCAAGTTCATTGCATTGGGTCAAACCCTAAATGAATAGGTATCCCAAGGAAAATCTTTAGTGAACAAGTTCTACAATCTAGCATATGAGACTCTTCTAGCTACTAGTGTAGATAATTGTAGGATGCTTACGATTAAATTAAATGAGTTTCTAAGAAAAATAAGGCTATGTTGAAATATAACACCCAATCCATCACTTTGGAAAGGAGGGTGAAATCACAACACTGTGTCTCACTTTTTGTCCAATATGGACATTTACATCAATATTTTTAACTCAATTTTCATCTTTTGAGACCTATAGTAGCTAAACCATTAGGAATTTGAAGATGATGTAAACTAGTGACTTGTGGAAATTTGTGTCTAGATTCTAAATACATTTTTAAAAAAAAGATTTCCAAAATAAATCATGAATCTTTCAACATATCCTTTAATAATTGGTTTTAAATAGAAAACAACATTTTTTAGAAATTAATGTTTGTGTCATACAAAATAATTTTTTTTCTATAAAGGATTAAATTCTAATTTTTGAAATATAGATTCTCAACATCAATATCTAGGGAAAGGATATTTTTTCATAATTTTTCGTTGTATTTTTTTTTTTTTAAATTCATTTTTGAAGTTACTATAACTATAATTTGGATATAAGTGTGTGTCATACAACCTAACTTGTTGTGTATATATTTGTAGACATGGAAAATGTACTAACACACTTAATCCTGATTACTAAAATCATTTCATCTTGAATCATCGTCTCATCTTGTCATTACTCTTCATACCTTAATTAAATAAATAGTCATTTATTTGATTAAGTCATTCTCTCTTGTCAATTAAATAAATCAAAGTTATTTAATTAATCCTATACCTCTATTTAGTTAAATAATTCATTTTATTTGATTAAATCTCTAAAGTCATCTCATTAAATTAAATAAATTAAACCTTATTTAATTTGATCTAACGTCATCATCCCTCTTTAAATTAAATAAATCAAATCCTTTATTTAATTAAATCTAGATCTAATTCTCATCTTTTGATTTAAATCAACCCATAAATCTAAATCAAATAGTCACATCACCTAATCCCTCATTAAATTAATTAACCCTTGATTAATTTAATCCTATTCTCCAAATTTCTCTACATTTTGCCACTTGCACAAGAAAATACATTTTATAGATTTATTAAATCCCTATTTTCTTTCAACTTGGCATCTTTTGAGAATATTCTTCCAAAATTTGAAAATCCCTCCAAGTGGATTTGTCTTTCCAACAAGACATTCATTCCCTCTTACATGTCCTTGTGCATTGAGCCAAGTGGCATTTAATTCATTATTTTTCCCTCTTGCATGTCATTTCACTATTTTCAAATTCCACCTAATATCATTTATTGTGCACAATCACTAGAATGTGCTCAAGCTTCCTCCATTCACATCTTGACAAGTGGCATTTGGCCATTGGTTGAAGATTAGTCCCACATTCATCCATTTTGCCTCTTCTTCTCTCAATCTCATCTATAAATAAGAGGCTTTTCTCCTCATTTGATCATCCACAATTTGAGTAAACTCACTATACTCAATTTCATCCTCAATCATATCTATTTTCATCCATTTTTATCAAGATCTTAGCTAGGTTATGCAGATTTTTCATCATGAAGCTCAATTGAGTCTTCATCAAAGTGCATCACTCATCAACATTGCATCATAGGAGTTGGGAAAGGACCATTTCCTACACACAAATTGGCAACAACTCTCCCATGGGATCAAGAGTTTGATTTACATTGAATAGGATTTGATAGCTTTTGTTTATGTTTTTCATCTCATTTCTTGTTCTTTCCAATTTAAATGGATTTCATGGGGAATCTTGATTCTCACTTGCATTCAAGATCGAATTGTATATTTTTTTCTTATGTTTGTGCAGGTCTAGGATTGGGGCTCACATTTTGGTGCTAGAAGGAGGGCTTGATAGAAGGATTTCATCACATTTTTTGAAAATTCTGTGGTTTTTTGTGTTTTTCTTTGCAACTTCTAGAAAACTCAATCGCTAACAATCAAGCGACACTATATTGCATCACTCCAATCTAAAAACTCAACCACTAGAGTCTTCCTGCCAAGAAAATTAAAATTTCAAAGTGCCCCGCATACTTCCTAAATTTCAAACTTCGTCGTTGGCCAAACAGAGCCACAATCACGGTCTTTGTTTCATTGCAGAGCACCACTCTCACTAATTAGCGATGCTATATTACGCTGCTACCATTTATAAACTCCACTGCACCCATGAACTACACCACTGGGATGGAGGAAAAAAGTTCAAAATTGATTTATTTTGACATTTGATTTTTTGTTTCTGACATTTTGAACTCCTAACCTGTTTTCTGTCTCCTTATTTCCTGATTTTAATCAGTTTAAAACTTGAGACAAGGAGGGATAAAAGAAGATTCTTTCATTATGACATCTTTGTCTTTATTGTATTAAGTGTTCTTAAACACTTTGGGAGAACTTATAATCCCTTTCTAAGGATTTGATTAATTTCATGCTTCTAGGAGACACTAAATTTCTTTTGGGCTCTAAAAAGAACACTAAAAAAGCTTTCAATTTTTCAACAAAGGGTTAACAAGAACTTTAGAACATTTTACTAGATTTGGTTTGAGGTTAAAAATTGAAAAAAACAACTTTCATCTTTCCTTTTGGTGCTTTAAAAAGAATCCATTCATTGCTTTGAGGATTTAAAATGAACATGTGCATGTTTTTTTTGTAATCACTTACCCAAATTAATATCATCAAAACGACGTATGCACTTCTGTTGTGCTTTATAGCAATCTTGAGAATCAAAAGTCCTTTTGGTGATCTTAAGTTGTCTAAGTGGTTGCCTCCACATTTCAAATTGGGTTTTAAAAATTGAACCAATCTTGTGAGTGTGAGTGGAGTGCATCACGAGTGTTCTCTCTTTGTTTTTCAACAAAGATCGATCGAACTATGGATGTACTTGCTTTCTTTTGTGAACCTTTAGAGGGCCTTCCTTGGTTGGAAATAGTACTCACCTCAAGGGAATGATCCAAGCGGTAATGAGCATAAGCCAGGCTCTTCCAAACTGCTATATAAATGTGTGGTTACGATGAAAATCGTAAACAATGGTAAGTATTGCATGATAACTCTCCCCCAATATCTTTATGATGAATAAATCCATTTTTCTAAGGGTTGGGAGATCTCTCACAAGGATTCTATCATTGAATCCCCTAAACTAGATGCACCTACTACAAAATTTTGTTTAGAGGCCAAAATCCCAATATTTGTTGATGTCAGGAGGTCGGACCTCTGGAGCCATCCCGCATTCTTACGGCTCTTAGTGGAAATGAGAAGTATTCCATGGGAGATTCATGGGTATTGATGCTTGGCTGACCCAAGAAGTGTGTATCGTGTAGGGGATCCATTTTGGTCAAGCATCTAATCATTCGCTAAGAGTAAGTGTAGTTGGATTCGTCCAAGTGGGAACTCAACAAATATTTTCTTTTCCATCCTAAGGTTGTGCAATATTTGAGTCAGTTAAACACATTGCTTGGCTCCAAAACACTTGAAAACAAACATTCACAAGATCCTTAAAATTTCAAACCCTTTAGGAAAATAAAATGCCTTTGACGAATTGAAGTGTTCATGCTTGTTTTAGGGATTCTATTCCTAGAGGCATCTAAGTATTTGGATTTAATCACAATTTTCTTTTACTAAGGTCAACATTAGGAAACTTTTGCCTTGATTTATTTGATTTTCACATAATGGAATTTGTGGGATGAGGAGTTAGAACATTAGAAATCTAGTTTGAAACTTAATCAAGAAGTGTTTTGGTAAAAATAAATCACTAAGCAAAGATAAGAACAATTGAACCCTACATATGTATTCTTCCAAAATATTTCCCGCAAAATCAAAATCCGCAAACCCAAGTTCAAAAGTCTTAGTCCAAGAGCTCGTGAGGAATGTATTTCAAGGCTTGACAAGGTAAGAGAAAGGTTGGTTTACAATTTTTACAAGAAATATTCAAATAACAACCCTAACTTTTATGAATTTTATTGTCAACAAAGCCCCGATCTCTTTCAAAGATTTGCTTTTCTCACATAGGAAGTGTCAATTGTGTTTTTCAATACTAAGGTCTTGTAAGGAGTTCTACCTATGTTTGGTCTAGGAACAAAGTCATCACTCTCACAAATCTTTCAACCATCAAAATCAAAAATCACCTCACCAACAACTCTTTAAAATCTTGAAAAAATCATCTTGTTTGGTTGGATATGTGGGGATGAATCCTTCTGTGCCTATTTGATCAAATTATCACATCCTTGTGGACAAATTTACCTCTTGATAAAATCCAACATCTTGGGGTCTAGGAGTTCATTATCCAAAATCATTTTGTTTGGTTAGGGGTGTTTTTGATGAATCCTTCTTTACACCTCTAGTCAAATTATCATCTTGTGTACGATTTTACTCTAGGACAACATCTAACCTCCAAGAGTTTACAAGTGCACTATTTCAAATCAATCAAATTAAATTAAATCCCAAAGTCTAGTATCTCCCCAAGGTTTCTCAAGAGTTCAATAATCCACATTATCCATCTTTCCTATTTCATCCTCATCTTTTGATCCTTCATCATCCTAGTTCTTCTCTTTTATGCCTAAAGTTAGACCAATCGAAAAGAATACACATTCTCAAAAATTGATCCTTCTTTTATGGTGCACATAAGATCACAACACAAGAAAAATATGGAAATCACCAAGGAAACATCAAATTCAAGTGACCTAAGCCAAACTGCTCCTAAAATGAATCCCACAAGCAATCTCCCTCTACCATCACAAAATCCTTAGGAGGAGGGTCAAGTAGAGGACATAACCAACAACGCCTTAGGGATGACACAAGATGATATCCTTGAGATGGTCCAAAATCCTAAGAAATCATTGAATCGTTAATGCCATGATGAGGTTATATCCCTCCCAATAAATGTTGGAATTGGCCAAAGAAGGGTCTAAACTCCCTTCCAACTATGACCTAAGAACTCTTGTGGAAAAACCTCTCAAGATCATTCCTCCAATCCCACCCATACCTCCATGTCAAAACATCATCGAAAGCATCCCACAGATCACATCATCCATTGCTCCAACTCCACCAATCGTTAGCAAGGGAAGCTCATTGCTTCATGTCATTCAAGCACATCCCCTTGTGAATAATCAAGAGTTGGATGCAAACACCATATTGGGCCAATTCATCCCAGTAAATCCATTGCACCCATATGTCCCTCTCACATTTCAGAATCAAACCAATTCATCTTCTTTTCATGCAACACCAACCTAGCTTCTGGACACACAAACCTCTCTCCCTATAACTCACAGGGAGAAGGTGATTTTTTTAGAGCGGGGGAGTCTTCGTTCCCTCATCATCATCTATTCAATACAATGCACCGCCCATATTTCCACCATTTCCACCTCTACAACCTACATCCACATCATCCCTTGGGTTGGGCCTTCCTCCTCTACCCAACATCAATCAACCAAATCAAGGCAATCCCCCTATGATGAATCAGAGCATCATACCAAACCCTCCCACTTTGCCATTGATATCGCAACAACAGGTGGAAACCATCCAAGCGACCCCAACAATCAATACATCCACCATTCCTCAAACCTCTCAAAGCATAGTTTCCCAAGGACCAAGCATCTCAATCACGCCACCCACCACTCAAACCTAAATCATCAACACGACCGTTCCTCTCATCACAATGGTCAACAACATTCCTAATCCACCACCACCACCTCTAAAAAACATGGAAAATTCATTCAGCATCACATTGCAAGCAACATGACAAGTTGCATACCAAAAGGAACTCCAATAAATCCAAAATCAACAAGATGCACAGGTAGCTACCCAACAAGCACAAGCACAACAAGTAGCATAACAAGCACAACATGCACAATAGGTTGCTCAAGCCCAAGTTTTTTTTCAACAACAACAAGCCACCTAAGCTGCGCAAGCAACTCAAGCTGCACAAGCCACACAGGCTACACAAACAGCCCAAAAAGCACATGCTCAAGCCCAAGCTCAGTATCAAGCTCAACAAGTGCAAGCAAATGATCAATATTAGGCACAGTTGCAAGAAATCCAACAACAAGCCTATAAACAAGCCCTACAAGATTACCAAGCACAACAACTAGCAGCTCAATAACAAGCCCAACAAGAAGCTTTGTTCGAACAACAACAACATGAACAACAACAAGCATTGTTGAATTAGTAGAAAATGCAGGTAGTAATCATGCAACAAATATTGTAGTAGAACCCCAACAATGCCCCACCCATCAATCAAACACCCCAACCCCCTCAAAACACGTTCACTCCACCTCCTGATTTGGAAGACGATGTGACGACACAAATCAAACTACTCTCATAGCAAGTGTTGGATCTTCAATCAGGAAAAAAAACAAGGAAACTTGACAACCTGTGTCCCTATTCTTTTGACAGAAGCCTTGCAATGATACCATTCCCCAAGGGATTTGAAATCCCCAAATTTGACAAATATCGTGGGTTGGGAAACCCTTAAAATCACATCAGGGAATCCCAAGTACATTGCATGGAAGTCGCATACAATGAAACACATATGATGTAGTTGTTTCCTTGGAGCCTGGCTAGTCCCAATATGGAATGGTTCTCTCGTCAGCCTATGAGCATTAAAAAATTTCAAGAAATTGTAGACGCATTCCACAAAAACTATGCATTCAACATCGGCATAGATGTTAGTCTCTAGGAATTTTGATGCTCAAACAAGGAAAGGGGGAATCTTTCACCTCCTTCCTACAATGATGGCGATCAAGGCCAATTAGAGCAAGTGGGCCATGCCAGAGGAGCAAAAAATTTGTACTATCATTGCTAATCTAGACGAAAACTTGGCATTTTATCTAAAGATGCAGTGCATCACCACATATGACAAACTGATCCCCAAGGTGCTCAACATCGAAAGGGCCCTTGTTACATGAGGGGGCATACCTACATATCCTACACATCAAGATAGTCGCCCATCCACAAGCTATAATGAGAAACCTCGCACATGGGAAAAAAATAGGAATGTTACTTGTAACATAGAATAAAATCTAGATATGATCTGCAACTAGAATAAATGATGCTAATCCTAATCTAGCCAATACTAATCTAAATCAAAACAACAAAGAATGAAATAAGTAAACAGAATTAAATTAAAAAAATCAATTGGAAAGCTCTCACCGAATATGCGTTCACTCCTTTGAATTATCTCAATTTCTCTTCTCCATTTTTCCTTTTTAGTATTCTTGCCCTCAGATTTTCAGTATTGATGCAAGCATAACCTTGTTGAATTTATAAGCAAAATATCGAAGATAAGTTTCTTCTCAAAAGTGTATGATTTCAGGAGAAAGAATAATGATAATGACAAGCCATTTTATAGATTTTGGGTTTTCGAACAATTGGCTCAAATTCAAAGAGAGATCAATGGACGAGATTGATGAATGTCATGCGATGTGAGTTCTGTGTCAGATAGAACATGAGTTAGAACATGAGTCAGAAAAAGACTATAGGATAAAGATTAAGTTAGAACGATAACTTAATCTTCAATTAAGAATCTTCGAAAATAGAAGAAATAGACTTTGAATGTTAAAGAAAAAGTTAGAACTCGAAGATGAAGAATTCATTCGAATGCATACATGCATATGAGTTAGAACTAGTTAATTGACTAGTTGTGATAGAGAGTCCTCTCGCAGAAACAATCAGATACTGAACCTAGAGATAACTGACAGATTTAAAAATAGATCTTGAGTCAGAAGGTGAGTGAATGATTTAGATAACTGAATGATAGAAGAATGTGACATAAATAATTAATAAATGAATTAAATGTTAATCTAATTCAACATTCAAAAATTAAAGACTTAATTAAATAAATAAAGATAATTTATTTAATTTGATTGTTGAAAAGGATAAATTGAATAATTATATAATAAATATTTAATTATAGATAAAGGGGGTTAAATGAATAATTAAATAATAAATATTTAATTATAGTTAAAGTATGACAAATGGGTAATTAATTGATAAATTATTTAATTAAGAAGGAAGAATTAATTAGGTAGCGACATAATTAAATAAACATGATTTATTTAATTAATCAAGTTGAATAAAGGGTATTATGAATTAATGAATTAGTGAATTAATTAAAATGGGGTATTTAATTAATAGAGTAAATATGTGTTAGAAAGAAAATTAAATAATAAACATTATTTAATCATGACCATGGATAATAGAAAAATATGTCGAAAGTGGTGTTCGCAGGCCTAGACCAATTTTCAGTGTCTATAGTTTGCCCCTCTTTGATACAATGTTGTTTTGGTGTTGTGTCAATGAAATATGCCTCGATTGTGCCTTAGTATGAAACAGGTTAGGGTATTCCCCAGTGAAAGGGTTAATGATGAGGAGGTAGTGGTATGTCCCCTCAAGAAGATAGGCGGGTTTGAAGAACATGAGTGTGCTCTCGAAATGGATAGATAATGGTGGTGAAGATGTAGAAAAGAAGAATTGTTAGTGTGGATAATTCAAAAAGTTAGTATTGAAAAAGAATGGTTATTGATTGAGAAAAATATGATCTTCGATATTGTGCCAAATATGCTATGCTTTCTGTTTATCATCATTGGGCGGGACATGACACAAATGGATAGTACACACCATGATAAGAGATAGACCATAGAGTACAAAGTCATCCATCTGTGAAAAACAGACAGTCGTAGACAAGGAGTGTCTTAACTCATACTAAGGAGAAAATTGCCCCAGTCATGTTGTCTTGACAAACCACAGACAACAAATAAATAAAAGATAGGTCATGAGACGTCATTGCTCCTCTAAATCCTTGATAGGACATCCTTGAGGAAACTAGTAACATAACTCAAAAACCAAAGTTTAAAAAGACAGTTGACAGACAACAACCAAAGAAAAAGAGTCCTCAGACATCCTTGCTTCTGTAAATCCCTCAAGGGACATCCTTGAGAAAGCTAGTAACCGGACTGAATTCACAAATCGATAAAAAGATAAGACAAAATAAGATATAAATTCATAAAGCCAAATAAAAGTATTCACCAAAACTTGATCTTGTGGGATTGTTTAATTGTTTGATGTTTGACATAGCATAATGTGAGGAATGACACATACCACAATAAGACGTTGAGTTTGGTTTCAACTTGGTGACTATCTATATAAGGCATGAAAAAGCCTAGTTTCAGAAAGACACGTGTTGTATAAGACGTTGGAGCCTGATGACGTTGATGCGACAAGCTACATGAGGCTATGACAATTTGAAGACGCATGCTAACAAGAAAGACATATCTTGCTAAGACATAGGTTGATCACTTTGACAATGTGTTTGATATTGACTTGATGACTGTTTTAAGATATTTTGCCTTGTTGATGCATGACTTGTTTTGATTCCTTGACTGATTAAAGGTGTGTGTGTATGTATGGACAGTGTATGACACGATACCCTAAAGGACTGACCTAATGTGGCTAAAGACATGGATCTAAGTGAATGATATGCAATGTGTGTGATAGTGAATGTGAATGAACCCTATTGGACTGACCTAGTATGGTCTCGGGAGCTCATCAATTGATTAGCCTTGCCTACGTTGTACATGCATAGACCTCGCAGTTCGACACAAGCAATGACTTTGAATGTACAAAGAGTCATGATTTTAATGTGTGTGATACATGACAAACCTAGACACACAAACCTAATGCCTTAGGGGCACATCAACTGATGGCCTTGCCTATGTCCCAGTCGTAAAGGCAATGTAGTTCGATATGTCTACGACTGACTTAACATGACTGACTTGACTTTGTTTTTGGGATTTTCTGACATGTTTTGATTTTTAATTTTTTTGTTTGATGTTTTTGGATTTTTTTAGGACATTTTCTGATGGTGCAATGTTATGTACAAGGTGCCATGGCATAGAACAAGAATTTTCCCCCAGTCAGGAATAAGACATATGAGATGGAGTGGGGAATGTGATGGAATGGATGTTTGATTTTAATCATTCCAAGCAAATGGATAGGACAACCATTTATTATGAGGGATGGTGAAAAAGTCTGATTGGAATTATGGTAGATGAAAGAGCAAGTTTGACTACACATGGTGCCTATTTGCTAGGTTTTCACTATGGTACTTATCCATAGTGCCACCAAATCAGTTTTCACTATTGGACGGATTATTTCTCTTTACTTTTTTGTTATTTTTGGTGTTACAAAGATGCCTATTTGCCAAGTTTTCATCAAGGTAACCATTTTTTTATTTTTTCCATTTTTTTGTATTTTCTAGATTAAGACACAGATTCTCAGAAGCTACACATAGAACCTCTTTAGATGTAGGATGTTGATTGGTGACAAAAGTGGCTCTCCTTCAGGAGTAGAGAGTTGGTACGCTCCTGACCCAAAAGCTTCTGTGACAATATAAGGTCCTAACTAGTTAGGTTCAAACTTTCCTGGCTTTTCCCGTTCAACTTGATTCTTGGGATTCTCCATTAAAACTAGGTCACCAATGTCAAAGTGTCTATTTAGAACTTTCCTATTATAGCTACGATGAAGATGATTCTGATATGCTTGAAAATGGTCTAGTGCTTTATGTCTTCGTTCATCCAATAATTCTAGCTCTTGCAATCTGGATACATGGTATTCTTCATCGTCAATGTGACCTTTTAAGGATACCCTCAGGGAAGGAATTTCAACCTCAATAGGTAAGATAGCTTCTGATTCAAATACTAGGGAGTATGGAGTGGCATCAATGAGAGTACAAATACTTGTGCGGTAAGCCCATAAGGCAGGATTTAGCTGTAGGTGCCAATCACGAACAACGCCATTGACAGTCTTCTTCAAGATTCTAACAATGGTTTTATTAGATGCCTCAGCTTGTCCATTACCTTGTGGGTAATAGGGGGTGGAAAAATGATGTTTGATATGGAGCTCTTCACATAGATGGCATACTTCTTGGTTTTTGTATGGGCTGTCATTATCTGTGATAATGGATTGGGGTACACCATACCGACAAATGATATAGTTTAAGACAAACTTGGATATTTGCGTGTCAGTGATGTAGGTCATGGGAATAGCTTCAATCCATTTGGTGAAGTATTCAGTGGTAGTTATGATGAATTTATGGCCATTGGATGATGGAGGGTGTATCTTACCTATGAGGTCAAGTCCCCATTGGGAAAAGGGCCATGGTGATGTAATCAGATGAAGCTCTTATGCTGGTGCTCTTATCAAATCTCCGTGTATCTAACACTATCTACATTTCTTAACAAAAGATATATGAGTCTTTCTCCATTGTAGGCCAATAATAACCTAATCTCATAATCTTATGGGCTAAAGTAGGACCACTCGAATAGGATCCGCATATACCCTCGTGTATTGCTCACAAGGTTGTTTGTGCTTCTTCAACATCGAGACATCTCATTAGGGCGTTATCTAAGGTACATCTATACAGGGTATCTCCTATGATGCTGTACTTAGTTGACTTAGGGATGAAGGTTCGACGTTGGTTATTTGATAGGTTTAAAGGTAAGGTGTGGTCAGTTAGATAGTCGAATATTTCTTTATACCAAGGAGATGTTGGACCAACAATTGTACACACCATCGCAAAATCGGGGACATCATAGGCAGGGACCAATAACTGTTTAATCAAAAACTCAAATTTAGGCACGTTACTCAGAATATCCAATAAGGAACCCACAGTTGCCATAACATTTGTAGCCCTATTCTGAATACGTGGTATTTGTTGAAAGGTAATATCATCAAATTACTGCTTGAAACTTTCGGCCATGCGCTTGTAGGGGGAAAGTTTCTCTTCCTTAGTCTCATAATCATCATTTACTTGCCAGACTACAAGCTGAGAATCGCCAAAAACATGTAGACTCTTAATCTTCCACTGAGCTACCATTTTTAATCCTTCACTAAGGCTTCATACTCTGCTATGTTGTTGGTACAAGGGAAAGCAATCCTGAATGATTTAGGAATGGTATTGACTTGAGGTGTAACAAATAGAATACTTGCTCCTGAACCATGTTGTGTATGTGACCCATCAAAGTATAATTTCCATTTGGTTCTAGTGTCAATGTTGAAGATAAATTCATCAGGAAAATCTGCCACTAAAGGATGGTCTGCCTTCATGGGTGCATCTGCTAACTGATTTGCAATCATCTATCCTTTTATAGCCTTCCTCTCTACATATTGGATGTCATACTTGCTAAGTATCATAACCCATTTAGCCAATCGGCCTGTTAATGTTGCCTTACTTAGGAGATATTTAAGGGGATCAATCTTTGCAACCAACATTGTTTGGCGATTGAGCATATAGTGTTGAAGTTTTTGGGTAGTAAAGACTACCATAATACATGCACGTTCTATGTTGTTGTAATTCAATTCATATCCCACCAAGGTATGACTAATGTAGTGCACTGCTCTCTCATGACCTTGATCATCGTTTTGTGCGAGAAGAGCTCCTAATGCTGACCGGGTTGCTAAAATGTATAGTATCAACGGTTTTCTATCTGTAGGTGGCATTAAGACTGGTGGAGTGAGCAAGTAATCCTTGATTTTTTGGAAAGCATCCTGACAATTAGGTTTCCACACAAATGGTACTCCTTTCTTGAGTAAATGTTGAAATGGGCATATTTTGTCTGCCAGTTGTACAATGAAATGCTTGATGGACTATAATCTTCCCTGCAAGGTTCTTAGTTGACCAATGCTGACTGGAGGAGGCATTTCTATGATAGCTCTTACCTTCTTTGGATCTACTTCAATTCCTCTTCTAGAAATGATATACCTTAGAAGTTTCCCTGATTTCACTCCAAAGACACATTTCTTTGGATTCAACCTGACGTTGTAATTCTCTAGCCTCTAGAATATCTTGTCTAGAACCTTCAAATGATCTACCCTTATTTATGATTTAGCTATAATTTCATCTAAATAATCTTCCATGAGAGTATGTATAAAATCATGGAAAATCATAGTCATTTCCTATTGATAGGTAGCTCCTGCGTTCTTAAGCCCAAAAGGCATAACATTCCAATAGTATGTGCCCCATGGACACGTGAAAGCCATCTTGTGTTGGTCTTCAGCTGCGATTTTGATTTGGTTATATCCAAAGAAACCATCCATGAGGGATAGCATCTCGTATCCTACTATAAGATCTACTATCATGCTTATGTTCGATAAAAAGAAGTCATCCTTAGGACATGCCTTGTTGATGTCTCTAAAGTCTGTGCAAATGCAGATGCCCCCAGTTGGTTTAGTCATTGGTGCAAGGTTTGAAATCCAGTCTGCATAGTCTATAGTTCTTATAAATCCAACATCCAAGAGTTTCTTAAGTTCTGCTTTGACCAGTAGAGCAATCCGTGGATGCATTTTACTTAACTTCTATTTGAATGGCTTAATACCTAGCAGTAATGGTAGATGGTGCAATATCAGGTCTGGATCCAACCCAGTCATGTCAGCATATGACCATGAAAAGTTTATCTATCTTTTTGTGAAGAATTCCTTAAAATCAGGTTGTTCTGCCTCTGTCAATGATGCTACATAGTATATGTGCCGAGGGTTTTCTTTTGTATTTATGTTGATTACAATAGACTCTTCTACCGGCATTGTTGACTTTTCTTGTTCAACGGGGAGAATATTTAAACCTCTATCCTTGGGTTCCTCAAAGAGGTTTTCACCCTCGAATATGTTCTTTATTTTGACTATTTCTTCGTCCAAAGGCACCTTTCGATTTTCACCTAGGGACTCGTCATTTTTCTCATTTTCATCATTTTTCTTTTTATTTTCATTTTTGCGACTAGAGGTGTAAATAGACTCCCCAAAATATGCTTTGTCATCCAAGTCTATGGTAAAACCAGCTTTATGATCCCCTCTTGGTATGCCCTCTCTAAGTCCCATGAACTTAGCAATTGCTTCGTCGCTCTCGAATGTGTCTATGATGCGTAAACCTTGTTGATCCTAGTCGATAAGTTCGAGATATATGAGAGGCATGTCATCATCGGAGTTATCGAAGGTGGAAGGTGACAAAGTGAATATAGAATGGTTGACATGATCATAGAAGTTTTGGACTAGCTCCTTCTTGTTCTTTTTCCTATGGGTAGGTATATTCTGTTGTGGGACTATTGTAAGGGTTGAGTCATCAGAAGATGGTTTATCAGGTGCCCAAGATGCATGATCAAGGGTTTCCCAATAATAGTGCTAGATGGTTTTGGTACAGGTTTTATCTTTAGGTCCAATTCTTCAAATAGAGCATCTATGTTCATGGTACTGGTAGAAGAAAGGGAATCCCACTCACAATCGCTTGAGTTAGGAGATTCATCATAAATTGGGGGAAGTGGTTCGTGAGATTCATCATAAACAGGAGGAAGTGGTTCATGAGATATCTCGATGTCTGCACAAGCACTCACTTCATCTTGAAATGGTGATGAAGTACTGGGAAACCCAATTCTAAGCGGTTGAAACCCTAGCCCTAGGTATTTTAGTCATGGTGAGACATTGATCAGTTCCATCCTTCCATTTTGATGTAATCCTAACCCACTGTGCCCGTCATAGCCTTCGTTTTGCATTATCTTAAAGCCTTTTCCATATTGGTCCTTAGCTATTTGAATAGATGGCGAGGGGTATTCATTGTCTTCTTGATACAACTAGGAGGTAATATCACCTTGATCCATAATTTCTTCACTTAACTCTCCCCATTTGGTCAATGCCATTGTAGGGGGAACATGCAATGTGACTACTAACTGTCTTCTATCTGCCATGGGTAAGCCATATGCCTTAGGTGGAACCAATTGACTGACACAGTATGATGCCTTTATGTAATATTCTCCACAGCCCTTGTCTTGGATCTTGACCTTAGGAGTGGAGGATGGTGGTTTAAATGAAATGGACTTACTAAGATGTGATGGGTCAACGTATAGGTATAAGGTGGATGATGAAGCTTCTTGGTTAACTGGTACCTATCGTTGTGGAATTTCCCTTAGTCTTGTATAATATTGAAACAGATCTGGATCACCATCAATCGTGATCTCGATGCTATTATACAGGAATTTAAGACATTGGTGATATGTTGAATGTAAAAATTTCATTGCGTGTATCCAAGGTCTACCTAACAAGAAGTTATATGGAAGGGTCAGATCCAAGACTTGGAAGCTGGTGTTCATGATTGTTGGGCCAATTCTGATAGGGATTGTGACAACTCCTTTGGATGATCTTTCCTCATCATCGTAAGCCTTGATGACTATAATTTTAGAGGTGTCTACACATTCGTCTGAGAATCCTAATGCATTAACCAATTTTAGGGTACACAACTTCAAACTTGCTTCTCCATCTACCAAGACTCATCTGAATTTGGTTTGATGGACTAGGACTTCAAGATGTAATGGGTCATTATGATCAAACTTTTCGGTTGAGTAATCTTGTTGGGAAAATGTGGCATGATGCGAGTTGGTTAAATATCCCACCATTTCTTCTAAACGATTGACATCTAAGTCTATAAGAACAATCGTGTTCTATAAAGCTTTGTCAAGAATGGCTCGATGCTCAGGTGATAAAGTCAATAGTTCCAAAATGGATATTTGTGAAGGGGTTTTGCTCAGTTGATCAAGGAGTTTGTACTTAAACTTGGAAGTTTGCATAGGGGGCTCAGAAGAAGGATCAGGAATAGTTATCTTAGTTCTACGTGTGTTTACAACACATTCCAGATGCTTCTTAATGACGATGGTATTGACGTTTTCATTTGCAGCTCAGAGGTGATTTATGATCGTTCCTTTACCATAGTCATACTTAGTATTGGTATAATTGTCTGATGGATTATTCTTGGTTCCCGAACTGGAGGCTTTTCCTTTCGTGTGGTCATGTAATGGGTCTATAAAGACCTTATGATCATTGTTCTTGGTATTTTTCTGCCCATTGACCTCTATGGTTACATTTTCAACAAAGTCTTGTATAATATTCTTCAGTTGTCGACATTGTTGTAGGTTGTGTCCTTTTGTTTGATGATAGTCACAATCGGCATTGTCATCCTACCATGAAGGTTTAAACTATCCAGGATCATACTCTCTTGGTTCCAAAGGTTTAATGAGATTATGTTTAATCAACTCTTTGAAAACTGTCTTGATTGGTTTCCCTAAAGGGGTAAATTCACGTGTAGGAAATCTCCTTTGCGATCGTTGTTGTTGTGAATTTTGGACATAATTGGCTGTTTGATTTGGACTATTCGTCATGTCTTGATTGGGGTTGTAACCTCTAAGTGTGATAATTGGTCTCGTATGTATTTTTTTAGCATCAACAATGCTGTCATTTGTAACATTTTTGTTTCTAGACCAGAACTTGTTTCTATCATTGGGTGTGTTTGGATGTTGGACAACTGGGTTCCTGCCTGGTACTTTTATTTTGCCTTTGTCAATAAGGCCTTTTTCAAGGATGATGCCCTTTTGTACCAAGTCTAGGAATGAAGTACAACAATGTACCCTTAAGTCACTTCACAATTTTGGATTGATGTTTTCTAGGAATATCATGACCTTTTGCTTTTCTGGTATTTCAACTAAACATTTGCTAGCTAGACTTCTCCATCTCTGGAAGAAAGTGGTGAAAGTTTCGCTGTGTTCTTGTGTTGTGTGGCACAAGGTTGATATTGTTACTTCATTGTCTATGTTAAAGGAAAAATGTTCGACAAAGTTCTCAGCTAATTCACCCCAAGATCGTATACCATATGGTAATTTAGAAAACTATTCCAGTCCTATCCTGATAAGGGTTCATGGAAATAGTCTCATCAAGTATGTGGGGTCTTATGATATGTCCATGCATGCCATTGGAAATTCTCTAGTGTGTTCTAAAGGATTCTTCCTCCCATTATACTTAGGGAAATTTGATATAATGTACCCATGGGGGAAGGGTGTCATGTAAAATGCTTTTTCGAAAGGACATGGACATAGATCTTGCGCTGAGATAGTTCATTTGCCTGACATAGACATGTTGTCCGTCTGTTGTTGAAGAGTTTAAATTTGGTTTTGGAGGACATCTACTTGTGTCAAGGACATGTTGTTCATGTTGTTTGGATCAATGTAGGTGTTCTGAAATGCCATGTTCTATGACGGGTTATGATTTGGCAAGGGAATATATCCTGCTAGAATGTTCTGATTTGGAGTGGGGATATTTCCCGTCTGAATGTTCTGATTTGAATTGGGAATATATCCTGTTTGAATGTTCTGATTTGGTATAGGAATATTTCCTATCTGAATGGTCTGATTTGGTATAGGAATATTTCCTGTCTGAATGATCTAATTTGGTATAGGAATATTCATGCCAACTTTGGATCTCTTACTAGTCGTGTTGGTGCCAAAGGGGTTTGATGAAGTTGCTCCCATAGTAAATTGTAAACCTTGTGTTATGTTGAAAGGGGTTGTGTTTAAAATTGACAATATTTGAGTTGGTATGCCAGTTGGTATTGCTGCGGTAATTTGGGGAATAGAAACACTTGATGTCATAGTTTGCGTTGGCTGGTTAGGCAGTGTTTGCAAAATATGAATATCAAATCCTATTGGTAGTTTGGCACCTTCTACTATAAACTTTGCTAGATATCGTTGAGGATCATTTGCCAAACATTCATCCATGAAGGATGCAAATTCAGGATCTTGTACTACTGCGTCTATGTCTTCAATGTAAATTTGTCCATGTGTGTCTGTAGTGACGTGTTTTTCAAGCAAAGGTTTGTGTGGTCTCTCACTTCCTGATGGTTGATTTTCGAATGGATTGACAAATTCATTAAGGTCCGACATTGCTTTTTGTTTCTTTTGAGACCTTGTTTCGACCATGAAAAGTTGCTCAAAATGGGGTAATGTAGACTGTCTAAAAGCTGATGTGACCTATTTCTATGTCTTTTGTGGATTTTCTAAGAATAAGGATGTTGCTGAAATGATTTCTAAAAAGACGTTACTAAGATGATGTATGGTAGGATGGACAATATGCAAAATATCAAGTAGAATATGATGATTAATGAGTCTAAGACAGGTATAACCTACCACCTATGGAATAAATGCCTACAATGATTTGTGTTTGACCAAGGAACCTAATTGTAGGACAAGGACAATTGACAAGGTGAATTTTCCAAACTAGACTGTTGAGCTGAAAAGATTCACTAATAGGACCAAAATGACTAGGTTCAATGATGAGGACAAATTGGAACATGAACTTATCTAATGACACGAAAAGTTGTTCTATTCGACTAAATGCAATTTCCTAGGAAGTATCTATATGCATGCAACTTAGGATGACTATGACTAAGACGTATATGACACCTAATGATGCAAGGTTTTTGAGAAAAAAATTCCTAGTTTCTATCCAAGGTTGATCTTTAGAAACAAAAGCGAAAAATGACAGTTATGTTTTCGAACTCAGTTTGTAGTTTTCTAAGTTTCTGTTGACAGTCAAATGCGGTTCACTTATCAGTTGCAGTTCAAATTATGAGAGATGCGGTTTATAATTGTGCATGTGTTGATTTGACTAAAACTTCATTTCAGATATTGACAGAGTTTGGACTTTTTTGACAGATGCGGTTTTCTTTATGATAGATGCGGTTTGCAATACATATACGGTTTTCTGATAGATGCGGTTTTTGTTATGAAAAATGTAGTTTTGGAATATGCATGCGATGATACATATGGACTCTGTAAACCTAAAAATTTTGATAGACACTTGCGGCTTGAAAATTGATAGATGTGGTTTGCATGTACACATGCGACTCGAAATTTTACAGTTGCGGCTCGTAATATCTAGACTGTTAAAATGAACTTTTTGACAGACACATGTGGATTTTCCCCTAATAGATGCGACTTGCTAAGATAGATGCAGTGTTAAAAATTATAGTTGCAACTCACTTTTTGATAGTTGAAGTTTTTTGAAAGTTGTTTTGACTAACTCCGTTTGTTGATCAAGATTTTTTACAAATACAACAAAAAAAAACATAACAATCAAGGTGTTTTCAGTTTTGTAGTGATAGATCATTAAAATATCAGAAAAAATTTACAACCTAGGCTTTTTGGACAATACTTGCTGAGTTCTTACTTGGATAAATCCAGCTACACATATTTATGGTGGATGACTAGTAGCTTGATCCCACTAGCTCCCCTCCACGACACTCACTTATACGGGGTAACCAAGCTACTGTACCCATGAAACTCCCATGGCATACATCTCATATCCACACATAAACCATAAGAATGTAAGACGACTTCACAGGGCCGACCCTGCTGCACCAACACATAGGTAGGATTTTGGAAAAACTACGACAAGGTGTTTAGTAAGGGCATTCCGTTCGTGGGGCACTATTCAACTTCGGCGAGAGACCATTTCTACCCTTCTCATCAAAATAGTGAGCATGATTTCTGGGGTTTGTCCCATAAATCCATTTTTATATACCAGGTGGAAGTCGCTCGCTAAAGCATGTTACCGGTCTGAGTCATCTTGGGGTGAGTACTTTTTCCCACCAAGACAGGCCCAAGTCCTAGAGTTAGTAACCGTTTCTCTTACACCCAAGATCACATGACTGTGCAAGGGGAGAGGATACTCTGATATACCGAATCGTAAAGGTTGAAAAATATGTTCTCTCGCACCAAACAAAGAAAACATTGATTCTTTTTATTTGAAATGATAGTTATTTATCTACCAAACATAAAGCTTGCTAAATAAATAAAAACAAAGGCATTAGGTCCTACATGCAAACTAATCAGTAGTTCATTTTTGGTCTTTGGCTTTCATCCTATAGAAAAGATATGGTTCTAGTTTTTATTGTCTTCTATGCTTCATCCTGGCAAAACTACGTTAATCCTCCTTGACATCGCTGCAAACAACCATTAGCAAAAAATGAAAAAATATGGTAAAAAAGGAAAATGGGGATGTATGAAATTTTTAAAAAATGAAAAAAACTTTACCAGAAAGATGCGGCTTTTGGAGCCATAGATGTGGCGCGGGTTTGAAAACGGATGCGGTTCATGTTGACAGTTAGTCGTGGGTCGAAATATTGGCAGTTGGATGCGGTGCAGAATGATAGATGCGTCACGGGATATAGCAGATGCAGCTCGCATATATAGATGTGTCATTTTTTTAAGTAGATGTGGTGTGCCGTATAATAACCTGCAAAAAAAATAAATAGAAGGAAGAAAAGACGAAAAGATGTGCAAATTGGAAGTGTGTTCACATCGGGTTCACCAAATGTAACATAAACTAAAATCTGGATATGATCTACAACTAGAATAAATGATGTTAGTCCTAATCTAACCAATATTAATCTAAATCAAAACAACAAAGAATGAAATAAGTAAACATAATTAAACTAAACAAATGAATTGGAAAGCTCTCACCGAATATGCGTTCACTCCTTCAAATTATCTCGATTGCTCTTCTCCATTTTGCCTTTTCAGTATTCTTGCCCTCAGATTTTCAGTATTGATGCAAGCATAACCTTGTTGAATGTCTAAGCAAAATATCAAAGATAAGTTTCTTCTCAAAAGTGTATGATTTTAGGAGGAGGAATAATGATAATGACAAGCCATTTTATAGATTTTGGGTTTTCGAACAATCAGCTCAGATTCAAAGAGAGATCGATGGACAAGATTGATGAATGTCATGCGATGTGAGTTCTGTGTCAGATAGAACATGAGTTAGAACATGAGTCAGAAAAAGACTGCAGGATAAAGATTAAGTTAGAACGATAACTTAATCTTCAGTTAAGAATCTTCGAAAATAGAAGAAATAGACTTTGAATGTCAAAGACAAAGTTAGAACTCGAAGATGAAGAATTCATTCGAATGCATACATGCATATGAGTTAGAATTAGTTAACTGACTAGTTGTGACAGAGAGTCCTCTTGCAGAAACGATCAGATACTGAACCCGAAGATAATTGGTGGATTTAAAAATAGATCTTGAGTTAGAAGGTGAGTGAATGATTTAGATAATTGAATGATAGAAGAATGTGACATAAATTATTAATAAATGAATTAAATGTTAATTTAATTCAACATTTGAAAATGAAAGACTTAATTAAATAAATAAAGATAATTTATTTAATTTGACTATTGAAAAGGATAAATTGAATAATTAAATAATAAATATTTAATTATTGATAAAAGGGGTTAAATGAATAATTAAATAATAAATATTCAATTATAGTTAAAGTATGACAAAGGGGTAATTAAATAATAAATTATTTAATTAAGAAGGAGGAATTAATTAGTTAGCAACATAATTAAATAAACATGATTTATTTAATTAATCAAGTTGAATAAAGGTTATTATGAATTAATGAATTAGTGAATTAATTAAAAGGGGGTATTTAATTAATAGAGGAAATATGTGTTAGAAAGACAATTAAATAATAAACATTATTCAATCATGACCATGGATAATGGAAAATTATGTAGAAAGTGGTGTTCGCAGGCCTAGACCAATTTTCGATGTCTACATTACCAACGATGGGGTAGTCAATGCTAAGGTCGTCATCACTGCTTCAAAGCAGAATGTCCAAACACATCATCAACCACATAACAATAATCACAATAAAACACAAGCCAATGTGGTAACCCAACAACTACCCCACAATCAAGTCAAAAACCTCAATAATTAAGGAGGACCACCTCCACAGAATAGGTATCCCCCCAAGAGGAAGTTCACAGCCCTTGGGGAATCAATCGAATCCATCATGAAGAAGTTGGTCAATGAGAATCCCATGAAAATCCCCAATTATGATAATTACTAAGAGCCTTAGGTGAAACCACCTTGGTACAATGAATATTTCCTTTGCGATTATCATAAGCTCAAGGGGCATACAAAAACCAACTGCATGAAACTGAAAAATGTCATCCAAGACCTCATTGATGAAAAAATAATAAATGTTAAACAACCGGTTGGTAATCAAGACCTAAAAATATACATGAATCCAATGCCTGATCACAACCAAGGAAACAACAAAGGCAAGCAAAAATATGGCAATGTGAGCCATGTGTATGAAGGAGTTATCACATGCCTTGATGAAATGGTCATTGTTGTCAGCATTAAGGGAGCCAAAGCTGATTGTGGAGTCACCACACATGGTGACAAGGTCACCAGAGCTGGGGCATCACAACCAACTAAGACCTCCACCTCAAATCAAAAATCCTTTCCTAATGGCTACAACATCCTTAAGCAGTTAAAAATAACCCCCGCTTTGATCTCCATCATGGAGTTATTTAATATTTCAGCTGCCCACAGAGAAATCCTTGAGGAAGCATTGGCTTCATCTAGCATCTCTGCCAAACTTGATACTGAGAAATTTCAAGCTATGGTCAATAATATCACCACTCTGAGTCTCCTCACATTCTTTGATCAAGACTTTCTCACCTAGCCATCTCACAACTGTGCACTCCACCTTGAAGTCCTGGTTCAAAAAAATAAGGTCAAAAGGGTCTTGGTGGATGGGGGTGCAAGCCTCAACATTTTTTCACTCAAGCTTATAAAGAATCTGGGAATCCTCAAAGATTCTATTGAAAAATGTAAGGGTATCACAATAAGGGCTTATGACGATCAATAAAGAGTGTCTCAAGGTACTATTCAACTCCATATTAAGGTAGGGCCAGTTGTTATGGAAACTACCTGTCAGGTACTTGACCTTAACGTACCATATAACATCCTCTTGGGGTGCCCATGGATTCATGGGATGCAAGAAGTTGCATCGACCTTCCACCAATGCGTCAAGTTTTCATACCAAAACCAAGAGGTTACAATCCATGGTGATCTTGAACCCTTCGCCTACTGCAAGAACTTGGAAGCCAAGTATTATAAGGTTTCCCAAGTCCCAAAGCACAATGAAGGCCCCTCAAATCCATATATAGATCCATCCAACATAGCCTCCACTTTTGGGACAAAGACACCCGCCATCCCTGACATATCCGACATCAAGCTTATAATCCAAGACAATGGGTGTGGGTGTTATAAAATAAGGAAAACTTATTTTGTCATAGGAGAGTTACCTCAATCTCCTAGGTCACATGGATGACCCCAACTAGCTGAAACACCATCCCAAACATTCAGGGTAGACCCTTCTAAATTCTGATGGTGGGGCGATCTAAGTCAGGAGACAGTGAATGAAAGAGACATATCAAGCTCATTGTACCAAGATGAAAGGCTCGTGCTTTATCTTCCCATCGATGAAAGAAGAAAAGGGTTGCAAATGATGCTTGATATGGGCTATAATAGGAATGCAAGTCTGGGAAAGAACAACAATGGCCGGTTGGAACCTATTATTGTGGAAAAATGAATGAAAAATCTTGGTCTTGGGTGTACCCCTCTGAGTGTAACCATATGTGGTAGAAGTCCCCTAGTTAACATAGTCAGGACTCCCCCTCAGCTAATGATAGATGCCCTACGACTACCAGTATGCACAGGTCTGCCCTTAGATAACTTCACCTTTGACTTAACCAATGTTTGTAGTAGTAGTGATGACGAGGATACCATAATCGGCTTACCCATGCTTTTTGAATATTCCTCCCTCCTCATGATTAGCACCCTATCTTTTGAGTTGGACCACCAAACTCACAAAATAAACCCTTTCTACCCCTAGCTCATTGACTACGACCAACGAGGATCGCTAGTTCTGGACATGGTCAAAAATGATGAGGCACTCTCGAAATTCATGGGATTACGAGATGCAATACCAAATGGAGATCATAAGGCTAGATTTGACATCACGCTAGACACTAAAGCCTATTATGGGGAGATGATTGAATCCTTTAGTCGCAAAAGTTATAAATTGAGAATAATCTCAAGGTCCTTGAGTGAAAACCACATTGTGGCACTCTCTGACCATAAAATAGTAAAAATAAAGGACACATCCAACAGTGAAAACCTCTTTGAGGTACCAGAGGATGAAAGATTCAATCTTCCCCTCACTACACTTCATCAATAAAAATTAGTGGTCCTAGTAGAACAATGCAATCTTGCCAACCTAGGAACAAAGGAGCTATCACACATAACCTTCTATGCTGAATCACTTCTCATGGAAGAACAAGAACTCTTAGTTGCATTCCTGAAAGAAAGAAAGGTATACTTTGCATGGACTTATGCTGACATGCCTGGGCTTGATCCAGAGGTGGTAGTTCATCACTTGGTTGTATATCCTAAATCAAAACATGTGAGAGAAAATCTTAGAAAGATGCATCCCCAAATAGCCTTGTTAGTCAAAATGGAATTACAGAAGCTCCTGGATGTGGGGTTCATACACCCGATTGATTATCTAGAATGGGTGTCAAATATTGTATTGGTTTCAAAGCCAAATGGGGGCATCCGCATATTCACTGATTTCAGAGACTTAAATAGTGTGTCCCAAGGATGAATTTCCACTACAAAACATTGACATGATAGTGGATATGACGACCAGACATGATATGCTATCACTAATGGACGAGTTCTCAGGATATAACCAGATCATGATAGCAAAGGAGGACTAGCACAAGACAACGTTCACATGTCCATGGGGGACCTACTACTGGAACATGATGCCATTTGGGCTAAAGAATGTAGGTGCAACTTATCAGAGATATATGACATTGATCTTTCATGACATGATTCATAAGACTATGGAAGATTATGTGGATGACATATTCGATAAATCAAGGAAAAGATGGGACACATATCAACTTTGAGCTCCATCTTTGACAGGTTAGAAAAATACAAGGTCCGACTCAACCCAAAGAAGTCCGTTTCTAGAGTGCAATCAAGCAAGCTCTTGAGGTATATCGTGTCAATGAGAGGAATCGAGGTAGATCCCACCAAATTCAAGTTGATCCTCAAAATGGAAGCACCCAGGGCACTAAAGCAACTAAGAGGTTTACAAGGAAGACTCCAGTCTATCCACAGATTCACAACAACTGGAAGATAAACAAATCCCATATTCTCATCTAATCCACAAGTGGGTAGCATATAAATAGGATGACAAATGTGACCAAGCATTCAACAAAATCAAGGAATACCTACTCACACCACTGGTTCTGATGTCACTAGTCCCAGGCAAATCACTAATACTATACATCTTAGCAATAATGGTAGCTCTCGATGCTCTCTTAGCCCAACATGATGAAAACGAAAGGGAGAGGGCTATCTACTATATCAATAGAATCATGGTAGGGCACAAGATAAACTATACACCTATTGAAAAATATTGTCTAGCAGTTGTGTTTACAGCTCAAAAGTTCAGACACTACATGCTGGCTCATCAAATCAAGCTAATTGCAAAAATAGATCTACTCAAGTACCTACTCTCCAAAGTCACTCTCATAGGATAGAAAACCAAGTGGGTCATGATATTAACAAAGAATGAAATTGAATATGTAGAGCGCAAGGCCATCAAGGGGCAAGCAATTGCGGATCAACTAGCGGAGGTACCTATATATGCAAAAAACCCACTTATCTCAAAGTTCCCTGACGAATAAATTTTTAGCCTAAGTGTAGCAAACCATTGGAAGATGTATTTTGATGGATCCTACACACAACACAGGTCAGGGGCAGGAATTTTCTTCATCACTCCCCAAGGAGTCTGCATAACCAAATCCTACAAGCTGTCATTCACATGCACAAATAACATAGCAGAGTATGAGGCTCTCATCATAGGCTTAAGGATTGTGGTACAGTGGAAGGTTATGGCCCTTAAGGTATATAGAGACTCTCAAATCATAATCAATCAAGTAAATAGTGAATATCAGACAAAGGATGATAAACTAACTCCATACGAGAAATTGGTGGAGAGCCTCAAAGAGTCACTCATTGATATTACATTTGAACAGCTACCCAGAGTAAACAATAGAGCAACAGACACAATGGCTACAATTGGATCACTCTTGGAAATCCTGCATAACATCCCAAAATAGGAATTCCTTGTAAAGCAGCTTCTCCTACCAACATTCGAGGTACCAAAGTCTGAATTCATGTGTGAACCTGTTGGTCCTAGTGATCCCTAGTACCATAGCATTTACACCTACTTAAGAATAGGAGTCCTCCCTGCTGACATAACCTCAAACCTTAAACATACCTTCGTCAAGAAGTCAACCCGCTTTGTCATCCTAAGAGAAACCCTTTACCATAGGAGTATCGAAGGGGCCCTATTACAGTGCCTAAATGTTGAAGAATCCCTCATTGCTTTAACCAAGGTACACAACAACATTTGTGGTTCACACTCAAATGGTATGACCTTGGCTAATAATTTGCTGAGAATAGGATACTATTAGCCCACAATGGGAAGGGATGCACATGACTTTGTTAGAAGATGTTTGTAGTGTCAGTAGCATGGGGACCTCATTCATGCACTAGCTCAGGAAATCCACCCCATTATCACACCTTGGCCCTTTTTGCAGTGGGGGCTTGATCTCATCGATAAAATCACCCCACCTCATCCAATGGCCATAAATTCATCATTACCGCCACAAAGTACTTCACAAAGTGGGTCAAAGCCATTCCCATGACCTACATAACTGGAAAGCAGATATCTAAGTTCATCTTGAATTACCTTATTTTTTGATATGGTGTCCCTCAAGCTATTATCCCAGATAATGGGAAACCATTCAAAAATATAGATGTCTGTAAATTTTGGCAAACATTCAACATCAAACATCACTTTTCCACTTCATATTATCCCCAAGGCAATGGCCAAGAAGAATCCACCAATAAAACCATTCTAAAAATCCTTAAGAAAATAGTTAATGACATTGGTCGTGACTAGAATCTACATCTAAATATCGCCTCATGGGATTATCGCACTGGGATCCACACACCAATAGGTGCCACCACCTCCTCCCTGTTCTTTGGATCAGAAGCTATCCTCCCCATTGAGATCGAGCTCCCATCCCTAAGGATATCACTGCCAAATATCATTACGGATGAAGAATACTGGTTCTCTAAGCTAAATGAGCTAGAATTACTAGATGAATGGTGCATGGATGCCCTAAATCACTTACAAATATATCAAAACATAGTTACAACAACAAAATTAGGAGGCAGACCTTCCAATTCGGTGAGCTAGTACTAAAGGAGAATAAAAATAACCTACCAAATCCAGAGAGTAGGGGAAAGTTTGAGCCCAATTGGTTGGGACCTTTCATCATCATGATGAGCTATAAATCAGGAGCCTACCAATTGTCAATGCCCAAAGGGGAACCTCTACAGGAGCCCATGAACAACTCCCATCTCAAAAATTTTTATGCCTGATCTTTTAATGGTAAAACCAAAAATACAAAATGCAAAAAAAATCAGCAAAAATGATTGAAAATAGTAAAGAAAAAAATCATCCTCTAGTGAAAACCACTTCGGTGGTGCTTTGGACAAGTACCTTGGTGAAAACCTGGAAAAAAGGTGCTAAGTGTAAATAAAACATTCTTCATTCACCAGGATCATCACGGTTCATCTTGCACACTTACCATTCATCCATCACATTCTATTTATCCTTCCACCATCCATTCATGTTCGTACCATAGCTTGATCTTGTGTTCATATCATGTTCCACCCTAGTACTACTTGGCACATTCCTAAGGTTAGTTTGTCCTGCCTATATCAAAGTATTCTATCACATCATGCTAGGAGCATATTACTATACTTGCATCAGATCGAATTCGTGTATATTCTTGCAATATTCCTTAAAATCAAAAAATCCAAAAATATCATAAAATAAAAAAATTCAAAAAAATCACAAAATCAAAAAATCCAAAAACATCCAAATCATATCAAAAGTCAAAAAATGGAGTTATCTTACCGAACTACGTCATCTCTGAGCTTGAACATAGGCAAGGTTGATCTTTGATCATCCCCCGAGACATTTTAGGCCAGTCCTTTAGGCGTCCGTTGCAATGAAATGGCAATCAGTTTGCCCATCTATCTCATCAGTAATCAAGTCTACGTCAGTTGAACTACGTGGTCTCTACTTGTATAACATAGGCAAGGCTAATCTATTGATCAGCTTTCGAGACCCCTAGGATAGGTCTTTAGGTTAGTCTCTTGGTCAAAATATCAAAAATCCAATTTGTTTTTGAAAAATCCAAAAATCAAAATAGTCTCGAAACATTTCAAAAATACAAAAACATCCAAATATTTGAAAAAACCCAAAATGGTGCTTCCATCTCATCTCGCTTTCACCCACAATAATCATCATTCATAATAAATCATCATCATCTTCATCCTTTGGTAAGTCAGTCAGAAGCAAGTCTAGCAGGTTCAAAAGTGAAAGCTCAATCATCAAAGTCTCAAGTCTAGATCAATAAGTAAGTGAGTTAATCAACTCAGAGTATCAATAGACTATAATCCAGTCAATCCCATCATCATTTGATAAAAAAATTTCCTAGGATGCATCCTTCCTACAATGGACATCAACATCAGGCATCACTGTAGTTTAGTCTTGGCTAGTAGTATGAAGAATATTAGCTTTTTTGTTTTCTTTATCTGGTATTTTTGACTTATCTTATTTTGTGCTCATTCTAAGGACCTCTTGCTGATACCCATTCAAAATGGTTTAGAGAGAAAGGAATGGGGAAACAATCATTATCTTTTATCTGCTGTGCTTTTTAGTTATTCTTGTAAAATAACTTGGTTATACGTGCTTTGTTTGGTTTGCAGGGAGGATGTTTTAGATGTCTTGTTGACCACATAGGAAGAATTTCTTTTCTATGTTTTGGTTCAAGATGTTTAGAGTATCTAGACTACATCTTGAATAAGGTTATGTATGTCAAGTGTGAACAATAATATTCCTATCTAATTGTTGAGTCAAATTCCATCACACTAGGTACAACACCATCCTGGTTCTTAATACCTTGATGCATTGTACCTACGTGTGTTATCAAACATGAAGTAAATGGCCCTTTTAAAATCCCAACTCCTGGTTGTATTATCATCATCATCATAAAATAAAGCTTGTTGGATCTTCTTTGCATACTAACATCATGCCATGAAAGTTACACAAAAACATTACGAAAAAGCATCCATCCTGCATCCACCAATCATTAGCATATCATGTAGGAAATGTAGATACATTGCATTTCATTGTTAATATATAATAATATACAAGATATTATGACATAGGAATTATGCATTATCATAGATGTCATCAGTATAATATCCATATGCACATCATATCATAATAACCACATTACACATAATACGTCATTTGCATTCCATTCCACATTATCATTTACATATTATAATCATTTCATCATAAAGCATCATCTCATAATTCATCTCGTATTTGCATCCACAAATCAATCATTGCATTACATTACATCATATACATTACATTGAAACATTAGTTCATAGCGTAACATCACATTCATCATAGGAATCATTGCATTACATCATTACATTTGTACATAAAATTATTGCAAGTCATAAATACCATGTATCATATCATAAGGGCATGGAATGGGAATTTCATACATCATTCATAAATATCATATCATTGCATACATATCATAAATACATCACATAAATCATTTAGGACATAATATAGAAAACCATTTTTGAGTATCATGATTGCATCCATAAATCATCACCATAAAATGCATAGAAAATATATAAAAAAATGTATCCATAGTTACTGCATCACGTAGGAAATTAAATGCATCCATCTCACATAAAATAAGGCATCTCATATATATATATATATATATAAACATGGGTAACTATCAAGGTACAAAATCAAGATCAAATGTATATGGTACAAAAGGGGCAATAACAAATTAGAGCCCATGAATCAAATAATATTTTCTATGATCAAAATGTGGAGCTAGCCCTACTAGTTGTTTCCCTCTCTTGCTTGCCTCTCACTGTGATCCTTGGGAGGCCTCATCCCTGTCTGCTTTGAAAAATTTGGCACCTAGCTTGTTGGTGGCACCCCCTATCTATAGTGCTACTGATAGTACTCAGCCTCTCTGACTACCTCCTGGTATTCCCGTAGGGATACTATCCTACCTTGGGATGAGGAGGCCATACTCTCAAGCTGCCTCCTTCGTCCTATCTCCTGGTCTCTCTCAGACCTGGCCTAATCCCTCTTTGTCATGACTGTGATGACCTATTGTCGGGCCTGATCCCTCTCAGTTGTTAGAACCTATACTTGAGCCTGTAACTACTAGATCAGGGCATCTTGATGATCTGGCTATGGAGGATGCTGCTGGGGGGCCTCTCTCTCCCCATCTCTGGGTGGGATCTAATGTGCCTTATCTCTAACTGGTGTTTGCACCCGAGGAGGTATCCGTTGTGCCTATACTTGAGGTGGTGTCTAGTGTGGAGGTGGCCCACCTCCATCTCCATCCCTGCCTCCCTATCCTTGACCTTGGCCTATTGATCGGCCCTTGAGTCTCCATCGTGCATTCACTACACCTGGATCTGTCAGCCTCAAGGGGGGTCTGAACCAATCTATGTACGCCTGTTTGAACCCCGCATTACCCTGTCCCTAATCATATGGCCATGACCTAGCCACTAACTGCCAAAAGGATGCCACTACCTCATCTGCTGGGATGGGTTAGCTCCATGTAGTCTCCCTTGTAGTACGAGCAAAGATTTCCATGTATTGGTCATCAGGTATGTCCTATACATCTTTGAACTACCGAGCCACTCTATCTGGCAGGTATCTCTCGACCATAGTATGCTCCCTATCTTGTCGAGCAAAGAACAACTGTTGAACATCATCCATCCATGGGCCTATGCCAAGCTAAGGCCTCCAAGTGAACTTTGTCATCTCATCAAGGACTCGCTGCTAGTGGGCGATGCCACCTACGCCTGTATGTGTAAATGTGATATAGGACCTGCCATATCACCTGACAATCGGATCATCTGGCTCTAGAGAAATTGGTGTAACCTTAGGGTAGAGTATTGCAATGTGCTCCCATGCCCAGACATGCAACAAAGTAACCTTGACCCCAATAGACCATCTATCTAGATAGGAAAACCCATGTAAATCTCTGTATAGTGAGGCCAACATCACTAGAATCCATGCAAGGAACTCTCTATGAAAGAGCATCTGCTCCCATGCCAACCCCCAGCCTTGACTGAAATATCGGCCCCACCAATCTGGTGCCACAAGATCTGATATGATAGCTGCAACTATGAGTCTAAATGTGGGAACTGTGCCCCTGTACCTCTTTAAATAAATTTGGCCCTCTAAAAAGACAATAGCCTCGAGCCCCATAACCTCATAACAAGAATCTCTTCCAACATCCATGTCATATATAACCCTCTCGCCATGGATGGGTAGCCGTAGGATGCACCATACATCCTCAAGGGTAATTGTGGCCTCGCCAGTGAGAAGATGAAAGGAGGATGTCTTGTTGTGCCATCGCTCTACCAAGATTGTCATCGTCCCCAAATGGGTCCAAACAAGATGAATGTATGCAACATACCAGAGACCAATGGCACGGAGTTGCTCCTAGAGCAACTCGAGTAACCCATCTAATCTGCTGAGTACTGGACATCTAAGCTCCCTAGAATGAAGTATCTCGAGGTCCTCCTGCACAAAAGAGGTCACTACATCAAGTTTAAAAAAAAATCGGACCCTTGAAATAAGTTCTTGAATTCCAAACAACTATTTTGATGCTATTTACAATTGCGCTGTTGTTTGCAAACTCCTAACTATGTCATCGCGACAAAGTTTGAGCACTCTCCTAGGTTCTAAATCCCAAATAAGCTCGTTGTGGTGCTATTCACATATGCGGATGACTAATCCCTGAAACCCTAATTTCCTAAGTGGCCCACGGTGGTGCTATTTGCATATGTGGCGCACTTAGAGGCCGCGTGATGCCGATTTTGTATTTGCAGCGATGCTATATAGCGCTGCTTGACCTAAAATTGACTTTGACACTATTAAATGCATGAAAAAAATATAAATCACAAGTCAGGGAAGGGGTACATACCACGGGTCCTGTACTGACTGGTCGTTGGTGCACTCGTACTCGCTCTAACACGTGTTGGGGAAGTAATATTTGTGCCATCTCAATCAAGAATTAGAGCTCAAAATGCAAAAATCTTTAAAGGCTGAGTGTGAAAATGATTTGAAAATGACCCCTTAAGGTCTATTTAAGCCTAAAAATTAGGGTTTTTTGACCTAATTTAGCCATATAGCTAGGGTTTCGAACCCTTGATCTTGTTTTTGCCCAACCAAGGGCCATTTTACATCATTTTTGGCATTTTAACTCATTTTTTGGCATCCCATAACTTTTCTGGACCCATCGGGCACCTTGTCCTCTTTTTTCATGAGATCACCCAAAAATCCAAATTTTTCGTTCGATCTCTCGAGGGGACAATATACCAGTGTAATCCTTCTCGTTGGGGCAGTAGTGGGGCATCTAAAAAATAAAGGAAATTTTTCAATTTTGATCACAATAGTTTATTCTTTGAACCAACACAACTAGTGCATTGCTTCAAAGAGGGGCAAAATGTAGACATGGAAAATGTACCAACACACTTAATTTTGATTACTAACATCATTTCATCTTGAATCATCTTCTCAGCTTGTCATCACTCTTCATCCCTTAATTAAATAAATAATCAGTTATCGGATTAAGTCATTCTCTCTTGTTAATTAAATAAATCAAAGTTATTTAATTAATTCTATATCTCTATTTAATTAAATAATTCATTTTATTTGATTAAATATCTAAAGTCATCTCATTCAATTAAATAAATTAAACCTTATTTAATATGATCTAACGTCATCACCCCTCTTTAAATTAAATAAATCAAATCCTTTATTTAATTAAATCTAAATCTAATTCTCATCTTTTGATTTAAATCAACCCATAAATCCAAATCAAATAGTCACATCACCTAATCCCTCATTAAATTAATTAACCCTTGATTAATTTAATCCTAATCTCTAAATTTCTCTATAGTTTTCCTCTTGCACATGAAAATACATTTTATAGATTTATTAAATCCCTATTTTCTTTCAACTTGGCATCTTTTAAGAATATTCCTCCAAAATTTGAAAATCCCTCCAAGTGGATTTGTCT
This sequence comes from Sequoiadendron giganteum, assembly GCA_007115665.2. Classification (NCBI taxonomy): domain Eukaryota; kingdom Viridiplantae; phylum Streptophyta; class Pinopsida; order Cupressales; family Cupressaceae; genus Sequoiadendron; species Sequoiadendron giganteum. The sequence goes on from CM021108.1 coordinate 563,818,882, forward strand.
TTCCAACAAGACATTCATTCCCTCTTACATGTCCTTTTGCATTGAGCCAAGTGGCATTTAATTCATTATTTTTCCCTCTTGCATGTCATTTCACTATTTTCAAATTTCACCTAATATCATTTATTGTGCACAATCACCAAAATATGCTCAAGCTTCCTCCATTCACATCTTGACAAGTGGCATTTGGCCATTGGTTGAAGATTAGTCCCACATTCATCCATTTTGCCTCTTCTTCTCTCAATCTCATCTATAAATAAGAGGCTTTTCTCCTTATTTGATCATCCACAATTTGAGTAAACTCACTATACTCAATTTCATCCTCAACCATATCAATTTTCATCCATTTTTATCAAGATCTTAGCTAGGTTATGCAGATTTTTCATCATGGAGCTCAATTGAATCTTCATCAAAGTGCATCACTCATCAACATTGCATCATAGGAGTTGGGAAAGGGCCATTTACTACACACAAATTGGCACCAACTCCCCCATTGGATCAAGAGTTTGATTTACATTGAATAGGATTTGATAGCTTTTGTTTATGTTTTTCATCTCATTTCTTGTTCTTTGCAATTTAAATGGATTTCATGGGGAATCTTAATTCTCACTTGCATTTGATTTAATTGTATATTTGTTTCTTATGTTTGTGCTGGTCTAGGATTGGGGTTCACAATATTGAAATCCAATTTTTTATTTTTGGGTGAAACAAGGACATAAATACCTAGGGAATGGATATTGTTTTAATTTCTTTTACAATAGTTTACTATTTTTCCACCTCTGCACAACAAAGAACTTGATGTTTGGAGAAAAACCTATGTTTAGTAAAAATAAAAAATTAAATACATGATAAAATGAAAATATATCAAAATTATACTTGTTGGAAAACTCATTTCAAGGGCTACAATTTTGAAAAATATAATTTTTGAATGACACTATTTAATCCCTCAAAAGGTAAAGAAAAAGTGGTTTTTTTTCAGCAATTTGATAGGTGCAAAAGAGACGCCATTGTGGGTATGATTTATTACTAGAGGGGTTATATCCAAGGGGGTTTGATCTAAGGGGGTCTTATATATCCCTCTTCAATTAAAACCCTTTAGATGGAGCCTCTCAAGACTTAAATCATTAGTGTTTTCTAAAAGTAGTGATTTCAAGCAAACATCAACACATCCCAAAAGTGAGACACACTATTGTGGCACCACCCAGGATGTAGTTAACTAATAATTTCATTCTTTTAATTTACATTCCTTTCAAACTCCATGCCAATTTATTCAATTTTAGATTCATTCTTGTGAACAAGGATCCCCTGAGAAGTCACCATGAACTGTAGAGCTCCATCGTCCATTCATCCTTTAGGCTATGATAATTCTGTTATAGGTCCAATGTTATTTTTATCTTCCTCATATTCTTTTGTAAAATTAATTCTAGTTTGGTTTCTTGAATATCTCATAGTTTTTGGCCACCTTTTAGAAGGTCATGATGTTGAAATTATTTTAAGTGGACCAATTTTAATTGGAATAATTCAATGTTCTTTTAGATCAATGGCTTGCACAATTCTTTGGAGTTTATAATAATGGTAGATCTAATTGTTGTGTCTTTAGTTTAAATTACACAAAAATAAAATAATAATCAAAGATCCAACTACACCTTAGATATAATATTAGAAGACCACATGGTGGAATCTCACAATATATGAATGTTGTTAGCATAGCAAATTCATGTAGTTATGCTATTGGAAGAATAATATAGCCTAGAATTTATGGTGAACTCCAAATATTTCTTTAAAATATTCGAAAAAGGAAAAGTGGTGATGTAACAAAATCTATATGACACTATCGTGTGAAGTGTCAAACTTATCAATTTGGAAAGTCCTTGGTGAAGCACTATTGGTCACACTAAGCCTAAGTTATTAAGTATGGGTCCCTCTCTTCCTAATATTTTAACAAATCCAAGATTATCTAGAACCATTGATCATTTATGGATCAAAGGTTTGTGTGGCATATGAGTGTTATCAATATAACAACTTTGTATCATCACAACATTGGTTGAAAATACCACCTTGGCTCTTCATAGGGGCCCACTACAAAAATAAAGTATTTATATTTTTTCCTGCCAAATGGCATCACCATGCTCTTTATATAGTAAATTACTCTAACTGTTTTCATGTGTTTCATTGGCCAAATATTCGCACATAAACAATATTCAAGGAGACACCCAAAACATAATACTTGGTAGGTCTCTTAGCAATAAATCTTTAAGTTTCCAAGGATCAATAACTACATTAGTCACAATAATCATCCCAAGCAACTACTAGAGATAAATATTGGAAGTGAGACCATCTAATTTCAATGCGATTACAAAATTCAACTACTACTAGATGGATTTCACATTGCACCAAACACTAGAACATGCAAATTTTGTGAGATTTCTCTGTGCCCTACGGGTGTTGGCAAGAAGTTGAGTCCACTTTTTGGCCAAAAAGTGGAAGTGTTTTCTCTGATTTTCAGAGTTTGACACATTTGACCTTAAAATTTGAAGCACTTAGAGATGAAATCTTTAAACAAGTCAGTAATCATAAAATCTAGTACTCGGAGTCTAGTTTTCAAATATGTAATTTATTTCAATACCCACATTGTACAAATTGAGTTTCAATAGGCTTTTGTAAAAACCATTATTAAAAAGTCATTTTTTCTTACCATAACATGCGTGTGTATGACATTGATATTTTGACTTAAACTATCATATTTTTCTAAATCCTTTTGAGAAAAGACTTGTAACTCACTGAAGCGTGCCCCAGATATTTTTTTGTAATTTTTTATTGAATATTTTTTTTTTTGTTATTTTTTTATCAGGCATATTTGACGTTTAGAAAGATTGTCATGTACGACATGCATAAGATGACCTAAAGTTATCATTTTTTGCATTCTTTTTTTTAAAATTGAAAAGAATTGTCTGAAGTTTTCCCTTGTGCAATTCGTTCGTCAAAATGTTATGTTGATCAAAAGTTATTAAAATAGTAAAAAACATTGATATTTAAAGTTTATGGACCAATTTCATCAGAAATTAATTGAAAAATAGAAAAAATAATTCAATTGTAAAAAAAATTACATATTTGAAATCTGCATTGTCTCATCTAAAATGGGTTTTAATTTCGTTAAAAAATTCTGCAAAAAAAGTTGTTAGCCATATGTCCAAACTTGATATTTTTCCCTAACATTGTTAGAACCTTCAAGTTGCAGGTCAAACCAGCTTGAAGGCCTAGGTTCAGACTCTCAACGCTTTTCCCGAACCAAAATCCAAAGCAAAAACCTGACCACAAGGCCAACAAAAATTCAAATTAAACAAAACGGGATCCCGATTTGTAATCGGGATCCCGTATTTAAAGATAAGAGATCCCGTTTCAAACTCAGGATCCCGTTTCCTATGATTAAATCTAGTGAGGGTTGACAAAGAAATAGGATCCCGAATTTAAATCGGGATCCTGTATTTAAAGATACGGGATCCTGTTTTAAATTTGGGATCCCGTTCCCTACAATTAAACCCGGTGACCGTTGACAGTAGAACGAGATCCCATTCAGCTGTCAATGGTCACCGGGTTTAATTGTAGGGAACGGGATCCCGAATTTAAAACATGATCCCGCATCTTTAAATACGGGATCCCGATTTAAATTCGGGATCCTATTTTTATTTTTAAACACTGTCAATTTTTATTGTGAAGTCTGCAACTTCACATGTACGACCGAGAACAGTAAAATTGCTCTATTTTTTTCATTGAGCATTCTTTTTACAGGTGGTGACTTGTTTTTTTGATAATTTTTTTCAAAGGAGGCATGAAGACATTTGTTTTAAAGTAGAATTGTGCTAGTTTTCTACTTGTTTTGAGGAACACAAGAGGAAATATTTAGTCCTTTTAGGTCTTCAACTTCCAATTTGAATTGGATTTTTTGAAGAATTTCACTATTTACATTCATTTGTGCTTGAGAATTTTATAATCATGGGAAATAAATTTCGTAATAAGAGGAGGAAGACATTGAATCCTGAAGAAATTGAAGCAAACAAAGAAAAGGAGAGACAGAGACAAAGAGAAAGAAGAATGAGAATTAAATCAATGAATGATAGGGGAGCATCCAATTCCACAACTATTGAAGATGCAAACATAGAGGAGACCATGGTTGTAGATGAAGCGAATTTGCAAGAAGTCAATTTGGAGAAGAATATGATTATACAATCAAGTCCTACTATGTCTTCAAATCCCTCTTTCAATGCTATGGATAATGTTTCAATATGCAGAAATCCAGGTATGTCTTCAAATCCACATGTTAGTGAATTTGTAAATTCGTATGTAGAAATTTTACAAGATGCTGGACTTAACGATGTTGACATTGATAATATTTAGAGAGATGAAACTTTTATAGAATTTGTTGAAATTGATAGTGAGAATGATCCTTTTGTTGAAAATGAAATTTAGAATAATCCTATTTTTGAAAATGAAAACAAAAACTGTTTTGTTGATGTAAATGAAAATGAAAACCATTTTGTTGATGAAAATGTAAATCGTTTTGAAGTTGAAAATGAAAATGAAAATGAAAATGAAATTGAAGATGAAAATGAAGATGAAAATGTAAATCTTTTTGAAGTTGAAAATGAAAATGAAATTGAAGATGAAAATGAAGATAAAGATGAAAATCTAGAATGTGATGTTGAATTTAATGAAAATACTTTTTTTAAAATTGAAAGTGGTGTTTTTGATAATCTTCCTGGTCAAATTTCTTGGAGGCAGATAAGAACACATGCAAATAAAATATACAACGAACTCTTTTATCATAAAAAATTTACAATTCAATGTCAACTAATGATGCAATTGATGAGAATGCAAAAAATGAGGAAAATAATGAAAAGGTTAGGCTTTTTTGCTAAACCAAAAAGAAAAGATCAATCATTGAAACATGTTATGCGTACTGTTGCTAGTGCCATTCAATTGATTTGAAAACATAGTCGATCTAAAGATAAAAATGCAGCAAGAAGAGCTATAACAACTGCTATAGTTAATAAAGCAACTTTGAATAAAAGAATGGTAAGAAATATTAGTGAAGTTTTAAAAATACATCCTAAAACATTGCTAAGAGTGGCAAAAAGAAGAATAATTATAGAAAATGATCATATCAACCAATGTTGGAGTTTCAGTGGTCGACTCCCGAGGTCTGATATGAAATTGAATGTTGAAATTAAATCTTTGATTGAAAAATATTGGCATGAAAATAGTGGGGTTTCATCTAATGCTAGAGATGTTTTAAAATTAAGGGTGGGGTCCAAAGTTCACGATCCTCACCCAAAACACTTATTAGATACAACACAAACTGAATTTTATAGAAAATTTTGTGGTGATTTAGTGTTATTTGGTAATATTAAAATAAGTCAAAGGTCTTTTGAAAAATGTAAACCATGGTATGTAAAAATTAATAAGCAACAAATATCTTGTTTTTGTAAAACACATGTTCAATTTCGTTATTTTTATGATGTTTTTCGATATATACGTTGTTCCTTACATACTAACGTAATTATACAGGAATGCGGTATTAATATGCCAGCTAAAGCAATAAGGGAATTTATTTCAAGTTTGTTTTGTGAAAGATCTAATGGTAAATTGTTTTATTTAAGTTCTTGTATTTCTAGATAATGCATTGACTATGGAAACCTTTCATTCTTAGGAATTTGTTGGCATGAAAGTGTTGATAATGATTTTGGACAACAATTAGTAGAAGTTAAAAGATTTAAGAATGTTCACTATTCTTTAAAAGATGGAAAAATAGGAAAGCGTTGTGATTTAGTTATAGAAAAAGTTAGTGTGCATGCATTCATGAGTGAATTTAAGAATAAGATAGTACCAAAATATATCATGCACTCTCAACATGCTCAATGGCTTGATGGCCAATTTCGCGCATGTAGAAACACATTTCCAATTGGTACTATACTTTCAGTGGTTGATTTTGCAGAAAATTATACTCTAGCTCCGCAAGAGGAAATTCAATCACAGTATTATAATTCAGTGCAAGTAGCTATGTTTGTCCATATTGTTTATAGACATGCAAATAATAGCACTGAGGATGATAGAAATTTTTTGAGGGAGTATCATTTTTATTTGAGTGACAACCAATTACACTCATCAAAGTTTGTTCAATATTGTTTCAATATATTTTACAAAAATTTAAGAGAAAGAGGAATCCATATGAAAGAACACCTCATATGGTCAGATAATTGTACAGGGTAGTTCAAAAATGCTCGAATGTTCTATTGGTTAAGTAGGATTCACAAAGAGCTTAATGTCCAACATATATGGAGTTTTTTTGAAGCTAGGCATGGTAAAGGAGAACATGATGGAGATGGTGTGTGTGTCAAAAGAATTCTTGCTACAGAACAATTAAAATTTGAAGATGCGGTAAAATTTAAAGATGCACGTGGGATTGTCAATTGGTGTAATACAATATTATCTACACCTAGTTTGAGTGAGTACTCTAGAGTTCATCAATTCTTTTGGTTGGTTGAAGAAGATAACATTGTACCTAGAGTTGACTGTGAGACAATTAGTGGATCTACTAAATGGCATTCGTTTAGGAGTTCGACAACAAGCACATGGACTATTTGGACAAGGGAGATTGCATGTTTTTGCCAGTTTTGCATCTCAGGAGATTGGGAAGCATGTGAAAATACAAAATGGGTTGAAAAGTGGCAACAAAGATCGTTGACACCTTCATAAGAACATGATCAATATGAAAGAACTATTGAAGAAAATGATCAAGTGTTTGCATCTGAAGACTATGACCATGTTTCAGAACTTGTACAAGAAGGTAATTTAAGTCAATTTATTTCATTTAATTTCTCTTTATTAAGTTATTTTGTAATACTAATTTTTTTATATTGCTATGTGCAAGTTATTAAATCAAAATTTGTTTGCAGGACATGTGTATGTTATTGTTGCACCTGAGGGGAATGAAGAGCAAACAGAATATTGGTTGGCTCATTGTGTGGAGAGTAAACATAAGTTAATATCACCTCGAGAAGATGATGATGGCTATCATTATCCAACAGATACCATGATCCCCTTAAGACATCCCCTTAAGCAAATTTTGATAACAATTTTTTTGATCCCCTTAAACAATATTTTAGAACAAGTTTTTCATCTCATTAAGAAATATTTGAGAACTTATATGATGATTGTTTTCATATTTTCCAATAGGATCAGTTGTGGTTGTTGGCACTTGGCTACGAAAATACCTAGCAAGGAAGAATGGTCTACCTACATTCGAAGATTATGAACCGCATAAAAAAATTATACATTATTCACATTTGGTGGTGGCAACAAATATAAAACTAGATCGATATCGCGGAAGACCTGCAAATAAAGTGTTATGGACAATTTCTATGGAAGAGCATGAGACAATCATAGATGCATTGCAAAAAAGAGAGGATGCAGATGGTACAATGGAATAAGTAAATACAGGTAAATATAGTTTAAGTTTTATATTGTCTTTTTAAATAGAGGTAATTATTAGTAAAAATATATTTAAATACATGTTTTGATTACATATTGATATTTCTTGTACATTAATAGTTTAAATTGATTTATTATCGTTTTTTTCTATCCTTAAGCCATCATTGCATTGATCTCATACTTTGAAACAAAAAGGAGAGGATGCATGGATTCAACCTACACACATGTGGAATACTTTTAAATGTAGGTACTTGAGTTGTGTACATATAGTTAGTTTTATATAAATTAAATTATGTATGTTTTGATGATTTCATTGATATTGCTTGTACCTTTTTGATATTAGGTGGTGTGAAGACCTAGTACATTCTGGGCATGAGTTTGAGATGTTCTTGAGATGGCATATCCAAATTTTGTAAACATTGTTTTGAGATGACATATATGTTGTTGACATATAAATTATGATTTATTGACTAATTATTGATTGACCTGAATTGAATAAGTTCATTGACTAATTATAGCTAATTATTGAATGTACATATCATGTATGAGATCACTAAATTTGTAAACTATAAATATTAAAATGTCCTATTAATTTCAACTTTAATTTCATATTTATATTTAGTTTCACATTAATGTCCTATATTAATATCTTGACTATGAACATAAAATGCATAAATGTAGATGTGTAAATTAAAATTTCAAACAATAATAAAGTCCATAATTTATGTAAATATATTAAGTGCATGAAAAAAAGTCCATCATAGTACAACCCATGAACTAAAGTCCAACTAAATACTCAAGAACCATGAATTATAAAGTCCAATAGAGTACATGACAAACCAAAAATATAGTCCACAAAATAAACAAATATAACCCACAAAATCATGTTTCTAGGTTATGTATTGTCTCCATAATCAAGAGACCTCTTCGTGCCATGCAGACTATGCAGATGACCTGAAACACTCTGTACAAGAGAAAGATGAAATCATATGTAAGACAATGAAAAACAATTTAATGACTATTTAATTTATAATTAATCATATTAAAATTAAATTACCATCATATATGGGTTTGGATGCTCTACTGCACCTGAAGCAACCTCTACATTCTCTGAATCAATCTACACAAACAAAACAAAAAAAGTTGAAATTAGATGCACAAGTCTACAATTAAAAATGATTTAATTGAAATTAATTTATAATTTATCATATTTTAATTGTACCATATCCATAGGTTGTGCACCCTCTTCTGCAGGACATGTTTGTACATTCTCAACTGCTAGATGTGTCACATGCTATAAAAGAAAAAAGAATTTAAAACATGTATTAGCTCAAATTATATTAATATTCAATTTGAAATTTGAAATTATTTAGTTATATATTCACAATATATAATTTATAATTGAATTTAAATATAATAAAATTTTTAAATTACCATTTGATCTAGAGCTTGCTCCACATGCCCTCCTGGAGGTGTAACTATGTTTGGGTCAGGGCTGAAAGTCGCACTAACAAAGTCCTACAAGATCAAAGTTAAAGCATGTACATACTTGAATTAGGTAAATATATATATATTCAAGTTTGCACATTTTGTGTTGAAATTTATTTAAACAACCTGAAAATCAGAGGCCTCATGAGTAACCGCAGAATCTAATGTTTGCCCGATGCCCATTCTGATTGTGGTATCAACCTAGATAGACATGTAGACACATGTAACACAAGCTTATAATATTTTCAATTGTACATGCACATTTCATATATATAGTGAATTAAAAATTCATAATTGTAACTATACTAATGTAAGTTAAACAATTTACAATATAAATGTACCTACCTCTGGTCTATGACAGTCGATAGTGGAGGAGTGCTCGACAACCCCTCAGGTGGAATCGACGTGGAAGCCGATTGACTCGCCTAAACCAACATTAATATTTCAAACATATATGTTATTCTATTATAATTGTAAAGCTCAAGTTAAAAATCATTTCATTTATAATTTAAAAAATTGAAATCAAAATACCCCATAAGGGTTGCCGATTAGGACTGGTGTCGATGTATGTACTCGTGGAACGAATGATTGCCCCATCATTACTATAGTCTATACACCAAACAATTTGATTGTTAAAATGTATTGCAAACTTTACTTTGATATATACATTCATCAAAATTCTTATAAAATGAACGATGCATATTTATACCAGTGTACTGGTGTCCTCAGGATGTTCGCCTCTTGTAAGAAACTCTACAAATGAACTGATGTGACCAAATGAACCACTAGAATCTCCACATCCACCCGAACTAGGTGTGGCCTGATCAGGTCCATAGCATAGTTGATGGCAACTGGTACATACATGTGGGACAGGCCTCGACACTCCTGGAGTGGTACTCAGACCAGCTCCATAGAACACTCCTCCATCATCATCTCTATGCTCCCCACCTGCTATCACAAAAGCATGTTGATCAAGGTCTCCTGCGAGTGTACTAAGGGAGCCTAATGTCGAGACCATAGATCAATGATGCATAGGTGTAGGAACAGGAGGACCAGGAGCAACAACAAGGGGTTGTGCATGCACAGGGTGTTGGGGATGAACCCTTGCCCCCGACCTCTGTTGTGGCATGCTGCCACCAACACCTTGAAATGATTTAAAATCAAAATAATTGGGCTTGTGCCCCATAACAAACTCTACATATAATTTCCTCAAAAAATACAATGGGCACTCCCAATTAGCATGTGGGGGACTATCAAAAACCATATACCATTGATCCCAAAAATGTGCACTCATCTGTGGATGTATGCACCACCTCATGGATATTCTAGATTTGTTGGCAGAAATGGGTTGTCGAGTAACGGGGTCGAGAAAGTAGGGGGCTAGGTGGGATTTTGTTATTTTAAGGTCTAATATTTCTTTATAAGAGAGACCATCAACATAAAATTATCTCATTTGTTCTCTGTCTCATCTATGCCTATCTAGATCAAAATGAATGGTCCTGATGGCATCCACAACATTTTGCATTGTAGATGCAAGATGTAAAACGTCTAACATGGGGTGGAATCAATGATTGAATTTGCATAGCATTGATTTGATTCCGTATTGATCCAACCTGATCATTTATGCTTGCTCGTAAGCGAGCCTCATCATATGCAATAGGTTGTGGAGGTGGAGGTGGAGGTGGAGGTGGAGGTGGAGGTGGAGGGGGAGGTGAAGATGGCTGAGCTGGTGGATTGATGATATCATCAATATTAAAATCATCCATGATATGAGATATAAGTGTGCACCTGCATTAAATTATACTAAATTAATATACAAACTTAAATAATTACAAGAAATAGTTAAATTTGAAACACACATGCAAATTTGTTTAAATATGATACATGCATACATATATTAAGATCATACAAAATTGAAACACACATATACATTGATTGAACTTGATCAAGTAAACTATGTACATACATTTAAAATAAAAAAATGCCATGCATTTAACATACATACATTTAACATGTACATACATTTAAAATAAAAAATACCATGCATAATTTGCATGCATACATCATTAAAGTAAACTATGTATATACAAATTTCAAAATTTAACAACTATATGTGCAATTTTAATACATGTGTACATAGTAAACAATAAAATTGAAACACTCACAAAAATCTCATTTTATGTCTAACGTATGTATATATATCCATTTAGAACCATCCATCTAAAAATATCCATCTAGAACCAAAATCATAAATTCACATCACACAAAATATCCATCGTTCACCAAATTCATCACAGAAAATATCCATTGTTCACCAAATTCATCACACAAAATATCCATCGTTCACCAAATTCATGAATTCATAACTATTTAAGATCATTGTCTTAATTTAAAAACTATTGTGGCTTTCTATTGCATCTCTTCATTTATTTGAGTTTTTCCTTTTTAGAATCAGAAGTTCTCCTCTCCTCTAGCCATTGTCGATGCTCATCTAAGATCCCATCCATAGCCATGATAGCATCAACAATGGTTTGCATCCTAGATGAAATCATCCTCACAGGTGGTGCGACAAATTCTTCATTTTGAATAATGTTAATTTGATCTTGGATGGTTCTAACACTGGAATTGATTCGTGCTTGCAAACGAGCACCATCGATTTCAGGTGGTGGAGGTGGGGGGTTATGAGGTGGAGGTGAAGGTGTTGGAGATGTAGGGCATGGAGGTTGATTGTGGATATTATTGAATTGATCCATGTGATATCTAGAAGATATGAGTGAACCTGCATTAGATTTGTAATCTCAAAATGTAAGATACATATTTAGGATTTATACCCTTAAACCATTCAATATAAATGGCCTAATTGAATACATATGATAAAATAAACTTTTAAGCCTCATTTATGTCTAAGGAAAGTTATTTGAATGAAAATACAATTAACTATTAATATTAGATAATTTATGAATGTTATAGGGTTTACAGTTAGAGTTTAACATAGATCCCCTTTAGCCATCCTACCACCCTAAATCATAAATTAATCAACCTAGATCATGACAAAATAACATGGCTTAAGGGAATCAAATTTGGTGGAGTTGCCTAAGGCAACCAAATTTGATTTTAAGGTCCTAAGACAAAATTCAAATGCTTTAGTGAAGAAAATTTTCTTGTGGAACAATTGATTGAGATAGGTCTTGTTTCAAATATCATTCATATTACAATCTTGCACAATCTTGTTATTGTTAAATTTGGTTGCCTAGTTTATGAATATATTTTTATTTTATGAATAGATTGACTATTTCCATAATAGAAACACATAATTATGTGTGATTAAGATTGAGTTTGATGTATAATTTAACTGGATGTTTTTTTAATTGAATATAAGATTATTTTATTTAATATTTTTTTCATTAATATTGAACTCACTTAAATGAATTTTATGATATAAAACATGTATAATATAAAATTAGTTAATGTTGAATTGAAAGTATTTTATTTTAGATTGTTTGTAATTGAAATAACCTAAAAGAACTTAGACAAAATGAATGCTTTAGTGAAGAACATTTTCTTGTGGAACAGTTGATTGAGATAGGTCTTGTTTCAACTCACCAACCTAGATCATGAAATATCATTCATATTATAATCTTGCACAATCTTGTTATTGTTAAATTTGGTTGCCTTGGGCAACTTCACCAAATTTTAAGAAATTATTTGATCCCATTAAGAAATGTCATATTAGGACCCCTTAAGACATCGATTTACGATCTAGGGTGATAGGATGGCTTAAGGGGATCTATGTCTAGTGAGGTCCTAGGACAAAATAACATGGCTTAAGGGAATCAAATTTGGTGGAGTTGCCTAAGGCAACCAAATTTGATTTTAAGGTCCTAAGACAAAATGAATGCTTTAGTGAAGAACATTTTCTTGTGGAACAATTGATTGAGATAGGTCTTGTTTCAAATATCATCCATATTATAATCTTGCACAATCTTGTTATTGTTAAATTTGGTTGCCTTGGGCAACTTCACCAAATTTTAAGAAATTATTTGATCCCATTAAGAAATGTCATATTAGGACCCCTTAAGACATCGATTTATGATCTAGGGTGATAGGATGGCTTAAGGGGATCTATGTCTAGTGAGGTCCTAGGATAAAATAACATGGCTTAAGGGAATCAAATTTGGTGGAGTTGCCTAAGGCAACCAAATTTGATTTTAAGGTCCTAAGACAAAATGAATGCTTTAGTGAAGAATATTTTCTTGTGGAACAATTGATTGAGATAGGTCTTGTTTCAAATATCATCCATATTATAATCTTGCACAATCTTGTTATTGTTAAATTTGGTTGCCTTGGGAAACTTCACCAAATTTTAAAAACTTCTTTCATCCCATTAAGAAATGTCATATTAGGACCCCTTAAGACATTGATTTACGATTTAGGATGATAGGATGGCTTAAAGAGATCTATGCCTAGTGAGGTCCTAGGACAAAATGACATGGCTCAAGTGAATAAAATTTGGTGAAAAAATGATGTCTTTAGCCTATTTAGGGTTTATAGTTTTGAGTTTAGGGTTTATGGTAATACGATGGCTTAAGGGGATCTTTGTAGTAAGGTTCTGCTACAAAATGACATGGCTTAAGGGAATCAAATTTGGCTTAAGGGGATCTTTGTACTAAGGTTCTACGACAAAATGACATGGCTTAAGGGAATCTAATTTGGTGGAGTTGCCTAAGGCAACCAAATTTGATTATAAGGTCCTAAGAAAAATGGGGATGCTTTAGTGTTGAGGGTTTAGATTTTAGAGTTCAGGGCTTAGGGTTTAACAAACTTAGGGTGAAGTTTGGGTGGCCCTTGGAATAATGGACTTGCAAGTTAGTGCCTAGTTTATGAATATATTTTTATTTTATGAATAGATTAACTATTTCCATAATAGAAACACATAATTATGTGTGATTAAGATTGAGTTTGATGTATATTTTAACTGGATATTTTTTTAATTGAATATAAGATTATTTTATTTAATATTTTTTTCATCAATATTGAACTCACTTAAATGAATTTTATGATATAAAACATGTATAATATAAAATTAGTTAATGTTGAATTGAAAGTATTTTATTTTAGATTGTTTGTAATTGAAAGAACCTAAAAGAACTTAAAAAACAAAAATATTTATATTATTTAGTGTCTAGATAACTAGTGCAAAAATTTAAATCCTAGACCAATACTCTAAGTACATATGGTAAATCCTAAACCATGGATTTAATCATTAAAATTTTAAAATTTAAATTCAAAATTTTCCATCCCTTACACATTTACTAAAACATTATAAGCCAACTGAACTTGCTTAGTATTTGAAGGCATTCAATTGTCTTTATTTTATCATTTAATTACACTTGATCATTATTCACAAAAGGTTTCATCGAAATACTACATTTCTTCTTAAGTAGTTCAACTTCAATTCAAGAACCCTAGATCCCTAGATGAAGCTAGATTTTCAATTTAATCCTCACTGAAGGTTTTGAATAGATCCTAGATGAAGTTAGATTTAGAATAGACTGATTATTTGACCTAAAATTAATTATCAAAATTCATATAAAAGAAGGTTCTAAATGAAAATTCATATAGCAATAATTAACTCATTTCACAAAAAATGGAAAGTTTTTCTAATCTAATTATAATTTGACATTGAAACTAAAATTTAACATATCATTTTATCCATACAATGTAAATCAAATTTAAAACATTTAAGCAATGCAAAAGAATTAAAATAGTTGATGGCAAATTTTTAGTTTATTTCAATTTCTAGGGTTTTGAAATGCAATTTTTTTGTTTCGTTTCAATTTCTAGGGTTTTGAAATGCAATTTTTTTTGTTTCGTTTCAATTAGGGTTTTGAAATGCAATTTTTTTGTTTCGTTTCAATTTCTAGGGTTTTGAAATGCAATTTTTTTGTTTCGTTTCAATTAGGGTTTTGAAATATATATATATATATATATATATATATATTTTTCATCAAATAATTCAAGTTTCAAAAGTTAAATTTTGTTTCTAAAATACAATTCAAGTTTTTTTTTTTGTTTCTATTGAAAATTTTCACAATTTGATGTATTTTTTAATCTATTTCTAAAATTTCTTATTTCAAAAATAACATGAAATAAAATGCATAAAATAAAATTTGAAATAAACATGCTAGAAACAGTAAATTTAACAACCATTTCAATTTCAAATGTAAAAACGCAAAAAAAAAAGAGGAAGAATGCGGGTACCTGGAGGTCTTCTTGGAGTCACTGTCGCTCACAAATCGAGATCCCGTGCACGCAGGCGAAAATGAAGTTTTCTTCATTTTTAAAAAAATAAATAGTGCGAGGAAACGAGATCCCATTATTTACAAACCGGGATCTCGTTATTTACAAACTGGGATCCCGTTTCCGATCCACTGGTTCGGGACCTTCTAGCAAACGGGATCCCATTTTTTTAAAAAGCGGGATCCCATTTGCTAGAGGGTCTCGAACCAACAGATCAGAAACGAGATCCTGGTTTGTAAATAACGGGATCCCGATTCTTACAAATTGGGATCCCGTTATGTAAAAATCGGGATCCCGTTTCCGATCCGCCGGTTTGGGACCCTCTAGCAAACGGGATCCCACTTTTTAAAAAAATGGGATCCCATTTTCTATTTAGGCTCGGAATCCTGAACCATAATGGGATCCCGATTTTTATAACTCGGGATCCCGTTCTTAAAAATCGGGATCCCGTTTTTGTTTAGCCGATTTCATTTTTTCGGCTAAGGCAAAAACTTCCATGTTTTGTGGACCCAACTTCATGCTTTCACCCCTACACACTACCTTACAAATTTTGTGCATAATGATTTGCATCTACTAAATCACTTCCATTAGAGGAATTGTTTAGGGTATATGAATATTGGGGGTTGTCTTTCTCTATACAAGGCAATGCCTCCCTCATTGTATAAAGAGGACAAGTGAAGAGTGATGTTAATATTGAGTAGTCTTTGCAAAATAATAGAGTTTGTATTCAATCCCTCAAATTAGTTGATTAATCCGTTTAGGTTTAGTTAATTGAAATATTTGTAATTGTTCCAATTATCCCTTTAAAGAAAACTGATATATATGATTATCTCTCTTGGTTGTGCCTATTTGTGTGTGCTTCTATCTATTTAATGTGTGTTATAGATCTAGGTGCAATAAAATAAGGTTTCTCTAGAGGTGGTTCACCTTCAAGAACTACTTGATTATTTGGGAACTAACCTTGTATTATGGACAAATTTCCTCCACCACCTTCCTCTTCTCAAGGTTTCTCACCTTTCATGGGCGTCATATAGGTAGGAGTCTATTGGCTAGTGATAATCAAGCTACTTAACCATAGGCTTCTCCCTCAGGTTGTTGAAGGGATTAGGGTCATAGGAGTGTGTTGTGGCATATTTGGTGGCACTCAACCTTGCCTCCCCCTCAAGTATCTACTCTTGGGTGGCCTTCTTGGGGTGCTTCTGGGTGCCCTATAGGTGGCGCTCCTAGGTGGTTGTCTGGTGATTGTTATAAATGGTTTGATTCCAACAAGGTTCCTCAGTTTGATATGGCTATTTCTCTAGTCCATGATGAAGATAAATAAAAATATGATATGGGGTGGTGTTATGCCTTGCATAACCACCCCATCTTTTGCCTTGGTCAAAATGGGTCCCCCTTTGTGTTTTTATCTTTTGTTGTTTTTCAAACAAAGTTTGGAGCCCTTTGTTTCCAACACTTTGTTTTATTTTGATTTAGTCTATCGGAATCAGAGCCGGAACCAAATCGAGTTCTGAAACTTCTTTTAAAACTCATTTCAATCCCCATCCCGACAGTCTTTCTTTTTTTGCCATTTATTTTGTCTTTGTCTTTGTCAGAGCCGAAGTGGAAGTTAGGTTGGTGTTTATTGAAAATTGCAAAATCAAAATCCATCCTGTCTCTGC
Source organism: Sequoiadendron giganteum (assembly GCA_007115665.2). Classification (NCBI taxonomy): domain Eukaryota; kingdom Viridiplantae; phylum Streptophyta; class Pinopsida; order Cupressales; family Cupressaceae; genus Sequoiadendron; species Sequoiadendron giganteum. The sequence goes on from CM021108.1 coordinate 563,835,813, forward strand.
GTCCGCTTTTTCAACTTTGGTTTTAGACTAAGTCCTTGTCTTAAGTTTTATTATGTCGGTCTTTTTATTTTACTTTTTGTGTTTGGTTTCATTTTGTGTTTTGTTGGCGAACCCGAAACCGGAACAGGAATGAAGTTGGGAAATTACTCAAGTTTCTGAATTAGTTTTCATTTTGATTCCATTCCCACTGTTTCTTGATCATTGACTTTTTGATTGAAGTCGCACTATAGTGAAGTGTTTGTTCTTCTCTAGTTCCAACTCCACTTGACTGCATTTAATGCGTTAATGATAGTTGCCATGCGTAGGTAGAAACTTTGATTTTTACCTTCATTAAGGATTAAACACATTATTATTATCATTGTTAAAGAATCAAAGAGTGAAATAAAGTAGCTGCAAAGTCCATCTGAGTGAATTGATTGAAGGAGGAGGAGATAATTTCTTGCGAATTAATTCAGAAGGTTAGCCAAGTTTTGCGTTTGAGGTAGGGTTCCTATTCTCATTTCTTTTATTTGCTTTCATATTTTTGGTTTGGGTTTGCATGATTTAGATCTTTGGGAAAGTTTGTCATTTTGGTTGGTTTGTGTGTTTGTTTTCTTTCTTTCTTTATTTTGCTATTCTTGATTTTTTTTTATGCTTGTGTTTCTGGTTTTATAGTGAGTTATGGGCATGGTCGTTTTCACATTTTATCGTGATCACGTTGTGCTGCATTAGGTTTTAAACATGTAGATTTAATTAGGGTTTTCACAGTGAGGTAGATTAAATCTAGGTTTTTATAGTGAGTTAGGGTTGGTAGAATCTGGTTTTTACTTAGGATTTCATTGCACATTCATTTGGATAGATTAGGAAGGGTTGAATCCGTGCCCTAGTTTTATATCGTGTTTTCTAGATTAGGGTTTTTATGTGTTTTTGTGATCATGTTTTAAAATGATTAAATATGATTCCCCAAAATATAGTCGTCCCCACTGTCATATGGGTATAGTCTTTTCATGATATATTTTAAGCCTCGTTTCATTTAATATGAGCTTAGTCTTTAATCATAGAGTTATGCATTAAATTGATAAAATTATTGATGATGTCATGGTCAACATAGCTGGAAGCGAGATCAGAATTGATTTAGAGTTTTGGATATGTTTTTATGTTTTAGTGCCAATTCCATTTTCCATCCCATCTCTGACTCCGCTTATAGTAAGAAACTATACTTCATAAAAATGTTTACCTAGCGGAAGTGGAAGCGGAACCGAAAAAGAATATGAAAACCAAAAAATCTGAAGGAAACTGAATCAGTTTCCATTCTGATTTCGGTTTTGATCACTATTTCACTTCTGACTCTGAGCCCGCTTCTTATTAGTAGAGTGATAGTAACAGTTTTTGCTTCAAGCCCATCAGTATGTTAAAAGAAGATTATTTAAGATGTTTGCTGCCTAGTTCCGCCTCCGATGTATGTTTGAAAGGTATGATTTTAAAGACACATTTTTGAGATGTTTCATTGAAGGATCTAACTAGAGATTTTGTTGCAGGAAAGATGAGAGGATGTGGGGAACATCGGGAGAAGCTTCCCAAAGGAACCGGATTGTAGGAACATTAAAGGCAGTACCTAAACCAAAGAATATCAAGCCAGAACAATTGCCTTGTACCTTGAATTATAATCACAGGAGTCTTGTTGTGAAAGTGAGAAAAGTAGAATTAGATTGGTCAGATATGACTGACACAAATTTGGGCCAATACAATTTTGAGGAGATATATGTAGAGACCTTTGTGGAACAGGAAGATGTAACAGGAAAGACACAAAGAATTGTTGATTCCGGCTTGGCTCATATCACTGAATTTCCTTTATTAATCCAGTGCCCGAGGTTGATCTTGACGGCTGCAAGTACTTATAATCTAGCTACTCGAAAATGCATGGATTCCCAAGATAATGTCATCATTGATCTTACTCCTCATATGTTTCAAAGTATGTTTAATGTCCCAGATTCTAAGAACTTGGTGTAGCTGGATGAGGCAGAGGCCTTGGAGAATTATAGTAAGTATAAAGAATCCAATAAATCTCATTTGAACAAAAAGTGGTTGAAGACAGAGAAGAAGTCTCTAGCCAAACTTGCAGACCAGCCAAAGAGGGCATATTTCTATAAGGAGGTATCAAATTTAATATTGATGCTGTCTAGGGATTTTGGGAAGAGAGATACATTTCACTTCAAGGAGTGGATGTTTGCTTTCATCCAGACAATTTTACATGGCAGCCATCAGTTTGATTGGCCGATGATTGTATCAAATTCTATTCATGATCAACTGACCAACATCAGGGAGACTAAGTGCTTCTTTATGAGTTCTTACATTGTGTATGCAACAGCAAGGTTGGGTATCTTCCCAGGTTTAAATAGAGTAGGGATAATGGGAGTGTTGGATGGACAAAAGAAGGCTTGGGAGCATTATAACCAGTTGTCTCTACAAGTTGCTGAGACTCAATTCAGAAGGGTTCATGATGCATTCATATATGTAGTCATTAACCAACTAAATGGAGATGCATGGTACATGCTGAGTCAAGAGGCTATGGCATTTATTGCTGAATGGGGATGTTGGTACATTTAATACCCCAAGTTTACATATTTTAGGATAGCTGGTTTTGAAGGCCATCCACATTTGCTTCCAAGGTGTTGCAATAACAGGATAGTATTGATGGATTTTGTTTATCAAGCTCTTGGAGTTAATGCTCGGTTTGGTTTAAAGCATAAGACAGGATGCCACAAGTTTCCCATGAAGTTGGGTGAGTATAGTTGTTAGCATTTGGTAGGAGCAAAGGTGATCTGTAGTGAGCTGATATAATTAAAGCTAGGCTTATACACAGGTCATAAGTATTTTGACCCAAAGGGTAAGATGAATGCCTTGTTTCCTTCTGCGTTTGACAAGCATTTTAGTTTATTAGAAGATTTTTGGAGTGACCAACAAGATGAGTATGATTTGAGGAAAAAGAATTATGAAAGATTACCTATTGCACTCATGTCAGACTTTGGAGTCAAAAACAACATTCCTCACACATTGGTGGATGATGGAGTTGTACTGGATCCATCTTATGAGGCTTTGAACATTGGAACCAAAAGTTTGGATCCAATTGACTAGGATAGTGAGGAAACTATTGATATTAAGTAGATAGGAAGAGCAATCTTGGATAGAAGTGTTCAATGGTTTGTTCTAAGAACCAAAGATCCTCAAGGACCAACTCCTAAAAGGGGGAAAGGGTATAAAAGGCTCAAAAGAAAGACACCTCCCAAAGAGCCTTTGGAGTTCTTTCCCCCAGACATTCAAGAGATGCTCAAATGGGATCAGTTGTTTCAACACCTACATTAGGTGAATCTTCCACACAAGTCCCACTTGCAAAGAAGCAGAGTGAAGAAGTTCAAATGGGGGCTCTTCATAGTATGGATGAAACTACAAAGGGAAAAGAAGTGGAGAGGGAAATTCATGATGTTGGAATAGATTCAGACGAGACTGTGTTAGAGAAGGATGTGTAGGAGAATATGCCTCTAGAGGAGGATGTTGAATAGGTGATGACACAAGAGGAGCAATGGGAATTGTTTGAAGAAGTTAGAAAGCTGAGGAAAAAGCTAAAGAAATAGAAAAGAAAAAGTTAATGGATGCCAAGACAATAACTGATTCCATACTACAACAACAACAAATTGGAGCTAAGTCAAGAGCTGATGAAGTAGAGAGACATCAAAGGCAACACGAATATGAACTCAATGTTAAAGAAGAAAATGGTAAGTTAGATTTAATACAAAAGATTCATGACCTTGAGGAGGAGAAGGCAAGACATCGGAGGGATAAAGAAGTCTTGGTTGCCAAGTTAAAACTTGCAGAGGAAGCTCACCAAAAAGAAGAAGAAGCAGAATGATTAAGAAAGGAAAAGGACACCGAAGAGTTGGTTAGGAAGCAACAAGAAGAAGAAGCAAAGGCAAAAAATATTAAGGCTTTACAAGCAGAAATACTAGAGAAAGAAAGACTAGAGGCTTTAGAAAAATACAAACTGGAAAAAGAATCTCTAGAGAAAGAAAAATTGGATAAGGAAAAACTGGAAAAGGAAAGAATAGAGAAGGAAAGAATAGAAAAGAAAAGATTGGAAAGGGAAAAGTTGGAGAGAGATCGATTGGAGGAAGAGAGGTTGAAGAAGGAAGAAGAAGATAAGAAGATACAGGAACAAAAATATAGGAAGGAGGCTGAAAAGCTTTTGCGAATGCATGTGGTGCAAGAACAACAAGAGGAACCAAGGGTTGATTCTCAACTCCAAGTAAATGTGCAACCACCTTCTACTACTACTATTGCTTCTTCTTCCACTATGATGAATACTGCTCCATGTGCTCCCACTTGGCTAAAATTGGGCCTACAGAAAAGAACAGTAACACCATCACAACCTCTCAATTGGGAGGATATGATGAAGGAGATTGAAAAAGAAAGGCCTAAAAAGAAGGCCAAGATCCTACACTCCCCCAGGCTCATGGAAAAGGGAGATATTGTTGCTGAGTGTGCCATACCGATGATAGAAAAGGAGGTAGGAGACATGCAGTTAACGGATTATCAATTGAGTACTGTTAACTTGGGAAGGCCTACCAGAAATCAACAGATGAATCTAATTGATGTGGTAGCTTTGACAACCAAGTCAAGGATGTTAAAGGATAAGCAAAAGAAAGATGAGCTTAAGGCTCAATTAGATCAATTACATTCCTTTTTGAAAAGTGTCTCTTCTCCAAGATCACAACAGGTAGCTGCTATTGAGACTCCAATTTTGTTGAGGAAAAAGGAGGTAGATGATTTAGTACAGGTAAGGGGAAACCGGAGATGTTAGATAGGTGGGTTGACAACTTGAATCAAGAAGTAGGTGGATTTTTGGTCAAAGGTTTTAAGGTTCACAAAAGGGCAAAAGAGTTGATAGGGGAAATGCATCAATATATTGAAGCAACGGAGAAACAGGAAGAGGAATATAAAGATTATTTTCAGAAATTGGAGAAGGTTAGTGCATTGCCTTTGACAACTCTTCTTGAACAATCAATACTCAAGGAGGATGATAAATATTTTATGGAAAATACCTCTCGTATACTCTGATTTAGAACGAATTTCTAGTGAAAATATAGAAATGAAGTCCAAGATGTTTTAAGGATCTAACCGAATAGTTTGAAGAGTTGGAGGCAGTCATTGCTATCATAGTGGATGTTAATATACTAACAAAGGAAGGCCTACTTTTGAGATAGATAAAAGAGAAATGGGGTGAAAGGTTTAAAGGACTTATGCAGAAAGGAGATGATGGTGAAGATCTGATAATAGATCGACTGATGGATGTCAAAGAAGAGATAAAGGCTGCTAAAAGAGAGTTGACAAAGATAAAAGATATGAGAGGGTTTGCTGTAGCAGAATTGGAGCGAATTAAATTTGAAGACAGCTGGGTTGATGGGCTAGAATTAGATGTATTACAACATTTCTTCACCAGTTATGATGAGCTTATTGTAGACCCAACTTCACATGCATTAATCTCTTGCATGCATGAATTTCTTCTTCTTTGCATGTTGCATGCAACACTGACAACCTTGAAGTGCTTGAATTCCTTTTTTTTTCTTCTATTTTCTATTCTCTAGTTTAACTGAATGTCTAATGTAAGAACTCAAGATCAAATTGATCTGAGTTTCCAAGAGAGTTTTAGTTCCTAAAAGGATGGATGACTTAAAATAGAAGTGGAGTTCAAATTTTGTATATCTATAAATACCTTCTGGGTATCATATTGTAAGGATCGGCTAATAGAGAATAGAATTGGCCACCTGATATTAGGAGATAGAATTTTGTAGTGATTACACAAAGATACATTGTTATTTCATATTTTACAATTAAATAAAATTACAGGTTTACCCAATATGGTGTTTGATCTGATTAGGATCTAGACTGATTGCATAATTGAATGCTTAATGTTTACAATCTTTAAAATCCAAACTACATAAACAAAATTAACACATTAACATGGTTAATTAAGCGAAAATAATAAAGTGAAGAAAAATAGAATGTGAGAGAGAAGGAGAGAGAAAATGCAAACAATCTGATAATGGAGTTCGCCACAATCGTGAGTACGTCTCTGGGTCCGCTCCAATGGAGTGAGTCCGGTCCGATTAATCTCTAGAAAGGATTACAAAAGGTCTTCCACCTATTACAAGATTTCTATCTCCTTGGACGATAATGAATTACAAATAAATCCTTCAACAAATGCAACAAGCTTAACTAAGCTTCAAATGCATAAGAATCAAATTCACTATCACTTGGAAATATTCTCACAACTCTCTCAAAAATCCACTTCCAGCACTTAGCCAAAAAATATCTTCACCAAAAATTGCTTAATCTCACACCCCCCATTCTACCCTTTTTATATAAAAAAATTACCAAATATGGTTCATAACCAATTGATTTTCAAATCCCCTTTACATAGAAAATACTATTAAAAATCCCCCCTTATTTACATAGGGATAACCTCCCCTTAAAATAACCCATCCAATTTTACATAAAATCTTCACGGATGGCCTCTTTTAATTTTATTCCATAATCCGTTCAGATTTATTAGGAGATCTTAATAATTCACCTTTGAATATAAATGGGCTTGATTTTGTTAAGGATTTTATCCTTAATTATAGGGGGTGAATTGGTTGGCAATTTGTTTTTTTTTCTTTAAAAATAATGTTTAAGTTCCCCTTAAAAAGGGGATCTCTCAACCACATGTATTTTTAAATATTAAAGGGATTTTATCCCATTTAAATAGGGGTAAATTTGTTTTGTTTTAAATTAAGACCCCACCTAATTTTTCTCACGTAGGCCTTAAATTAAGGCTTTTAAATGGGAGGAGTGGTAGGCTTTTATATTTATTTATTTATTTTTTAAATAAAGCCATGTCCAACAAATTGCCGCCACATGTAACTTCGGGAAGCCACCATGTGTCACCTCATGATTCATCCATGTCAGCATGATGATGTCATGCTGACGTCATCATTGTACCTTCAAGTCAACTGAGCTTTGACCTTCCATATCTCGCACATACGAGCTCCGATTTGCGTAAAACAAACACCGTCGGAAAGCTCTTGCCGAGCTCTTCGCGTTGACATCAAATTTTGACCTTTTTTCTTGCCTTGGGCCCTGAGTTGACTTGTTGACTAAACTTTGACCAGGCAATAACTTGGGCTTCGTAGCTCTGTTTGACTCCATTCAAGTTGCATTGGAATCAGGACATCGAGCTCTTTCTAATGGTGCTAAAATCTGGAGTATTGGAGACACTTCAATTTTTGGTGAAAATATCCCCGGATCAGGCCTCCCCACTGAAGAACTTTTGGACCTCCAAAAGTGGCATTTATTCAAACATCAAGTGAGGACTTGGCCTCCCCACTTGTTGTATCATCTGTACATTTGTATACCTGGCTCACAATCACAACAAAGACTGCAACAACATTGTTGAACATAAACATCACTTTATCACTTCCATAAGCATCTACATCAATTGTTGTAGCCACTAACCAACAAACATTGACTAGAATCAAGTTGAACAACAATGCAGAAATGAAAGAGAATAAATCAACAACATATCGATCTCCCACAATAGAAACATTTTTACCCAAGGGACCATCAATGCTTTCAATCACCATTCCCTCATGCTGTACTGTTGGTGTATCTTGCAACATCTGACCCTGGTTAGCTACTCCAAGTTCATGTCTAGAACCACCTGTACTGACAGACATAAGAGTTAACTCTTTACTTGCATTAATCACCCTCTTTAATTGCCCTGTGTTTGTAAAAGAACGATCAGTCTTAATCCTGTGAGAATGTACAATATACTGAATGCCATCTTTAAACAAATGATTTTGATTCTTTTCCCTATAGAAAATGGATTTTCGATCATAGAGATAAGGGCTACCTAGAACTATCCCACATATATCTAGTGGAACCACATCAAATTGTACCTCATCCACAAACTTAATAGTGATTGCGAATTTTAAAGTGCATTGTCTTGTTACTTGCAATTTATCATTCTTGCAAATCCAACCTAGTGGATAAGGTTTCTTATGTAGTGTAGTTTTCAATCCCAAATTCCTTACAACATCTTCAGAAATTAAGTTAACTTGAGAACCACTATCTATGAGTACATCAATTTTAATGTTCTTAGCAACAACCCTTAAATGAAATAGCTCATTCCTTTTCTTATCTTCAGAGACATCATTAAATTTAGAAGTAGAAGCACAACTTTCAAAGGAAACACTAGAAAGAGGAGCTTTGCCTTTCAAACCCATAGCTATTATCTTAGTTTCATCATCAGAATCAGAACCAAGATCCATAACAACGTTTGTGGCTTTCTCCGTACCCTTCTATTTCTGATTCTGTCTTTGAGCCCACTTAGGCTTCAATTCGGGATGCAACTTCCAACAATGATCTTCATCATGACCCTTCCCATCACAATGAGAGCAAGAAAGCTTGTCATCCTTCTTGACTGTAGTTGTCTTCTTACCTTTTCCTATCTCTGCAACCTTAGAAGACTTCTTTATAGAGTTATCATTATCAATGAAAGAACCCTTTCCCCTTGACTCTAAGTGTGTAGCTTGAACAGACACTTCATCCAAATTACAAGGGTTCAAAACCAAAATAGAATGTCTGAGATATGAGTGAAGACCTCCTATGTACTTTAACAAAGTATCCTGGGTGTACAAAGGTACATTTAATGCAATAGCCTTCTTTCTGAATTCATGGGTGTACTCTTGGATAGTTTGACCTTTCCCTTGCCTAAACATTTGCTAGTCCATCATTAACTGTTGCATATGTCCTAGGGGATAAAACTGCTTCTTAAGAGCATTAACAAACTCTGCCCAAGTTAAACTGACTCTACCAGCTATGAAATTTCTACCTTAGTTTTACTCTCTCACGAGGTTAAAGCTATACCTCCTAACCGAAGAGTAGCCAATTGGATCCTATCAACATCATCTAATAGGTTTTGGACTCTACAATAGACTTCAACTTGCTGAATCCAATCATCTAGTTTTTCAACATCTAATTCACTAGAATACTTAGGTAGTTCAAATTTAACATTCAATTTAATCTGAGGCTTATTTACACCCTTAAAAGGATTAACAGAAAGAGAATGTGTAGAAGAAGAAGGAGAATGAGGAGAAGAAGGAGTAGACGAAGGAGATTTTGGGGGTTCATCACCACCTCTTGGTTGCTTCTTCTTGCTTTTACTGTCTCCATGATCTTCTTCATGTTTCATGTGTTCTTCCCTTTCTTTGAGTAGCATCTCCAACGCAGCTCTCATCTGCGAGAAGGCTTTTCGAAACTCTTGCTCACTGAGTTCTTTAGGTACCTCCATTCTAGACACAGACATCTTCAGAAAAGTTCTTCACTTCCCAATCTCAGGATTAAATTCCTCAAGCTTGCCTTCACCCTTCTGAATCCTGGATCTCGTTAGCATTAAAAAAAAACCAACTGCAATAATAGTCACCAAAAGCTCTGATACCAATTTGATCTGATTAGGATCTAGACTAATTGCATAATGAATGCTTAATGTTTACAATCTTTAAAATCCAAATTACATAAACAAAATTAACACATTAACATGGTTAATTAAGCAAAAATAATAAAGTGAAGAAAAATAGAATGTGAGAGAGAAGGAGAGAGAAAATGCAAACAATCTGATAATGGAGTTCGCCACAATCGTGACTACGTCTCTGGGTCTGCTCCAATGGAGTGAGACCGGTCCAATTAATCTCCAGAAAGGATTACAAAAGGTCTTCCACCTGTTACAAGATTTCTATCTCCTTGGACAATAATGAATTACAAATAAATCCTTCAACAAATGCAACAAGCTTAACTAAGCTTCAAATGCATAAGGATCAAATTCACTATCACTTGAAAATATTCTCACAACTCTCTCAAAAATTCACTTCCAGCACTTAGCCAAAAAATATCTTCACCAAAAATTGCTTAATCTCACACCCCCCATTCTACCCTTTTTATACAAAAAATCTACCAAATATGGTTCATAACCAATTGATTTTCAGATCCCCTTTACATAGAAAATATTATTAAAAATCCCCCCTTATTTACATAGGGATAACCTCCCCTTAAAATAACCCATCCAATTTTACATAAAATCTTCACGGATGGCCTCTTTTAATTTTATTCCATAATCCGTTCAGATTTATTAGGAGATCTTAATAATTCACCTTTGAATATAAATGGGCTTGATTTTGTTAAGGATTTTATCCTTAATTATAGGGGGTGAATTGGTTGGCAATTTGTTTTTTTTCTTTAAAAATAATGTTTAAGTTCCCCATAAAAAGGGGATCTCTCAACCACATGTATTTTTAAATATTAAAGGGGTTTTATCCCATTTAAATAGGGGTAAATTTGTTTTGTTTTAAATTAAGACCCCACCTAATTTTTCTCACGTAGGCCTTAAATTAAGGCTTTTAAATGGGAGGAGTGGTAGGCTTTTATATGTATTTATTTATTTTTTAAATAAAGCCATGTCCAACAAATTGCCGCCACATGTAACTTTGGGAAGCCACCATGTGTCACCTCATGATTCATCCATGTCAGCATGATGACGTCATGCTGACGTCTTCATTGTACCTTCAAGTCAACTAAGCTTTGACCTTCCATATCTCACACATACGAGCTCCGATTTGCGTAAAACAAACACCGTCGGAAAGCTCTTACCGAGCTCTTCGTGTTGAAATAAATTTTGACCTTTTTTCTTGCCTTGGGCCCTGAGTTGACAAGTTGTTGACTGAACTTTGACCGGCAATAACTTGGGCTTCGTAGCTTTGTTTGACTCCATTCAAGTTGCGTTGGAATCAGGACATTGAGCTCTTTCTAATGGTGCTAAAATCTGGATTATTGGAGACACTTCAATTTTTGGTGAAAATATCCCCCGGATCAGTGTTAAAATTGAATTTTACTTGATAAGGCTGATAAGTTATAATCTATCTGTATGCTAGTGATTGTGCTGAAGCATGATTGTTTCTTATGTGATGAAATTCATTAGAATAAACTGGATTTAAGGATTATCTTGTTAGATTATCATTGAATTAAATTTATTGAAGTTTGTTGATCTATGATCATGGCAAGGAATGAATGTGTTTTCTTTTTAAAAAATATTTGAAATAGTTGTGATAGGCGAATTGAAATAAGCACCTTAGATGTATACAATGGTATAGATTACTCTTTGAATTGTATCATTCTTTGGTTTTCTTGATCTGATTGAAAAACATTCATTGTTGAAGATATATGTCTGGATGTTAGATGAGTTTTTTCATGTTTACTGGTTTACCCTCTGATCTATTTTTTTCCTTTGTTTGAAACCCTTGATTTATTAAAAAAATAGTTCGGTAAAATGAGTCATTGCTTGCATTCTTTGTTACCAGCATAGGCCCCTTGAATATTACAGTTGCATGGACCAATTGGGTGACACCAGACAGCTAAGAACCAACTACCAGGACCTTGGGAGTTAGGCTACTATATGTTGTCTTTCTTTTTTCAAGAGAAATAGAGTAGAAATATTCAGTTTTAACGTTGTTTGTGTCATTTTTACCATCAACAGATCTGGCGCTAGAAGGAGGGCCTGAAAAGACAAGTTGGCTCGCATAGTGTCTTTCTCACTAGAGAAATATGGAAGGATTCTGAGATCCTCTACCAACCCTGAACCTTTAGAAGAATTACAAACCTCGGTTAGACCTAGACCCCATGCTCGTAGGATATTGATACCTACCTTGCCACCACCACTTACTCTGCCTGGATTTCCACCAATTGCACCTATACCACCATCAGTTCCACCTACATCACCACCACCAAGTAGGCCCGAGTCTCCACTGATTCAGCCTATATCACCACCTGCTCAACCAGTGCCACCTATGGCTTACTTTGTGAATAACCCCTATCCTTTAGGGACTATTCCAAGAGGAATCCATTACTTACCGAAGAACCCTAAAATTTTTTGTCCTAAATACATACATGGTGAATCAAGAAGTGCTGAGGAGCACATACAAGCATTCAAAGATTCTTGCACAAGAGCTCAGGTTGCCCATTAGGATGTGGTATGTAGACTATTTCCTTACTGTTTAGGATATATGGCATATAACTGGTATTTAAATTTTCCTCGAGGATCTATCCTAGGTTGGACAGATTTAGAAAATGCATTTATTAATCAATTTTGGGTTTCTGTAGACCCTGCCCTTTTGTATCACCAGTTTTCCACAATATGAAAGGAACATCATGAGCCACTACTATTGTTCAATACTTGATTTCAAAGAATGTTTCATAGGTTGCAAGAACCTTATCTAGTAGCTGAGAATATTGCCATACAGACATATTTAAGAGCAGTTGATCCTTTAATTGGCCTATTCTTACAGAGAACTTATTAGCTTGGTGAGATTGACTCTTTGTCTAAAGTTTATCATCTATCCATCAAGTTGCAACAATAGATAAGTCTGCAACTAGGAGGTTTAGGAGTAGCTCTTCCTCCCATGAACTATCAAATGCCTAACCCACCATTATACAACATTGTCCCAAGGATGTATTACTCTCAATATGGATCGGTGTCTGAACTACAAGCTCCACCTACCATGCCCTTTTTTGGTAATGGCATGCAAGATTCTTCCCAACAACCTCAAAATCCACAACAACAAGTGAGAGGATCAACCGCTGTTCATTCCTCAGCCATATTTAAGAATGTGCAGAATGAGAAAATTGTCCAACTAACTAGTGAGTTAGAGACTCTTAAGAAGACTCTATCTCAAATGTCTAATGACATGGCACAACTAAGGAAAAACCCTCCTCACAACCAAAATTAGAATTACAACAACCAAGGAGGTTATAACAATTAGGGAAGCTACTCCAATCAGAATGGGAGTCAAAACACCAACCGAAACTTTCAAAATCAAAATTCTTCTAACCAAAATTACCAAAATCAGAACAGAGGATATAACCAAAGGTTCAACAACAACAACAACAACAACAATAGTAGGCAGTGGAATACTCAACCTAAAAATGGGGGAGTTCCCCATAACTATCAATTAGGTGAGGAGAGACCACATACTGCTAATGTTGCTGACCTCAATTTCATGACTAATTGGTGTAGGCTACATGATATTGCAACACATTTTGAGGTTAACTGCCTTGAAATGGAGAAGATTATAAAGATAGCACAAGCTGATGCCCATCCTCCAAGAGGAAATTCCAATCAGGATAATGGGCCAGTCAACACTGCTATGACTTATGAGACCATTGAAGAAAAATATCAGTTTCCTATGTAAGGAGATAATGACCTAGAGGAAGATGTATATGATGCTCAAGCTTTTCAGTGTAGAGGAGGTCACTTTCTGAGAAATCAGAATAAGGGCCCATGTACTACATCTACACCCCCAAACAACATGGTCCCACCAAACCAGAATGCAGATAATAATCCACCACCACCAAAGGGATCTTCTGATCTTCAGAATAGAGGCAATTCGTTTCCTTTTCCTAAGTACCAAGTTAGGAATGATTCAAAATTTGACTTTATTGCAGAATTCTAGACATAAGACATCCTTGTCATTCTTTGGCATCATGAAGTGGTGCCCAACTCAACGAGAGGTAGTATTAAAAGCTTTGGAAGAGGAAGATCGCCTAAAAGGAAAAGGTAAAATGACTCCAGCAAAGGAGAAAAATGCAACCATTTATAAACGTAAGACTAGTACCCCACCTTTTTTGTTAAGTATAAGAATCTTTAGAAATAATTTGCACAATTGTTTATTGGATTCTGGAGCATCAGGAAATGTCATGCCTTTTTCGATATGTAAAAAGTTAGGATTAATTCCTATCCCAACCAATAAGAAGGTGATTCAGTTGGATAAAACCAAAGTCAATGTTGTAGGTGAATGGAAGAACATGCATGTGTAGGTTGGATCAGATCCAAGGATCGAGACCTGTATAGATATCCAACTAGCAGATATCCCAGAAACATACGATATGCTCCTAAGTCGAGAGCTAATTAAAATCATAGGGGGATATCTATCCTTGGATTTCTCTCACATGTGGCTACCTTGGAAGGGAGTACCAACACAGATAAGGATTGAGAGTGTACCAAGACTCAAACACATGATTACGAAGTATGATGCTTCAAATGAAGTGGCATATTTTAAGACTGAGATAGGTGTTTACAAACAAGAGGAAGTTCTTACTTTCTCTGTAGTTAGTCCTGATGATACATTACCCTTACATCACAGTGACCTGATGATCCACATCAACCAACAAGTTCTAATAGGAAAATTGCAACAAGATAGGCTGGTTTTAGGAGGATAAACTGACTTATGTAGTTTATTACTTCCTAATTGGTGTAGGATTCACTATCATAATCATTTAGAGTTAACATGTCAGTCATGCCTGGATATTCTAAGTCATATAGATCAGCCCCAACAAAAATGTTAGGAGGAATTTGAGACTCCAATCAATGAGTTCTCTTTCAAAGTTAAGGATGCTACCATTCTTACTTGGGCTAACCTTTCTTAGGAGGAAGATTCCTCATCAGTAGAGCAGACTCTGGTTTTATGTTCTAAAATTCAAAAAGAGATTAGGGTATCTCAGTGTCTTTTCAATACACCTGCTCCAGATGCTTTACCAATGCCAAAGGTGCTGATGAAAAATGAATTAGATGGTAAATTAACTCAAGAAATCATTTAGGAAGTAGTTGTTGAACAAATTGAGAATATAGGAAAATCTTCAAATGAGTCTTACCCCAAGACAAGTTCTGATGATCAACAAAAGTTCAAACCGCCATACATCTTAAGTGAGTCATCCCCTGTTACTTCTAGAAAGAAAGAGCTCCTAGCCAAAGATCAATTATGGACTCTTAAATTTGATGGTTCTAAATCTAAAGCAGGGATTGAACTAACTAATTTGAAAGGAAAGACTTACTTTGCTTCTTATAGATTGTAGTTCGGTTGCACAAACAATGTGGCTGAGTATGAAGCACTTGCTTGGGGTCTCATGTTTTCTCATAAGAAGAAGGTTACTGCTCTCATAGTTATGGGAGATTCTGAGGTGAATGTAAAGCAGTTGCATAGCCAATATACATGTCATAACAAAAGATTGGATGCATATAGAAACAAGGTTTGGAACTTAATCAAAGATTTTGATGCTTTTGGAATTAGTCTGATCCCTAGGGAAGCAAATCAAATTGTAGATGCTCTTGCTGTTGCTGCTAGTATATTGGAACCCATGCAAGACTCTAATCTTAAGAGGTTTTTAGTTGAGTTGATTTCAAGTCTAGATATTCCTGATAATGTCAGACATTTTCAGGTATTTAATGATGATACAACATATATTGGCCTTTTTGGAAAATTCTGATGTTTTTGAAGGGCGAATAATTGATGAATCTGAAAGAGATCAGGGGAATTGGGATCCAGAGAAGGACAGTCCAGAAGGGATATTGGATTTAAATAGCAATAACATCCCAAAAGGGATTATAGCATTAGAAATGATATTTGACTCAGACCCACAAGCTTATCAGAGAGTCCCTACAAAGAGTGATGGATGGAAGTATGAATGTGTTAATTTAACTCACTCAGGCCTTGAGAGGAATGTTCTTATAGGAAAGACTTGTCCTCAAGAAATTAAGGATGAGATAATCAAAGTTTTGAAATAGAATATTGAGGCTATCTCTTGGAGTTATGATGATTTGAAAACTTTTGACACTTCAGTGATTACTCATACCATCCCTCTCAAGCCAGATGCCAAGCCTTTTCGCCAAAAGCAACGCTTGGTCAATGATTTAATTGAGCCTTTGATCAAGAGAGAAGTACAAAAGCTTTTAGCTGCTAGAATAATCTTTTCGGTTAGACACTCTACTTGCGTAGCCAATTTGGTCCCTGTGCAGAAAAAGAATGGTGAAATCAGACTATGTGTCAATTTTAGGAATCTAAACAAGCCCTCTGAAAAAGACAATTATCCATTACCTTCCCTTGATGAAGTATTACAAAAGGTGAATGGATCCCAGATGATGTCATTCTTGGATGGGTATTCTGGATACAATCAGGTACTTGTTAGTCATGAAGATAGGATGAAGACCACTTTTACTACTAAATGGGGCACATTTGCCTACAGAAGGATGCCTTTTGGTCTCATCAATGCAGGAGCTAGTTTTCAAAGGGAAATGGATGTAGCTTTTAAGGATCTAATAGGAAAATGTATAATCATTTATGTAGATGATTTAACCATCTTCTCTAGGAATAGAGAAGATCATGCTGCAGACCTGGAAAAGGTTCTAAAGAAATGTATAAGTTATGGTGTCTCCCTTAACAAAAAGAAATGTGTATTTGGAGTTTCTGAAGGGAAGCTCTTAGGTCACATTATATGAGAGGAAGGGATTTCCATATATCATGACCAAGTGGAGGCCATTTTGAAATTGACAAAGCCTAGTAAGAAGGAAATGAGGTCCTTCTTTGGAAGGATCAATTTTTTTAGGAAATTTATAACAGGGTTTGCAGAGATTGTCAAACCCCTCAATGAAATGATGAAGAAGGATGCAAAGATTGAGTGGAGTGAAGAGGCTAAGTCTGCTTTCATGCAGATTAAACAATCTATATCTGAGGCACCTGTTTTGACAATTCCAGATTATCTAAAACCCTTCTACATTTATTCTTTTACTTCTGACCATTCATGTGCAGTGGTTTTAACACAGAGAAGAGAAGAGAGTGAGGAGAGACCGATTTCTTTTATGAGATCTCCATTGAAGAATGCAGAAGTAAGGTATTCACCATTAGAAAAACAAGCCTTTCCACTGGTATGAGGGGTGAAGAAGTTCAAGCATTACATAATTCGAAGTCAAGTGATGGCCATAGTTCCAGATCCGGCTATGAAGCCTCTTCTGATGCAAAGTGAATTAGGGGAATGAAGAGGAAAATGGATGGCAATCTTGCAGGAGTTAGATTTAGAAATTCACCCGATGAAACTCGTTCGAGGACAAGGATTGTCAAAAGCAATGGCTAAAGTAGACAAAAATATTACTTGCCAACAATACACAGTTCAATCATTCATGAAGGATCCTTGGTATACATATTTAATATTCTTCCTCCTCAATAACAAATGTCTAGGAGGAATGAATGCTACTCAAAGGAGATAATTGAGGATGAAGAGTGCTCATTACATGCTCAAAGGGGGATCCATTTACAGAAAGAATTTTCAAGGAATTTACCTACGCTGTTTGGATCAACAAGAAGCTAAGCATGCTATTTCTGAGTTTCATGGAAGGCATGGAACAGGGCATGGATCTGTTGATGCTTTGGCTCATCAGATTTTAAGATCAGGCTATTATTGGCCTTATGTGTTTAGAGATGCACATCAACACTTCAGGACTTGTCATGTATGCAAAACTTCTGCACCTAGAGAAAGAAACATTGCAATGCCCCTACAACCAGTATATGAGGTAAGGCCATTTGCTCAATGGGCACTTGATTTTGTAGGTGTAATTAATCCAAATTCTTTTGCATGTCATAAATTCATCTTGACTGCAACTGACTACTGCACACGATGGAATGAGGCACTGCCTTGCAAGAATAGCACCACAGAGGTGGTCATCAATTTTCTAACTGAGAACATCACAACTAGGTTTGGAGTTCCATCTGCTCTAGTATGTGATAACGGCCCTGCTTTTTCTTTTGCTGAATTTATTTTATGGGCCTATGAACATAAAATTGTGTTGAAGTATTCTTCCAATTACTACCCTCAAGGAAATGGAGTGGCTGAGTCCACAAATAAAAACTTGTTGGAAGTTATAAGAAATTTGTTAGAGAATAATCCTACGGATTGGCATACCCAGTTGAGATTTGCCTTATGGGAAAATCAAACTAGAATCAAAACAGCTCTAGGAAACTCACATTTTAAGTTAGTTTATGGCCAAGATCCAATCTTCCCAATTCATTTATAGATACCTGTCCTTAAGTTCATGCAAGAATTCTATAACAAGGATGATAGGATTGAGGTTAGACTACTGAATTTGTTAAATATGGAAGAGCAAAGAGATGCTTCTCTACAACAATTCTCTAAGCATCAAGTTGTTGTCAAACACTGGTTTGACAAGAGAGCCAAAATAAAAGTCTTTAGAATATCAGATCTTGTGTTATTATGGGATAAGGCCAGAGAGAAGAAAGGAGATCATCAGAAAGTTGAAAGACTTTGGTTAGGTCCTTATCAAGTGGCTGAAATATTAGGCTAGAATGCTTTTCATTTGAGTACCTTAACAGGAGTGCCTATTCCATTACCAGTTAATGGTCAGTTTCTCAAGCACTATTTCGGTGCACAAAAGTTTGATGTTTTAAAAGGGAAAATGTATTATACTGTATCATATGTAATTAAGTCAGTTTTTTTTTAGTTTTTTAGTTTTAGATTGTTTTCTTAATTTATTTTTGTTTGTTTGTTTTGTTTTGTTTGGTCTTGTTTTGCTGGGGATCTTCATTTTGTTCATTTCAAATTAAGGGGTTGTTATTCAAAGTATGCTACTAGTACTGGGAGATAAATTGGTTTAGGTATTTTCATTATCACCATTGAAAAGGATTTCATTATGAAACTTATGTTTTATGATCATTCTAGTTTGAGTTGGAAAAGTTATTAAGGATAGAAGATATAATGTGAATATCTCATGAATTGTGATCAAAGATCTATCACCAAATTAGGAAAACATTTGCATGAGTAAGTACCTATTTGTTTTAGAATGGCTCTATCCTTTGATTCAAGTGAAAAATCCAACTCCAAGACTATCATGAAATTCATAGTAGTTCTCAACCCATGTTTCAGATTCATTATGTCTGAAGTATTGAGGAAGGTGCACAAAATATTTCCACAAGCAAGGTTTTAAAAAGAAAGAAAGAAAAGAAAGAAAGAAAGAAAGAAATGACAAACTCAATATCAAGTGGGTTATCAAGTATCTCTATCGGGGCTATGGATGCCTGGCTGGTAGTAGAGCAATGCTTTGAGAGAACTAGAGGTATCTCCATCGGGGCTATGGATGCATGTCTGGCAGCAGAGCAATTCCCAGGATTTTACGGAACGATAGTTAAAAGACTCAACCTATGTAGCTTGAATCTTAGGTATAGTTGTTCACAAACAGATAAAGTATCTACAAATAATGATGCACAATATATGTACACACTCAGATTCAGAAATAACTCATGAGCACATACATCTGAGATTCTAGCTCAAACTTATCCTACATATATCTAATCTTATTCAAGTTAGTATGTTTTATAAACCAAGTAGTTTTAGGGTGACTGAAATTTTCTTTGGGTATCTTGAAAATGGGTAAACCATTTTTCCAGCCGAGTCGCCATTTGTTATGCCTTGCATAACCACCCCATCTTTTGCCTTTGTCAAAATGGGTCCCCCTTTGTGTTTTTATCTTTTGTTGTTTTTCAAACAAAGTTTGGAGTCCTCTGTTTCCAACACTTTGTTTTATTTTGATTTAGTCTGTCAAAATTGGAGCCGGAACCAAATAGGTTCTGAAACTTCTTTCAAAAATCATTTCGATCCCCATCCTGATAGTCTTTCTTTTTTTTCCATTTATTTTGTCTTTATCGGAGCCAGAGTCAAAGTGGAAGTTAGGTTTGTGTTTATTGAAAATTGCAAAATCAAAATCCATCCCGTCTCCGCATTCACTTTTTCAACTTTGGTTTTAGACTAAGTCCTTGTCTTAATAGTTATTATTTTAGTCTTTTTATTTTACTTTTTGTGTTTGGTTTCGTTTTGTGTTTTGTTGTCGGACCCGGAACTGGAACGGGAATGAAGTTGGAAAATTACTCAAGTTTCTGAATCAGTTTTCATTTCGATTCCGTTCCCACCGTTTCTTGATCGTTGACTTTTTGACTGAAGTCGCACTGTAGTGAAGTGTTTGTTCTTCTCCAGTTCCGACTCCACTCAACTACATTTAATGCGTTAATGACAACTGCCATGCGTAGGTATAAACTCTGATTTTTACCTTCATTAAGGATTAAACACATTATTATTATCATTGTTAAAGAATCGAAGAGTGAAATAAAGCAGCTGCGGAGTCCATCTAAGTGAATCGATTGAAGGAGGAGGAGATAATTGCTTGCGAATCAATTCAAAAGGTTAGCCAGGTTTTGCATTTGAGGTAGGGTTCCTATTCTCATTTATTTTATTTGCTTTCGTATTTTCGATTTGGGTTTGTTTGATTTAGATCTTTGGGCAAGTTTGTTGTTTCCGTTGGTTTGTGTGTTTGTTTTCTTTCTTTCTTTATTTTTTTGATCTTGATTTTGTTTTATGCTTGCATTTTTGGTTTTATAGTGAGTTATGGGCATGGTCGTTTTCACATTTTGTCGTGATCACGTCGTGCTGCATTAGGTTTTAAACGTGTAGATTTAATTAGGGTTTTCACAGTGAGGTAGATTAAATCTAGGTTTTTACAGTGAGTTAGGGCTTGTAGAATCTGATTTTTACTTAGGATTTCATTGCGCATTCTTTTGGATAAATTTGGAAGGGTTGAATCCGTGCCCTAGTTTTATATCACGTTTTCTAGATTAGGGTTTTTATGTGTTTCTGTGATCATGTTTTAAAATGATTAAATATGATGCCCTAAAACACAGTTGTCCCCACTGTCATATGGGTATAGTCTTTCATGATATATTTTAAGCCTCATTTCATTTAATACGACCTTAGTCTTTAATCATAGAGTTATGTGTTAAATTGATAAAATTGTTGATGACATCATGGTCAACATAGCTAGAAGTGGGATTGAAATTGATTTAGAGTTTTGGATATGTTTTTATGTTTAGTGTCAGTTCCATTTTCCATCTCGTCTCCGACTCCGCTTATAGTAAGAAAATTTACTTCATAAAAATGTTTACCTAGCAGAAGTGGAAGCGGAACCGAAATAGAATATGAAAACAAAAAATCTGAAGGAAACTGAATCAGTTTCCATTCTGGTTCCGGTTCCGATCACTATTTCACTTACGACTCCAAGCCCACTTCTTATTAGTAGAGTGACAGTAACAGTTTTTTCTCCGAGCCCGACAGTATGTTAAAAGAAGATTATTTAAGATGTTTGCTGCCTAGTTCCGCCTCCGATGTATGTTTGAAAGGTATGATTTTAAAGACACATTTTTGAGATGTTTCATTCAAGGATCTAACTAGAGATTTTGTAGCAGGAAAGCTAAGAGGATGTCGGGAACATCAGGAGAAGCTTCCCAAAGGAACTGGCCTGCAAGAACATCAAAGGCAGTACCTAAACCAAAGAAGATCAAGCCAGAACAATTGCCTTATACCTTGAGGTATAATCACATGAGTCCTGTTGTGAAAGTCTGCAAAGTGGAATCAGATTTGTCCAATATCATCGACACAAATTTGGGTCAGTACAATTTTGAGGAGCTATATGCAGAGACCTTTATAAAATGGGAAGATGTAACAGGAAGGACACAAAGAATTGTTGATTCTAGCTTGGCCCATATCACTGTATTTCGTTTATCAATCCAGTACCTGGAGTTGATCTTAACAACTGCAAGTGCTTATAATCCAGCTACCTGACAATGCATGGATTCCAAAGATAATGTCATCATTGATCTTACTCCTCATATGTTTCAAAGTATGTTTGATGGCCCGGATCCTAAGAACTTGGTGCAGTTGGATGAGGCAGAGGTCTTGGAGAAATATAGTAAGTATAATGAATCTAATAAATCTCATTTGAACAAAAAGTGGTTAAAGATAGAGAAGAAGTCTCTAACCAAACTTGCAGACCAAACAAAGAGGGCAGATTTCTATAAGGTATCAGATTTAATATTGATGTTGTCTAGGGCTTTTGGGAAGAGAGATACATTTCATTATAAGGAGTGGATGTTTCCTTTCATCCAGACAATTTTACATGGCACCCATCAGTTTGATTTGCCGATGATTGTATCAAATACTATTCATGATCAACTGACCAGCATCAAGGAGACTAAGTGCTTCTTAATGACTTCTTACATTGTGTATGCAGCAGCAAGGTTGGGTATCTTCCCAGGTTTAAATAGAGTAGGGATAATGGGAGCATTATAAAAAGCTCTCTCTACAGGTTGATGAGACTCAGTTCAGAAGGGTTGATGATGCATTCATATATGTAGTCATTAACACACTAAATGGAGATGCAGGTTACAGGTTGAGTCAAGAGGCTATGGCATTTATTGTTGAATGGGGATGTTGGTATATTCAATACCCCAAGTTTAAATATTTTAGGATAGCTGGTTTTGAAGGCCATCCACATTTGCTTCCAAGGTGTTGCAATAACAGAATAGTATCGATGGAGTTTGTATATCAAGCTCTTGGAGTTAATGCACGATTTGGTTTAAAGCATAAGATAGGATGTCACAAGTTTCCCATGAAGTTTGGTGAGTATAGCTGTCAACATTTGGTAGGAGCAAAGTTGATCTATAGTGAGTTGATACAATTAAAGCTAGGCTTATACATAACTCGTAAGTATTTTGACCCAAAGGGTGAGATGAACACCTTGTTGCCTTCTGCCTTTGACAAGTATTTTAGTTTATTAGAAGATTTATGGAGTGACCGACAAGATGAGTATGATTTAAGGAAAAATAATTATGAAAGATTACCTATTGCACTTATGTCAGAATTTGGAGTAAAAAATGACATTACTGACACATTGGTGGATGATGGAGTTGTACTGGATCCATCTTATGAGGCTTTGAACATTCGAACTAAAAGTTTGGATCCAATTGACTGGGATAGTGAGGAAATTATTGATATTAAGCAGATAGGAAGAGCAGTCTTGGATAGAAGTGTTCAATGGTTGGTTCTAAGAACCAAAGCTCCTCAAGGACCAACACCTAAAAGGGGGAAAGGGTATAAAAGACTCAAAAGAAAGACACCTCCCAAAGAGCCTTTGGAGTTCTTTCCCCTAGACATTGAAGAGATAGAACTTGGAGCAATGGGTGATGAAGCAAAAAACAAGAAGGAGATGCTCAAATGGGATCGGTTGTTTCAACACCTACATTAGGTGAATCTTCCACACAAGTCCCACTTGCAAAGAAGTAGAGTGAAGAAGTTCAAAAGGGGGCTCTTCATAAAAAAAGTGGAGAGGGAAATTCATGATGTTGGAACAAATTCAGACGAGACTATGTCAGAGAAGGATGTGCAAGAGAATATGCCTCTAGAGGAGGATGCTGAATAGGTGATGACATAAGAGGAGCAATGGGAATTGTTTGAAGAAGTTAGAAAGGATGCTGAGGCAAAAGCTAAAGAAATAGAAAAGAAATAGTTAATGGATGCCAAGACACAAACTGATTCCATACTACAACAGCAACAAATTGAAGCTAAGTCAAGAGCTGATGAAGTAGAGAGACAACAAAGGCAACAAGAACATAAAATCAAGGTTAAAGAAGAAAATGATAAGTTAGAGTTAATAAAAAAGATTCAAGACCTTGAGGAGGAGAAGGCAAGACACCAGATGGAGAAAGAAGTCTTGGTTGCCAAGTTAAAACTTGTAGAGGAAGCTCACTCAAAAGAAGAAGAAGCAGAACGATTAATAAAGGAAAAGGACACCGAAGAGATGGTTAGGAAGCATCAAGAAGAAGAAGCAAAGGCAAAAAAGCTTAAGGCTTTAGAGGTAGAAAGACTAGAGAAAGAAATACTAGAGGCTTTAGAAAAAGAGAAATTGGAAAAAGAAGCTCTAGAGAAAGAAAAATTGGGTAAGAAAAACTAGAAAAGGAAAGAATAGAAAAGGAAAGATTGGAAAAGGGAAAAAGTCGAGAGAGATCGATTGGAGGAAGAGAGGTTGAAGAAGGAAGAAGAAGATAAGAAGATATAGGAACAAAAAGATAGGGAAGAGGCTGAAAAGCTTTTGTAGATGCATGTGGTGCAAGAACAACAAGAGGAACCAAGGGTTGATTCTCAACTCCAAGTAAATGTGCAACCACCTTCTACTACTACTATTTCTTCTTCTTCCACTATGATGACTACTGCTCCATGTGCTCCCATTTGGCTAAAATTGGACCTACAGAAAAGAACAGTAACACCATCACAACCTCTCAATTGGGAGGATATGATGAAGGAGATTGAACAAGAAAGGCCTAAAAAGAAGGCCAAGATCCTACACTCCACCAGGCTCATGGAAAAGGGAGAGATTATTGCTGAGTGTGCCATACCGATGACAAAAAAGGAGGTAGGAGACATGCAGTTAACGGATTATCAATTGAGTACTATTAACTTGGGAAGGCCTACCAGAAATCAATAGATGAATCTAATTGATGTGGCAGCTTCGACAACCAAGTCAAGGATGTTAAAGGATAAGCAAAAGAAAGATGAGCTTAAGGCTCAATTAGATCAATTACATTCCTTTTTGAAAAGTGTCTCTTCTCCAAGATCACAACAGGTAGCTGCTATTAAGACTCCAATTATGTTGAGAAAAAAGGAGGTAGATGATTTAGTACAAGTAAGGGGCAAAGCGGAGATGTTAGATAGGTGGGTTGACAACTTGAATCAAGAAGTAGGTGAAGTTTTGGTCAAAGGTTTTGAGGTTCACAAAAGGACAAAAGAGTTGATAGGGGAAATGCATCAATATATTGAAGCAATGGAGAAACAGTAAGAGGAATATAAAGAGTATAGTTAGAAATTGGAGAATGTTAGTACATTGCTTTTGACTACTCTTCTTGAATAGACAATACTCGAGGATGATAATAAAGATTTTGTAGAAAAGACCTCTCGTATACTCTGATTCATAATGGATTTATTGTGCAAACATAGAAATGAAGTCCAAGATGTTGTTAAGGATCTAACTGAACAGTTTGAAGAGTTGGAGGTAGTCATTGCTATCATAGTGGTACTAACAAAGGAAGGTTTGCCTTTGAGCCAGATAAAAGAGAAATGGGGTGAAAGGTTTAAAGGAATTGTGCAGAAAGGAGATGATGGTGAAGATCTGATGATAGATCAATTGATGGATGTCAAAGAAGAGATAAAGGCTGCTAAAAGAGAGTTGACAAAGATAAAAGATATGAGAGGGTTGGCTGCAGCAGAATTTGAGTGAATTAAATTAGAAGACAGGTGGGTTGATGGGCCAGAATTAGATGTATTACAACAAGTCTTCACCAATTATGATGAGTTTATTGTAAACCCAACTTCACATGCATAAATCTCTTGCATGCATGACTTTCTTCTTCTTTGCATGTTAATTGCAACACTGACAGTCTTGAAGCGCGTGACTTCCTTTTTTTTTCTTCTATTTTCTATTCTCTAGTTTAACTGAATGTCTAATGTAAGAACTCAAGATCAAATTGATCTAAGTTTCCAAGAGAGTTTTAGTTCCTAAAAGGATGGATGACTTAAAATAGAAGTGGAGTTCGAATTTTGTATATTTATAAATACCCTTTGGGTATCATGTTATAAGGATCGGCTAATAGAGAATAGAATTGGCCACCTGATATTAGGAGATAGAATTTTTTAGTTATTACACAAAGATACATTGTTATTTGATATTTTACAGTTAAATAAAATTACAGGTTTATGCAATATGGTGTTAAAATTGAATTTTACTTGATAAGGCCGATAAGTTATAATCTATCTGTATGCTAGTGATTGTGCTGAAGCATGATTGTTTCTTATTTGATGAAATTCATTAGAAGAAACCGGATTTAAGGATTATCTTGTTAGATTATCATTGAATTAAATTTATTGAAGTCTGTTGATCTATGATCTTGGAAAGGAATGAATGTGTGTTCTTTTAAAAAAATTCTTTGAAATAGTTGTGATAGGCGAATTGAAATAAGCACCTTAGATGTATACAATGGTATAGATTACTCTATGAATTGTATCATTCTTTGGTTTTCTTGATCTGATTGAAAAAAATTCAATGTTGAAGATATATGTCTAGATGTTAGATGAGTTTGTTCATGTTTACTAGTTTACCCTCTAATCTATCTTTTTCTTTTGTTTGAAACCCTTGATTTACTAAAAAAAATAGTTTGGTAAAATGAGTGATTGCTTGCATTCTTTGTTACTAGCATAGGCCCCTTGAATATTATAGTTGCATGGACCAATTGGGTGACACCAGACAGTTGAGAACCAACTACCAGGACCTTGGGAGTTAGGCTACTATATGTTGTCTTTCTTTTTTTAGGAGAAATAGAGTAGAAATATTATGTTTTAACGTTGTTTGTGTCATTTTCACCATCAACAGGTGGGACCCCCATAATCTCGTTTTGGACCCCACTAATGTATGGGGTAGGCTGGGTGATTGGGACCTGCCACCTTTGCTTGTTGTTACTACTGTTTTTGTCTAGTGGCCTTTATGTGTATGTAATTTCTTTGTGATCCAAGCTATGCCCCGTATGGACCTTGGGGTGTGATTTCATATCCACCCACATTTATTTATGTGAATATGTGTACTTTTATTTTCTTATAAATAGAAATATCGACACTTATTCATAAGAAAATAAGGATAATTATTTCATTTAATTTTTGTAATATTTTTTCTATGAGAATAATGATGAAAGAAAATAATTAATTTTATTCT
>CM021108.1:563862451-564019700 GCA_007115665.2 Sequoiadendron giganteum
GATGATTTCTTGATAAAACTCGAGTTCAAATATTGTGGCGAAGAAGTTGGATCGATGGAACTCCTTTCCTAATTTCAGCTCCACTATTGATGAAAAATATGTTAAACCTGTCATTAGCAAAATGAATGATCATTTTTTATGGACTGACAGACCCCATTTGATAGCTAAGGAAGTAATTAAGGTAGTTATCAAACTCTATGACACCGGATCGGTACTAGTATTGAAATCTGTGAAGAATGAAGTGGTGATGGAACTCACTAGTGCTACATATGATAAAAGGGATCTTACAACAAAGCCTATTACTAATCCTTCTATGAAGTATGCATCAATAATGATCAGACACAAAATCTACTTCACCAATAGAGAAAATTTTGTGTTTGCTATAGAAATCTACACCGGATTTGACATGACAACAAATGGTGTTAACTATGATTTTTGTGAACTTCTCTGATAGCAATTGTTTGAAAATATGAGGATGTTGAAGGAGAAGAAATATGAATTTAAGTTTGGTTCTTTAATTGTTTGTTTTCTATTCTATTTTCTTAGAAATCTTCCTAGAAGAGATGATGTGGTAATTTGGGACACATCCAGACCAATTGCACATCAATTTTTTGATTATTTGCATAATTTGGATGATTTGAAGAATAGAGATAATGCCTTGACATCATTATTTGTTGTATTAAAAAGCAATATGAATGAAAGAGAAATAATTTTGAAGCAAGTTGTTGAAAAGTATAAAGATGATATCATATTTCATGTCTCTTTTGATGAGTGCATGGTTGAAGTCGTTGAACCTCGGACTATATGGATTCAACCCTTGGGATATGAGATTACAGAGGCTAAAGCCAAAGGCTGTGTGCAACTTTTATTGAAAAGTCTGAAAGATGCCAATGAACCCACAATTTGCACATATGCTGAAAAATCCATGGAAGTTCACTTGGAGCACAACAAGCCTGCAAGGAGAAAGAAGGTGGATGAGATGCTTAGGAAGTCTGATTTCACCAATGAACATATAGCACAAGGTAGGGCCTTGGGAGAATAGATGTCTAGAGATTCATCTAGTCTAAGGAGATCTGATAGGAATGCTCTTTCAAAACTAGCTTTTGGCCCTACCGTTGTAAAGATTGAACCCGGTTCTTCTAACAAAGGCAAAGGCCTGAATCCTTTTCGACCTGCTACAAGATCTGGTAAAAGAAAAGGTATTCCTCTGATGGTGTTTGTCAAGTGAGGAAGGAAAGAAAAATCTATAAGGGAAAAGAACTTCATTATCACTGACAAGGAAGAGGAAGAGGAGGAAGACCTTGCAGCAAAATTGGTGAGAAAGAAAAGGGGAAGCAATCCCTCTGGTAAAGGTGCTTCACAAGAAGCCAGTGTTGGTTATAGAAGAGTTGATTATGTATCATCTTCTGAAGAAGATGAATAATGAGACTTTAGTGTTCATGAACCAGAAGCAAAGAAGGAAAAAGTTGCAGAAGAGGAATCTCCAGACTAGGAATCTTCTCCAGTAAAACCTGGTTCTCCTCTTAGCATAGAAGCTTTGGTAAATAGTTTGATACACTATGAAAATATGTTGCAACCTACAATAGAAATTTTTGAACAAGTAGGTAGAGAATACAGGAAAACAATAATGATGGCTATCATTCAGTATGTTATTATTTTGGAATTTAATTGGGATCCTGTTAAGAATAATCTGCATGAGAAATTGTGGGAAGCTTTGATGAAAAGAAGATCAGAGGCAGTTAAAATGAAAGAGAAAATAAGGTCTAAGGCATTTGAGGAAATTGGATCCTCTTTGACTCATGGTGATATGGAAACCTTGAAGAAGGTTTGTTCAACAATGTTCTGGATGAAGAAAAGGGTAAACACCTCGATGACGAGGGATAAAAAGCAGATAAAGAAGATACAAAAGGAAACTCTAAACGCCATCATAGGCATGGCTAAGAAATATGGTATGCTTGGTGCAATCCCATCTGGTTTTGTACCCAGGTCAAGTGAAGAAGTCTCTTCAGAGGTGAAGGAAGACACTCCTTTTGGTGTTGGTGATACAAACATCCCTCAAAAGACAAGTGTATTGGAAACAAGCTACACTAAGAGGGGGGGTGAATCAGTGTTGTGCAAAATTAACTTCATTAATCTTTATCATCAAGCATTAGTAACATTCAACCATAGTGCATAAACATGAAAACAAACACAACACCATAACACTAAGATTTTTACGTGGAAACCCTATTAGGGGAAAAATCACGGTAGATGGCCAATCCATAATTATGATCTGAGTATACTCAAATGAAGATTACAAAATGGGAATGCACTTGCATTTAGGCACATTGCCTAGAGCTCACTGCTCAAAAGAAAAGGCTCACTGCCATACAAGAGTTCAGATTAAAACCATCTAAAGTTTGAACTGAGATGATAGCATCTACAAATGTCTGATTACAGTTCTAGTTAGGCTCAATAATAGATCTGCTACCTTACAGACTGATTCTATATTTTTGCTCTGCTCTGCTCATACACACAACGCAAATCTTCTATGCACAAGTGAAACTGCACTTTATCGCTCCTCTGCTCTGCTCTAACTCACAATTCGGATATTTACTCAACTCATACATCATCCAAAATGATACGAACAAACTTGTATATACCCGCAACATAGAATTTATTTACACTTTGTCGGATTCAATAGAACACAAGAAAATTACAACTGTTGGCTCAAATTATGAGGAATAAACAATGTGTACCCTTAATGGTCAGCCACAACTTGGCTAGGACCCAAATAAAGATATACAAACATAGAAATACTTAATTAATTAGTTCTCATACATTAGTGACTTTATACATTCATGAGGTCAGCCTTAATACAATAAAAACTAAGAACAAGTCAACCAAATCTTCTAACTTCCACACGGACTGATACGAGCCGCTACGCTTCAGTAGAAACAAAGATAGTATACCAACAAATATTCCCTGGGATGCACAATACAAAATAATAGCCTGAAAGCTTCATACAAATCGATGAACACTGTGCTATCAGATACTCTATTCTTTCTTGACAATATTCAATCGTCATGTCAGTATGATCGAATGATAGTGCATATATCTGATCTTCGATTAGGGTTTCCATCAATGACAACACAAAGTGATACACGCAGTGTGTCTTGCAAACAAAGTGATGCAAACATTCCTCTGGAAATAGGTAGTGTAAATGTCCTTCCAAAAATAAATGTACTATTGATCCTCTAGAGATTGAGAAATAGAATGAAGAAGATGTTGAAGCAGAAAAGCATGATGTTGTTCCTCCGGAGCACACTGAAGAGGAAAAAGATAAGGCAGTAGAAGAAAAAGAAGAAGAAGAGAAAATAGAAGAAGAGGAAAATTAAGAAGAAAATAAGGTAGAAGAAGATATAATTGAGGAAGAAGAGAGAATTGAGGAATTTTCTAGAAAGAATGAAAAAGAAACAAGGTAGGTAGTGGAACCACAAAAGTCTTCTAGAGAATCCTCCTCTGGTGATGATGTTTTGAAAGGCTTGTTATCCAAGAAAATCATATTCCAAATGGTGATCCCTCTAGAACTTCTTCAACTCCCTAAAAACTCAAGGCTATGTGGATCTGGACAAGATTTCTCCTGTGCATAAAATGGTGTTAGGAGATGCGTTGCATGCATCCAAAATAAGATAAATCCTGAAAATGCATCAGAAGGGAACTGCGCTTATTGATGATGTCTTCAAGGCTTTGTAGGAGGTTTCACCTAGTACATCTCTCACTCCAGTAGATAATTTAAAACTTCTATTAGACTCCTTCAAGGAGTATGCCTCTAAGCTTGGAGAGAAAATAATGCAAGAAATTGAAGAGAAATTGACAGATAAAAGGTTGTTGGAAATTCATGACAACTGTGCTCTAGCACACACTAATGTTGAAAAGAGCCTAGAAACTGTGAAGGCTTGTGATTCTAAAGCAAACACTATGTTTTCTTACTGCATAAGGTGGCCATATGCCACATCGAGCATTAAGGATCTCATGCAATCCACTGATTCTCAGTTGACTATTGTCTCCAGTAATTATAATGCATCCAAGGATATAGACAGGACAACTTCGAACGCCATCTCTTCTCATAGAGAAAAATTCTTCATGTTACAAAAATATAAGGAATACATCATTCAAAAATTTGGTCTGCTAGGTGACAGTGTAAGAATGGAGTACACTTTGGTTGCCAATGCTTTGGCTAATGCAGAAAAACTGGATAAGATCAATCTGACCCTGGTACTCTAGATGATGTTGAAGAGAGCTTGATTGCATTGGAATCTCTGAATAAGACATTGATATTTGCTAAGAAGAGTTTGGAGAATGGTAAGACAACCTGGCAGGGTATTCTCAAGGAGCTTCAAAGCTCACCTTCCTCTGGGTAATGGTTTTTAGTTTACATATTGATTGGGTCAAACTCCTAAGGGGGAGTTGAGAATTTTGATTCTTTTGGTTACACAATATTTTAGACTCTTTGTGTACATGTATATTCATATTTTTTTCTTTTTTGGACCACCCTTTGTCTTTGATGTCAAAGGGGGAGAGAGAAATTTATGGAGAGAAAAGG
Organism: Sequoiadendron giganteum; assembly: GCA_007115665.2. NCBI lineage: Eukaryota > Viridiplantae > Streptophyta > Pinopsida > Cupressales > Cupressaceae > Sequoiadendron > Sequoiadendron giganteum. Next base: position 563,867,037 of record CM021108.1, read on the forward strand.
GAAGAGAACTGTACATAGGAGGTTTGTAAATTATTTTGGCACATGTTTACACCAATGACAAAGGGGGAGATTGTTGGAACAATGAAGAAGAACATATCTCTTAATGCATTTTTTGTGTTGTCATTGATGTCACCATGTTATATGAGTTGCAATTGCAAGTTCAAACTCAATGTTGATCCGATACTCTGAACCGGTATGCAGAAGTGTCCTCTGGTATTTTGGTTCATAATTCTTCTCTAGTAATCTTCGATGTTTACAGTTTTGGGAAATGACTTTTGGTTGTTGGAAGCATGCAAGTTCAACATCTCGTGTGTTCAGGTGCTCGTATGGAAAGTTGGCATTGTTCTGTTGTTGTATTTTGTTATTAGGTCTATCTCTGGCCAACCTAATAAACAACTGGTGGTATAGTGGATTAATCCTATGTATTATAGATGTGTGTGTGACCTATCCTAGGTCCAAGCTGACATGATATAATGTGCAACATGCTTGAATTGTTTTTGGGAAGATTTTGTATATGCCTGAAGCCAACAGTTATCTTTTGGTGAATAAATATTGCATCTAATTAGGATGACCTAATTGATGCTTACGAATGAGTTAGATATATAATGGAAAGTGTTGAGATTGAAGTGTGGATAGTGGATTCATGGAATGAGGAATGTTTTGAAGTGTGTGCAAATACATATCAAGGCGGATATAAGTTTGTTGGCATGCAAATTTTTTGAGCATCAAAGGAACTGAATTTGCACTTGTGAGGTGTAAATTTATTAGTTCATATTCTGGTTGTAAGCCATTCTGTTACTATATCTTCTATAGGCAACAAGCCTCTCTTTTGGACGATGAGTTCTGGTAGTGAGCCACCATTTGTAATATCTTATAACCGGTTATACTATATTGTGAGTTAATCCTCACCATGATTTTTCCCATTCTAGGTTTTCCATGTAAAAATATTGGTGTTTATGTGTTGTGTTCTTTCATGTTTTGTTAATGCTTCTAATTATCTTTACTGTTATATGCATTAGAGTAATTGGATGGTATTTGTTCAATAAGTGTAAGAAGATATTGATTCATCCCCCTCTCAGTATCTTGGGTATTTAATAGTCGGGTCCCATTTCAATGACTAACGTTTGTGCATATGCAGATTTTCTTGACCGACCGATCTCAAGGGTTGATCCTGGTTGTTCCTTGCTAGCCCCATGAGGAATGTTGGTGACATCGTGAAGAAGCTACGGGGTCAGCAGGCGCTAAACACATGTCTCTTTACATGTGTGCGGCCCAGTCCCCACTATTATGCCTAACAGGGTGAGGCTTCAAATCGATAGCTGAGAAGGAATGTAGGGAGTTAATCTCAGTCATTCCTCGCCAACCGTGCGCAAATAAAATAATGATTTATTCAAATTCATGGGGGCAGTGGACTTGTGACATGTGTATCTTTTCTTGGGCTCAGAAGATGATGTTGGAGCCCACAAGTGGATGAGTTGGCGTCCTGTTGGCAAGGTTTTCCTTTAATGAGGGATTATTAAGCAATAGCAGATGAAATTCAATTTTTTGTGACCCAATCTAGGTCGTTCGATGTGCCATCTCAAGAGGAGATCAATGAATAACATTCAAAAACCAGAAATATGGGCACGATAGTCATTTTTCTTCGTGTGAGAGACCATTAAAGGCTGAGGCCACATGCAAAATTACTCAATTTGATCCTGATATGTGTGAATGATTGCTCTCCTACAATCATCAAGGTTGATAAACAAGTTTCACAACATCCTAGAGATCAACGAACAAGATTTGGAATCAAGAGAAGGGTTGTCAGCTCGCATGTGTGAACTCCCTTGGAACATTAATATATACATGCTCTAGTTGATCTATTTAATGAGGATTTCTTCCTTGTTATTCTCACCATTTGTTGTCTATGAGAATTGAGAATCTGGGAATAAGCGTGTGTAGTGTTCTTAGTAATTGCAGAATTTGTGCTAGCCTTTTACGTCAAGGGTGGTGTCTCTGTTAAGAATGGGTAAGGTAAGTGTGTTTGTCAACCCTCTCTAAAGGTCCAGGAGACTCAATCTCCTTGAGTCTTTAAGTGATGTTCCCAAGGATGAGCAAGTTATGCCTGAGGTCCCTATGACTCCAAAGAAGAAAACAAGAGTTGATAGGAAGTCTACAGGGGTGTTCTCAAACGTGCTTATTATTTGAGGAGTAGAATTGTCTCGATAGAATTCTTCAAGCGTAAGGAGAAGAAAATTGATAGGCCTAAGAGGGAAGCCACAAGAAAGAACAAGTATCACTGACCTTACATGGGACAGACCATCATTATCCCATTGAAGTCTCGGATGATCCCTCTGATTTTAAAGCTGAAACAGATTCAGGATACTGCTAGTATCTCATGGATGTGATTGATTTGGTTGATTCTGAGGATGAGGTGATGATGGCTACTCCATTTTCAATAAGGACACTAAGTGGGCATTCTTATTCTGTTGCTGACAAGATCGAATAGCACCTCGTTTCCTTTCTGAGTTGGTGCTTAGTTTTTGGTCCTTTGTACTGACTTGTTTCCTTTTGGCTGGTTTGTTGTGATATGGGTTCCTATTTTTTCGTGATTTTATGTTGAAGGCGACATTTCCTATTTCGGCGTGGACGTGCAAATTTTTATGTTGTGACAATGCCTTTTGGAAGGTTGGTGGGTCTTCTCTAGCTAACTGTTTTTGGATATTTTTCTCTCCCTTGTTTTATAAATAATTACATATAACTCTCAGGGGAATATTTTGAATTTTGGTTAAATTTGCATTGAAATGCAAATGAAATATAACTATAATTCAGCCTGATGCTTGTTGCTCCCTTGTTCTATAAAATGGATTTCAAGGTTGATTACTGGGGTTCAAATTTTGAGTCTCGGAATGGTCTGTGTGAGAAGCTAGGCTCAGGAAGAAGCATATTGTATAAATACTGATGAATAGAATAGTAACAAGTCTAGGGTATGAGTCATATTGTAGTAATCTTAAAATAGTTTTATAGAAGCCATAGATATGAAGCAAAATATTAAGTTCTAATGCGTATACTCTCTTATGTAATATTTCTACAAATTGTGAATGAAAGGGTTAATAATATTTTGGTTCATCTTCAATTGTTTTAAATGATTATGTGGATTTGTTTATGCTTCAATTCAATAAATTGATTAAATGCTAGATTAAGGTCAAAGTTCTATAGGGAAGAGCATAGGATTTGGTAAGAAGTTATGTTTTAGACACAATGGGTTGAATGGTACAATGTAGTATGACAATAGTCCATTAATTTATGAGTAAATGACTAATATATTACTTGTTATTACATAATTTGACTCTGTTAGCCCAATGGATAAAGCACTAGTCTCTTCATTAGGGTATTTTGTAAATAAATGAGCTAGCAATGCACCTGACTAGAGATTTGGAATGAGAATAAAATTCATTTAAAACAATTTCAATTACAATGTGTAACTCTAAAATCCCTCTTAATTCCTAGCACTAGACAATAATTTATTCAAAGGTCAGCGAAATCTTTGATGAAGGATTCCTATTTGCACTCTTGATAGGAATTGATCTATGTATAAGAATACTCTCTGAGAACTAAACATCTCTTGAGTGTGATAAGGAGTACCCTCTTGGGCCTCACAGAGCCCGAAGAGTAGGAGTGAGGGCCTGAGACTCCTTACTTGTTAGTTGACCACTAACTTTGAAAGTTCTTGAACATAAGGGCTGGCTACCCTTTAGAGGATCTTAAGGTTCAGCTACAAAAAATACCAACAAGCTCTCTCTCTTTTTCTCTTCTTGTAATATTTGTAGGCTTTATGTCATCTTCATATTATTGGGGGATTTTTTCTTTGCTTTTCCCCCTTACAAAATCATGTCTCTCTTCTTGGATATTTGGTGTGCATGCTCTTGGTGCTCTTAGTTTTCATCTTGATGGTAATATTGTTCTTCAAACTATTGCTCTTGGATTACTACTTTCATTTATAATTCATTACATGTTGCTAACCCTAAATTGGCTTAACCTTAAATAGAAGGGTGTTGTAAGCTTAAAAAACCTTTCTCATTATTTTTTGGTGTCATCCTTCTTGGACAACCTTAAATTTATCTGATATTATTAATCTTTTGTAATGTAATCCTTTTATTTTTTACCTAAGTCCAATTCATCCTAGAAAGAGATGGTGAATGAGGTTTGATGATTATTGAGTGCAACACTTTACGTTTTTGGGGGGTCTCTGGGTTGTCTAGTGTCCCTTGACATTATTTATATTTATTGTTAAATATTTAAAAAATACATGAACCTAACCATTACTTTTAAAAGAAGAAAAATTTGTAGAAATGTATTGCTCATGAGAAAGATAGGTGCAAACTAGAGGAGTTTGGAAAGTGGCCTCCCTAAGCGTGTTGCCAAGTGAAATAGCATAGTGGTTTCATTTTTCTCTAGCCCACCAAGTGAGAGTTGCACATGAAAAACAATCTCCAACCTCATTAATAAGATTCTTTTGACATTGATTGGTTAGATGCTCAATGAAGTAACATTTTTTGCACCTAAAAGCAATTCTTTCATACTCAATTGGGTACCTCCATTTTTTGTCTCCAACCTTGACATAAATATTTGATAGAAGTCCCTTTATAATATTCACTTACATGGAGATCATAAAAAAATTATAGCTTACATAAGCAATAATATCCTTAGAGATGCAATTTCTAATTTCACTACCAATGGTGGCCTTTAAGCATTGTATTTGCCAAAATTGTAGGGGCAAGTAAGGTAAACATAGCCATATGTCGACAAAGGAAAATGAATCAAAGTTCAGTGTCCATGATTTCATACAAAGATAATTGCATTGGAATTCTCGGTGTCCATGATTTCATACAAAGATACTTGCATTGGAATTCTCATTGTCGTGTCTTCAACATTGTATCTTTATCCTTGAGAAAATTGGATCTAAGGGTAAAGAATCCCCTAACACATGAATAAATGTTGATTTCCTCCTCTAATCCTTCTTTTCAAAAATATAATACACAACTATAAAAATCACACATCTTGGGCCATAATCTTGTGAATCTACAAGTTATGGCATGATCTTTAAGATATTATTCATTGTCATCAGTTTCTTCATCTTCCATGAAAATTTCTAGAATGAGGTCCAAGAGGTGAAAGGTATTAGCATCATCCAGGGATGGTAGATAGCTTGTTATGGTCTTTCTTGCACCCTTTACAAAAGGAATTATTATCCTTAACTCCCTATGGGGGATACCAATATTCTTAGTAGTTATTATTTTCTCATGATTTGGGGCCATAAAGATCTTGATAAAATCTCTTGCCCTTGGTTCAATCCACTTGCCTCTTATCATGTGCACAATAGGGACTTCATGTGAATTATTTCATGTGTTTAAGACCTCCCTATATAGGATTTGTTGTTGCTAGATCTAGGCAAAAAAGGATTATGGTTTACAATTCATGACACAACCAAAATGAGAAAGGAAAAAAAAATGAAGTCATTATTTTTTAGTTTCTCATATAAAATATTTTTTTATTATTATTAGAAAGGTTTTTATTATTTTTTAAATATTAAATTATATATTATCTTACAAATGCAATTATTAAAATTATATATATATATATATATAATATTTAGTATACTTTTCAAAGTAAAAACAAAACAAAACAATTATAAAATAATGAATGGAAGTTTTTTCAAAAGTAAAATAAAAAGTTACATAAGTAAAATAAATCATCAAATAAAAAGAAAGTAAACAATGCAATTAAAATTAAAAAAATTATAATTAGTAGCAAACAAAATAATACTAAAGTACCACAAAACTAGCATATATATATAATCGAGATAAATATATAATTAATGGTATTGCTTCATTAATCTAGATTGATATACGTAAAATATTTTTGGTATAATATTATATAAATATTATTTATTAATATCTGTGAGAATCTGTAGAAACAAGAGAGTTTGCAACCAACATAGATGATTAGAATGCTATGTAATGTATTCACATTTCCTGTAGATTGATAGAAGGTGCGACCTCCCTTAATAGGAAATAACATCTTGATCAAGATCCACAAGATGTGGAGATCAAGATCCAGATCCACCCAAAGTGGAAAGAAGAGGAGTGAAAATCTCAACTATCAGGACAACTAACTAGGCTTAAGTAAGCTAGGTGTAAAGCTAGATGATTACACCAATACCCCCCCTTAAGCATAGCTTAGGTGGGTAGAAGAAATGGGTCCCGACTACTAGCCAAAAGAGGTACCCATGTACACAACAATCTCTATAAAAACTAGAGTAAGATAGAAAACCCAATGGGAAAAAAATATCCTCCAAAAAGAGAGAAAAAGAAGAGAAGACTAGAAAGCCCCCCACAAAGATGATCCAGCTACTGATGTAGACCAAACCCCAAGAAGATCTCATAGATGAATGAACTTGCTCTCAGTGAAAGGTTTGGTGAAGATGTCTGCAATCTGGTCTGAAGACTGGAAAAATACTAAGTCAATGACCTGACTATGAATGAGCTCTCTAATGTAATGCATGTAAATCTCAATGTGTTTGGTTCACTGATGTTGAACCAGATTCCTACATATGTGAGTAGTACTCTGATTAGCACAATGAATGACAGTTGGTTTCTTGAAAGGAATACCAAACTTTGTAAGAATATCCTGTAGCAAAATAGCCTTTGTAGATACATTAACAACTCCCATATACTCTGCCTTTGTAGATGATAAAGAAATAGCTGATTGCTTCTTGCTTGACCAACTAATAGGACCTGAACTAAGTGAGAAACTGTAAGAAGAAGTAGACTTGCGATTCTCTAAATCACCAACCCAATTTGATTTTGTGTAGCCAACAAGATCAATATCTATACCAACTATATAGTGAATCCCAAATCCAAGTGACCCCTGTAGGTAGTGAAGAATCCTCTTGGCTTCTTTCCAATGCAACTCATGAGGTTCCTGCATAAATCTGGAAAAAATGCCTACAACATATGAAATATTTGGCCTAATATGAGTCAAGTATATTAGACTCCCAACAAGTTGGTGATACAAAGTGACATCAACCAATGGTGAAGTACAACAAGCCTCAAACTTGACCCTTGATAAGAAAGGAGTTGGAGATGGCTTACAAGAAGTCATGTGAAATCATGACAAAAAATCAAGAGTATACTTGGGTTGTGCAAGAGTGATTCCTAAATCAGATTGTGTAATCTCAATTCCAAGGAAATAATGCAAAATACCTAAGTCTGTCATATCAAATCTGTCATGTAGAGTCGACTTCACTGTTGCAATAATAGATGAAGAGTTGCCTGTGATCAAGAGATCATCAACATATAAAACCAGTATCAATTGTCAATCATCCTAATGGAATAAATACATATTAGGATCAGAATGGCACCTAGTGAAACCTGAAGGAAGCAAGAAGGAATCCATTTTGGCATACCAAGCTATAGGAGCTTGTTTGAGACCATACATGGATTTCTTCATTTTGCATACTAAGGAAGAATCCTGAGTATACCCATGTGGTTGTTCCATGTAGATTTGCTCATCTAGGTCTCCATGAAGAAATGCACTCTTAACATCCATCTGATGTACTTCCCATCCATATGAAGCAGCAATAGAACGTGTGAGTCTAATTGAAGTCATCTTAGCGACAGGTGCAAAGGTTTGAGAGTAATCATTACCTGCAACTTGTGAAAAACCTTTTGCAACTAATCGTGCTTTATACTTATCAATTGACCCATCTGCTCCATACTTAGTTCGATATATCCATTTACATTGAACCAGCTTCCTTCCATTAGGAAGTGAAGTCAAATCCCAAGTGTTATTTCTAAGTAAGGAATTATATTCCTCATTCGTAGCATTATCCCACTCAAGTATGCCTGATGCCTGTCTAAATGTCTATGGATCATAAATTAAGGCAAAATAGGCATGATGTGCCCCTTGAATATCTTACTCAATGTGTCTATCAACTATTGAATCATGTGCTCCTAAATCTACCATATCAAGTGAATGAGAAGGAGGTGAATCAAGTCCAAATATATCAACCTCCAATGGAATCCCAGAACTTGATGAAGATGAATCCTCATCACTGCCCTCACTGTCATAGCTAGAAGAATTTGAATCGGGATCCTGTTGTGAATGATTTGAATCATTAAGGTGTAATGAGCACAAGTTGGAAATGTTAAGTGTAGAGTCATTGGGACTCTCATCAAACTTAACACTTCTCTCAATGAACAACTCATGTGTAGTAGGGTGGAGTAGGCGATAACCCTTAACACCATCTAGGTATCCAACAAAAATACAAAGTTTGGATTGAGGATCCATAGCCTTGCATTGCTCCTTTGGAATGCGTTCCATTGTTGGAGACCCAAAAACTCTAAAATGATCAACTAATGGTTTTGTTCCTTTCCAAGCTTCAAAAGGTGTTATTCCTTTCAATGCTTTATGAGGTACCTTGTTTTGAATATAACATGCGCAGTTGATAGCTTATGCCCAAAATTTTGGTGCAAGCTCTTTATGATGAATCATGTTGTTTGCCATTTCCTTTAGTGACTTGTTCTTGCATTCTGCAACTCCATTTTGTTAGGGAGTGTACAAAACTCTATGCTGCAATTCAATCCCCTATGATGTGCAAAACTGCTCAAATTTGTTGTTTACATACTCACGCCCATTATATGTTCTTAGAAGTTTGATTGATTTCCCAGATTGTTTTTCAACTAAGGCTTTGAAATCTTCAAAGCTTTCAAAGACTTCAAAGTTTTGCCCGAGGAAGAAAATCCAAGGGTACCTTGAGAAGTCGTCAAGAAATTTAAGAACATATTGTAGACACTTAAAAATGACCTAGGCCTACAAGCTTTGTTTTACCACTTTTGTCCTAGCATAATTATGACATTTAATTATGTCCTTGGTCCACATTTGACTATTAATTAAGTAATTCATTATTATTCAATTAATTAATTCATGTCTATTGTATTCTTCATGATTATAAATAAATAAATTATATTTATTCAATACGTCATTAATTGTCTATTGTCTTCTTATAATTAAATAAGTTTATTAATTTATTTAATTACCTTTTATTCATTTATTTAATTACCTTTAAGTTTATAGATGTTTCCATGAGTTCTTTTTCTAGCCGTGTCATACTAGCCTCAGCCTATAAGAAGATCTACACGAGAAAAATGACAACCTGAAAGGTATGGTTTCTCAATGTTAGATTTGGTACAATTTCCTAAAGGGAGAAATCTTGTTGGCTATAAGTGGGTATTCAAAGGTGGCTTGTGGGGCACATCTCCCACGACATCTCCCTAAAGGGAGATGTACCACACATGTGTGAGCACACCTTGTCATCCACTTGCCATTTCCTTGTTCTTCCTAATGTGTGCCTACACATTGCCCTCTTCTCCATTACACATGTCATTGAATATTCAAAGGTCATTTTATATGTGTGGACTTTGACTCTACAAACAAAGATTATATTTGTTCATACTAGACATACGAAAACTTTATTTGAAGTATGGGGGGGTTGCGTGAAAAATATTTTGGACCAGTCACACAGAGATGTATAGAACACCTAACATGTAACTACTTCATGAACTATTTTAATACAAATTCCATACCCAATAAAGCAAGTATTCTCCATGGTAGTATTCCAAATTTATGTTAGCCTCCCCTCCTAGCGCCCATGTACAAAGCTAGCATTAGAAGAAGGCCTATGCTGAGGAAGTTATTGACAAAGAATTGCAAAAAGGAGCAAGAGGGAGCTGTCTTAATTTTCACCAAATGATGATGATTTTCAGGAGTTGTTAACCAAGATCAGGAGCAACATATATGCTGCTCAATGACACAAATATGCAAGAAGATTTAGTTGATTGGTTGAAGAAATACCTCAAATCCATCAAGCAAAGGGCAACCTTTGATAGTTTTTAGCTACAACAAAGGATGGCAGCCACTACAGGACAAAACTGCTATAGTGTCGGGGTCACTAGATGACAAAATAAGAATAAGACAAAGTTGTATTTTAAATTCCTATATATTTTGGGGTAGGTGAAACCCTAATTTACAATTTTATTCTCTTTTTAGTAAATAATCTGAAAAAGATTATTTATCGTCACATAAAATCCTTATTTTGAATTAATTTAATTCAAAATGGTAAATCTTCTTCCAAAAATTAAGTAATTGAGCAAATTCTTGATTTTTCAAATCTACTTTTCAGTTCAACTCTTATCATATTGATTTTTTGAATCTTACAAATCAAGCAGTCTTTATCTTCTTGATTTTCAAAAATCTTTATCTTTTTGACTAATTATCACATTTATTCTCGATCGTCGATTTGATTTTATCAAATGACATCTTGGCCACTCATTTAACAATCTTGCCCTAACCCTAATTAGGGATTGTTACATAGAATCTCGTCCATTGATTTTAGGCTTTGCCAGCTTTTAATCTCGTCCGTCCATCCAAAATTGCATTTTTTATAGAATGTCAATTTTGCTCACAATTTTGAAACCACTTCATCATTAAAGACCACTTCATTATTATAGACATTTTATGCTTAGATTTTACTTTGCATTTGGTTTATTAGATTTGATTATTTTTCATAGGCATAGTCTTTTGTCATTCAAATCCTTCAAAACTTGCATAGGGCTTGGTCACAATCGTTTGCTCACACACACAAATTTGAGGGCAACAATCATATGTTGTAAGCTAGAAGGTGTTATGGAGGTGAATCATGGAAGCTTCAACGAATATCTAGTATAATCATTCTTGTTATTTGCTTTCTTTGTGCTTCATAAATTCTTTGGGGTTTTTGCTTATTTAATCTAATCCGCTAAAACCTTTACCTGGAAATAACCCATTGATACATTGGTGAACCTAACGTCTCTTGCTCTGATCATTAGTTTTTGCAGGTTTTGTTACAAAAATTTACATTATCTAATCAATTTGTGAGTCTTTGTGAAATTGCAAATTTTTGGTGAAGTGGCTGCAAGTTATTAAAACCATCCCAACCATCTGATCACAAAAACTTCCACATATAATATTAAGGAAAATAATTTTTGGGTTCTTTAGATATCAGTCTCACCTTTCCACAGCTATATTATGATTGGAATTTCAATAAAAAATAGAAAAAGTTATGTCATTTTCAATTATGTTGCTGTAAAAAGAGAAAATATGTCAAAAAGATCAATCAATGCAATCACACATAGTTTAAATAGGGGGTCAATTCACAACAAATTTTCAATTTCAGATTTGCAAAAGGTTTCTAATTTAGTTTAGAGTTTAATTTAGAAACTAGAATTTAGATTTTGAATTTGAATTCATCCTTTAGATTTAAATTAGATTTTAACTTTGTGTTAGCTTTTTAGATTAGATTTTTAGATTTTAGATGATTTTTTAATTAGATTTTATTAGATTTTAGATTTTAGATATAGATTCTAATTTAGTTTGGATTTTTAATTTTAGATATAGATTCAAATTTAGTTTAGATTTTTAATTTTTAATTTTTTTAATTTAGTTTAGATTTCTAATTTGTAATTTAGTTTAGGATTTTAACAGATTGCATGTTTTAGATTAGAGATTTTTGGTTACTAATACTTGTTTGCAACGTGTGGCGTTTACATTTTGAGGGTCCAAGAAAATTTGTTCAAACTACTAATTTATGGTTTTGCAGATTCGTTTGTCCAAGAAATCCAAATTTGAAAACATTGTGTCTGTGATTTTTAGATTATAAAAAATTTGGTGCACTTAAAATTCACATGTCTTCCATATTGTCTGATTATGTTTGAAAGTGGTAGGCGAATATGCTCTCACCCTGTGCAAACTAGGTGATCAGAAAGCCAGACCCACTTTATTTCGGTGTATCCCTAATGCAATAACTGAAGTATCCTCTCCCCTTGTGCAATCATGCGATCCTTGGTGTAAGAGAAATGATTATTGCCTCGAGAAATTGGGCCTGCCTGGGGATTTCATCACCCCAACGTGACTCAAACCAGAAATGGAGCTAAATCCAAGCTACCCTCGACCGGTATATAAATGTGAATCTTAAGGGAAAACCTAAGATTACGAGTGCAGATGTGTCATACGAACCAATTAGTACTCCCCAAAACCCTGTTGAGCTTAACCTCTTCAGGTTGGAGTGCCTCCCAAACGGAGATTAATCTTGCACCCCATGTATGGCCACTCGAACGGGGGTCCCGAATTAAAAACTCTTGTGTAGTAAGCCCAAAACCTTTTATTTTCTAGTACAACACTGGTCGATGTGAAGCCTTCCACATCTACATAGTCTTTAGTTGAGGTGATCAATCTACCATGGGAGTTTCATGGGGGTTGGAAGCTTGGTTGGCCTGAGAAGAGAGTGCACTGTAAGGGGAGCCCATGCAATCAAGCTTCTAGATTCACATGCTACTGATATGCGGTTGGGGAAACCCATGTGGAGTCTAGCGAATACTGTCCTAGCTTAACCATAGGAAAGTACTTGTTCTCTTATGTGCTTGATTACTTCTCAAAATATCATGCTTGCCAAGTGTTTGCTGGATACTAAAACAAAACAAACAACACTCAAACATCTTGAAACAAACAGGCAAACTTTAAACAATTCGGGCTTTTGACCACAAATATCAGAAATTTTGACCTTTTTTACATCTTGCAATCCATCTGTTAAACCACAATCACTTTGTCAGATCGGATTTCCAAGACTTCGCAATGCATTTTCTCTTCTAAAATGTAGTTGCTGCTCCAAACACTGCATTCACCTGTCTTGAAACACATTTACCTTCTGTAAAGCCGCATATAAAATACTGAATCACATTTAACATTTGTAAAGCCGCATTTGCAAAACTACACTGCATTTGATCACGACAACACATTTTCTTCCTGTAACGACGTAATCGCCTGACAAAAAACCAAACACTATCTCAGACTAGAATTCAAGTCCAGACATCTTAGCCTACTGTCAAACATCTTTTTCATAAATTCTCTGTCAGAAACCAAAAATGAAATTGCTCGAAACATCCATCATTTACATTCATTAGCTTTCATTTTAACCATAGGTTTAAAATCTCCAAATTTTAGTTGCATTCCCTAGGTGTCATAATAGTCATTTTTCGCATAAATTTTTCCTTAGGTTTCATCTTGGAAAACTTTGGATTAGGCCAAATCTCCACACTTAGCAAAAACCATTGTTTTCAAAACTAGGTTATCTTGGGACTTGGTCATTGTTCCTCTTTTCGGTCATTGTCCTTTTTTCGAGAACCTCCAACTCAACAGTATAGTTAGGTAGGCTCACTCATCATTTGGACCTTGTCATTTAGTCCCTTTAGCAAGTCCCTTTTGATAACCAAAATTTAGACATAAGTCAAGCTTAGAGTGGTTAGGCAAACCTTTCTCCAAATATTGTCCAAACTTAGTCCTCATTTTAAACTTAGACTTTGCATTGTCCACCTCTAGTCCTCATTTTGAACCTAGAATTTGCATTAATCGTATTAGTCCTTCATCAACATTATCATCTTAGTCCTCATTTGACACTCTGGCTTTGACAACCTTGTCATATTTCATCAATCAGTTCCTTAGAAAAATTTCTTGCATTAGCATCCTTTATCGAAAATCCAAAAACATAAGTCTTGCATTAGCATCCTTTATCGAAATTCCAAAAACATAGTCTTGCATTGTCATCCTTTATCCAAAAATACAAAAACATAGGCAAGTGTCATCCTTGCATTTAGTCGTCATTTTCATCACTCTCATTTGAGCAATTCCCTTTTATGGTGGAAACTAGACTCCAAAGAAAGAAAAGACAAATGGTAAACTTTGGACAAGATTCTAATTCCAATGTCACCAATCACATTTATGACCCAAATTGGACTTTTGACGACCCATTTAGCGACACAACTACTCAACCTCTCATGACCATACCATCCTCATCAAACAACCCTTTTGAACCATTCTTACGTAAGGATGAATATGGACAAATACTTGAGGAAAACCTAGAGGTAGCAGCACAAGATCCTGAGGCCGCCTACTTCATAGAACAAATGGTCTTATATGACAAAGAAAAATATTTAGGCATGATTTTAAGTCAAGGATCTAAATTACCTCATGGGTTTGACATTAATACTTTGATACGATCATCTCCTAACCACAATGTCAACAATACGAATAACATGTCCAATAGTAGTCAACCTCCAAACAACACAAACAATACCTTTTTTGATGCTACCTCGCAAATTTTCACAAAGACCATGAGTGTTACCTCCAACATTCCAAACAATTCCAATTCAATCAACGCTACATCCATTGGAGGAACACAATCTGTCACATTGCCTACACTATCCACAACATCATCACAATCGGCTAGAGCCACCTTTGGGTCCTCTGCAAGGTGGGAAAGCTATTCCAGTCCTCTATTTACTACGTCGGTAAATTCCATGGGGGCAACATCAAGCCATACAAACCCTCCATTGATGACTACATCTAGTACCATGAGTGCATCCTCATCATTTCCTCTCATTGGTACCTCACTATTTCTTTGGGTGGAGGTAAACAACGTTTCTTTATTCAAGGACCACAACCAAATGTTAACACGTCACAATTTAATACCAACCCCTCCCAAGGACAAAACATGAATATCCCTCCGGGACAGTTCCAACAACCCCGACAAGGCAATCAAAACACACAACCTATGGCATCTATCGGAAACCAAAATATTCCTAGTCACCATATTCCCCAAATATTGACCCAAAAGGTTGGGGGACACATTCTGACATATTCATCCCATATTCATACCCATTAACACGTCCCCAATCCAAACTTTCAGTACCAACACACAAACCAAAAAACATCATACGTGTCACAACAATATATCCCTCAACAACACACCAACATCCACTCACAACAAATGGGGACCCAAGGTGTACCAATCAATCCTATGTATGGGGCCGCAAATGACCCTACAATCGATGCTTTGCAAGCTAAGCTAATGGGTTTAGAGAAAACCATAGAAATCATACAAATATCCGGCAATAAATCATAAGTGTCATATGATTTATCTGTATATCCCTTTGACATGAACTTATACATGTCACCATGTCCTTCGGGATGTGTCACCTAATTTTACCAAATACAGAGGAAAGACAAATCCTATCGAACATGTCCGAGAATTTGCGACCAATTGTATGGATGTTGCCTATGAACAAACATACTTGATGAGACTCTTTTCTAAAAGTCTTTCAGGTCCCTCCCTTGAATGGTTCTTGACTCAAAAGGATATCCAAACATGGGATTAACTTAAACGTAAATTCATAAAAAATTATGCATACAACATTGACATGGACACCTCTATTACTAGCTTATGCAATCTCACGCAAGAGGACGCTAGTGAAATGTTCATCCCATTCTTCCAAAAATGGAGAAGTCTAGCTAGCTATTGTCACATTGACATACTTGAAAAGGAAAAGGTTGACATGTTCGTACAAACACTTCTAGGTCCCCTAAAATATGCAATGCAGGTGCATTGTTGCACAAATTTCACGGACCTAGTCGAAAAAGGTGTCCAGATTGAGAAAGCCCTTATTTCAAAGGGAGAGCTAAAATATGGTCCTAAAAACACAAATGCAAATCCTCCCATTGACAAAAATAAGTACTAGGTCAAGAATAAACACATCACAAATGATGGTGTGGTCGATGTAAAAATCATTAATGCAATAGGTCATGTACTCACCATCAAAGGAGTTCAAAATCAAAATGCACCGGTGACCACACCCACACCAACTGCCAATGCTATTAAAAATAATCCTGCTCAATTTAATCAAAGGCAACTACATCAACGATGACAATTTCAAAAACGCACATACACTCCCTTAGGTGAGCCTATCGAAATTGTCTTAAAGAAACTTATCCAAAACAGTGTCATAACTTTGGAAGAACCTAAACCATATGACCCTGGTCAGTTCAAGCCATCATGGTGCGATGATAATGTATTTTGTGATTATCACCATGTCAAAGGGCACAAAACTTCCTCTTGCCGCCAGTTGCAAAATCTTGTGCAAGACCTTATTGAAAACCATACCATTTAGTTAGGAGGTCAACTATTTGCATCTAATGTGGATCATACAATCCACAAGAACCCACTACAGGATCATGGTTCTGGTAACCCCTCCTCCTCTGGCACAAAGCATAACAATAATCAAGCCAATCACGTATGTCTTGCCTTCAATTATTTCAGTGGTCCCATCATTAACAATATTCGCACTGCTGATGAAGATAAGTGTGTCAATACTATTTCCATTAAAAAGGCCCCGGAATGCAATGTCACAACACGTAAAGGCAAGGTCACCATCCCAGGTCCCTCTACACATCAACCTAAAGTTACCATGGTCATAAATCTGACTTCACCTCACCACATTACCTTTTCAGATAGTGATTATCCCTCACCCAAACCATCTCATAATGATGCCCTTCATTTCGAGGTTTTTGTCCACAAACATAAGGTTAGATGAGTCTTAGTAGATGGCAGAGTAGGATTGAACATCTGCTCTTTAAAATTGGTTAAAACCCTTGGCTTCTCTAATGCATGTGTGGATGCTACCAAGAGCATTATCATCAAGGCGTATGATGATGAAGAACGTGCTTCTAAAGGCGTCATCACAATTCCAATTCGTGTGGGACCAGTTATTATAGATACAACATGACAAATCCTGGATTATGACATACATTATAATATCTTACTTGTTCGCCCCTAGATTCATGCCCTAAAGGCCATTCCTTCCACATACCACCAATGCCTGAAGTTTCCTTTTGATGGTACTGAAATTACTATCCCAAGAGATCCTGATCCATTTCAATAATGTACCAATTTGCGAGCCACTATTGAGCACCAGGTACACATCAATTAAGAAGCCTCAGCTTCCACCTCTTCCAAATATATTGACCCATCTGCACTCACTAAATCATCCTTCCATCCCACCTGCCTTGGGCTAGGATATGAATCTCCTATTGTCGCATCTACTAAGACATCTTGCCAAGTCATTAAGGATGTGCAAGCTTCCTTTGATGTTAGTAGTACTAAAAAGGATAGTCCCAAAGACTCCGTTGATGGCATCACCACTCCCATTTTCCCACTAAACATTTCTATCACTCCATCCACCTCAACCATCTCACCCACATCCATCCACCTTGTAGACATGGATCAACAAGTATCACCCAAAGAAAAAAAAAAGGATGCAATTCAAGAATCAAAGGTAAAAGTGCCCTTTTCAAATGGAGATCTAGAATCAAAAGAAAGATCAAAGAAATTCCCTTAGCCAAAATAAAAAGCTATCGAAAAAATCAAAAATAAAATTCAAAAGTGAAAATGAGCAAAAGTCACTCTCCAAGTATGCCTCTCCATCAAAATTCACTAGGGGCATCTATCAAGGAAAAATGTCAAAAAAAGATCTTGTTGATCCAAGGTCTCCATCCACATCACTCTCACTCATACCATATATTTTGTTCAATCCATCCATGCTCACATATCCATAATACCACACCGTTGGTGATGTATTTCAATGTACCTTTGACGATAACCCCTTCACGTATTCTAGCTCATCGGTTGCCCAAGCTCCTTTTTGGTTGAAGCTTGATGGCCCACGCGATGTGCACATTAAGGATCCTACCATAGTCTTTCATCTACCACATCTATTGTCCTTCATATTTGCCACTCGTACTCCTCATCCCGGTCGGGTACTTTCATCCAACACAGTCATCCACACAGGATCGAGGCATCGTCAAGGCAATCTATGGTTCTGGAATCTACCAATTCTATACCTAGCTTTAGAGAGCTAGGAAAAAGACCTAAAAATACAAAAAAATAAAAAATAAAGAAAAAATTGTCCATTGATGAAAACTTGGCAAATAGGCATCTTGGTGACACCAAAAAAAATTTAAAAAATGACAAAAAAAAGAAGTAAAGAAATCAATTCATCCAATAGTGAAAACCTAGCAAACAGGTGTCTTGGTGACACCAAAAAAAATAAAAAAATGACCAAAAAAAGTAAAGAAATCAATTCATCCAATAGTGAAAACCTGGAAAACAGGCACTTTGGATAAGTATCATGGTGAAAACCTGGCAAATAGGCGCCATGTGTAGTTGATCATTGCTTCGCCATCTACTGTTACTCTAATCGACCCTTATCCACTTTGTATAATCACAACGACGTTACATATTCATGACATTCATCTTAAGTCTTGTCAATTTCGGCCATGGTTAGCATTTGGTTGACATCACCCCTTGCATATCCTTGTCGTTAGCCCCGTATTTCCATATCATTTGGCCCGGGTAATCCCCGATCTGTCTGGGGGCAAGACCTTTATAGTGTAATTGCAGTGGGTGTCGCACACGATCCTGCATTCATAAAAAATCCTGAAAAAAGTCATAAAATTCTGAAAAAGTTATGAAAAAAGTCATAAAAAAAGTCATAAAAATCTAAAAAAGTCCTTAAAAAAGACCTAAAAATCAATGTCAAAATCCCAAAAATAGAGTCAAAGTCAATGTCTATCTTGTCAATCCAGCGAGTCACGTCAGTCAATCCTTATCCCATTCTGAACTACATTGTCTCTACACGTTTGCTACGTAGGCAACATTCATCTTTGAATCCCTGAGACATTAGGTCAGTCTTTTTAGGTTCATCAAAATAAAATCATGATTCATTTTGTTTTCCTTAGGATAAGTTCATTGCTCGTGTTGAACTACGAGGTCTCTGAGTGCACGACGTAGGCAAGGCCATCAATCGATGAGCCCCTAAGGTCGTACTAGGTCAGTCCATTAGGGTTCATGGCATTACATTGGCACACATGTCAAAAGTCTTCAAGTAAGGACAATTCATTTCCAAACATGACAAACTCCTAAACCGAATTACGAAAGTCACTTATTCAACATGACAATCACACTGGCATGTCAACATCGACATGTAGTCAACTTCAGTCAAACTTAGTCGAAACAAGTCAAATTGTCACAACCGGTCAAACTGTCAATTCTTGGTTATCTTTCAGATGTGTCCTTCTGAAGAATAGCCTCTGTCATTTATGCCTTAGGATGTGTCCTTCCTAGGCATCATCACCATCATCTGACATTTTAAGGGATCCTCTCAACATCTAAGGATCATTCCTCTCAACATCAATATTCTTTTAGATGTGTCCTTCTGAAGAACAACCTTTGTCATTTATGTCTTAGGATGTGTCATTCCTAGGCATTGTCACTGTCACCCTGGCATTTCAAGGGATTCCTTTTGGCATCAACATTATTCAGGATGTGTCCTTCCTGAATTTGGCAACCTTGACACCCTAGCATTTCGACATCATCAAACCGGACATCTTGATATCAAAACACTTGGCATTCAAACACACTTGGCAAGCACTTGGCACTTGTCTTTGGCCTTTTCATCATGTTACTAGTTTTTTAATGAGATCCCGACAACAGGATTTAGAGAAACAACGACGTCTCATGACGTTTGTCTTGTCTTTTGACACTCATGTTACTAGTTTTTCAATGAGATCCTGAAAACAAGATTTAGAGAAACAACGACGTCTCATGACATTTGTCTTGTGTTTTGACATTCATGTTACTAGTTTTTCAGTGAGATCTCGACAATAGGATTTAGAGAAACAACGACTTCTCATGATGTTTGTCTTATCTTTTGACACTCATGTTACTAGTTTCTCAGCAATGTCCTGACTACGTGATTTAGAAAAACAACGACGTATCATGATAATGGCTTTATCTTTGTGCTTTTGGCAATCATGTTGCTAGTTTCTCGAGGATGTTCTGGAAACAAGATTTAGAGAAGCAATGACGTATCATGGCTTGTCCTTCTTGTGGTTGGTTATGACAAAAAGACTAGGGAAATTGCGCTCTTAGTATGAGTCATGATCACCTTTGTTTGCGACTGTTTGTCTTATGTGATGGTACGACCTTGCACATCTTGATTTATGTCATATCATGGTGTTTGTTGGCCATTACAATAATCTTCCCAATGATGATTAAGAACAATAAATATTAAAGTCCTATGGTAAAGTGTTGAAGGATTTGGTCTAGAAAATAACATGCATCTCCTTTTGTCTTGTCATCTTCTCTCGCTCATCTAATATAGGCATTGCATCCATATCACCATCCATATCTTTTATACTAACATTTCTTTGTCTCTCTTCATATTCTAGGCTTCCTCATCAATTTCAAGAGCACACCCATGTTCTTGGAACTCGTCTATCCTCTCGAGGGGGCATACCACTACCCTCCTCATCATTCTTCCTCATCTTATTTTGCACTGGGGCATATTTTTGACTTATTTTCTTTGTCACAATGCAACAATATTATGACAAAGAGGGGCAAAATGTAGACACTTAAAAATGACCTAGGCCTACAAGCTTTGTTTTACCACTTTCGTCCTAGCATAATTATGACATTTAATTATGTCCTTGGTCCACATTCGACTATTAATTAAGTAATTAATTATTATTCAATTAATTAATTCATGTCTATTGTATTCTTCATGATTATTAAATAAATAAATTATATTTATTTATTCAATACGTCATTAATTGTCTATTGTCTTCTTATAATTAAATAAATTAAATAAATTTATTAATTTATTTAATTACCTTTTATTCATTTATTCTTCCTGATTATTAAATAAATGAACTTTATTTATTTATTCAATATGTCACTAATTCTCATAATTAAATGAATTTATTAATTTATTTAATTATCGGTCATAATCCTCTAAATTAAATAATTATGTTTAATTATTTAATTACCTAATTTAACATTTCTCTCATTTTAAATAAATGAAATTATTTAAAATGATTTCGTTTTATTAACTGTCACTTCTTTTTAGTAAATAATCTGAAAAAGATTATTTATTGTCACATAAAATCCTTATTTTGATTAACTTAATTCAAAATGGTAATCTTCTTCCAAAAATTAAGTAATTGAGCAAATTCTTGATTTTTCAAATCTACTTTTCAGTTCAACTCTTATCTTATTGATTTTTCGAATCTTACAAATCAAGTCGTCTTTATCTTCTTGATTTTCAAAATCTTCATCTTTTTGACTAATTATCACATTTATTCTCGATCGTCGATTTGATTTTATCAAATGACATCTTGGCCACTCATTTAACAATCTTTCCCTAACCCTAATTAGGGATTTTCACATGGAATCCCGTCCACTGATTTTAGGCTTTGCCAGCTTTTAATCTCATCTGTCCATCCAAAATTGCATTTTTTATAAAATGTCAATTTTGCTCACAATTTCGAAACCACTTCATTATTATAGACATTTTATGCTTAGCTTTTACTTTGCATTTGGCTTATTAGATTTGATTATTTTTCATAGGCATAGTCTTTTGTCATTCAAATCCTTCAAAACTTGCATAGGGCTTGGTCACAATCGTTTGCTCACACACAAAAATCTGAGGGCAACAATCATACACTGTAAGCTAGAAGGTGTTATGGAGGTGAATCATGGAAGTTTCAATGAATATCTAGTATAATCGTTCTTGTTATTTGTTTTCTTTGTGCTTCATAACTTCTTTGGGTTTTTGTTTATTTAATCTAATCCGCTGAAACCTTTACCTAAAAATAACCCATTGATACACATATCTTGCCTTAGTGAAGGATGGGTGTGGAAATGGTCCTGAAACATCACTATGAACAAGTTATAAGACTTGTGATGCCCTCCATGCTTTACCTTTGTCAAACTTTTGTTCTGGATGCTTTCCTAATGCACAACCTTCACAAAGCCCCTTAAAAAAATTGACATTTGGCAACCCTATTACCATATATTTTTGATTGAGTTGCTTGAGATAGTTGATAGTTTAAGTGGCCAAATCGCTCATGCCAAAGCTTTCTTGTCTCATCGGAATGAGTGAACGAAGCTTGTGGAGGAGGACTTTGAGCAAAACTAGAAAAAGTATACAATCTTAAGTGATGATCTTCTTTTCCTGTTGCTATCAAATTTTTCCTATTCAATTCCTTTATTTCCACTACATTTGGAGAAAATTCAATTGTCATACCTTGGCCTAGATGAGTTATTTGATACACAAAAAGAAGATTATTTGATAGTGAAGGTACATTGATAACTTTTTGGAATGTTCCACCTTCAATTTCAATAGACCCTCTTCCTTTAACCAATGCTGGAGTATCATCACCTAAGGTGATTGAAGACATGCCACATGATTCCAAAGATGAGAACTCAACTTGTGATGATCCCATATGATGAGTAGCAGGGTGTGTGCAGGATCATTATGGAAAAAACAAGCCCTTAAGTGGCAACAAAATTCAAAAAATCAGAGTTAGGCAACTTGACGTAAAAATTTAAATAAGTTATCTATATTAGTTCAAAAATATTTAAGAATAGAATCTGTAGAACATTGAATGTAGTTTCTAAACTACTAGGTTTATTTAAAAAGAAAAAAAATCTATTTGGTGAAAATTTGAAATTTCAATGCAGTAGTACTTAAATTTCAAGGAAAAAATAAGAAGTAGGTGTCTGTCTAACCACCCTAACCACAATAAAATGATAATATTTTTTTATAAGATTTTAAATATAAGTAGAGGACTCATGTCCCGATGTGATGCATATTTTATTTGTAATTTTTTTCCTATTAAATAATTAATTATGATTTCTTTTTACAACTTTTAAAAAATATAAAAACTTGTATGTCTGACCACTTTAACTTGGTCAAAACTTCATGAAATTCATTTTATTTTATTTTAATCCTATAGTATGTGAAGCATAAAATGTGACGCATGTTTCAAACTAAAAAAATGTGATACATTTGAAAGCTATAGATGTTTTTCAATTAGCCTATCAATTAGGACTTTAGTCGTAATTCAAATAGAAAATGAATAATAATTATTTATTAAATTCAAAGTAAAACATAATTTATATTGGTGGAAAGCTAAGAATCTCCTTTAAAAATCCTTTTCTTTTCATCAATTTTGGGTAAAAAGAAATTCGTCAGACACATGGGCCATCATATCACCTACATATCGCCACTTTTTGGCCCATCATGATCCTGCACATACCCAACACCTGAATCTATTATCCAAGATGGTGATGAGGATGAAATATTAACTAAAGCTTTTCCCTTTTCCTTCTCTTTTGCCTTTGATTTATCTTGATTTGATGAAGATGTGTTGAATGAATATGGAATCCCTATGTTCTTCTTGAGAAGATGAGTAAGGTGGTCTATTTTCTTCTTCATACATTGATGTTCTTCATGATTAGGCTTTTTATAATAGGCACATTTAGGTAATTCTTTCTTTGATTTTTTTTTCTTAGAATTGCCTTCATTTTTATTAGCTTTGATATCAACTTTGTTGTCTTTTTTATAATCCTTGTCCTTTTGATTCTGTTGTTTCTTACACTTAGAAGATTGATCTTTCTCATTTCTTGCAATGAGTGCTTGAGATTTATTATTCTTCACATTTCCCATTTGCATTAATTTATCTTGCTCCCTTGTTAGATCAACAATGAAGTTATCAAGAGAGGGCATAGCCCATGAAGTTCCAAGAGCTCTCTTTGTAGAGTAGAAAGTAGTTACAAAAATAGAGTATTTAGGACCTAACTTTGACAAAATTGATAGTATTAACTGATTATCTTTTTTATCAATGCCACATTCTTTAAGTTGCAACCTTAAGAATTTGAACTTGGTAAAAAAGTCTTGAAGAGAAGTAAAGTTTCTTGGACTTAATGCTATGAGCTCATTTTCTAGTTCATGACCCCT
Source organism: Sequoiadendron giganteum (assembly GCA_007115665.2). Lineage (NCBI taxonomy): Eukaryota > Viridiplantae > Streptophyta > Pinopsida > Cupressales > Cupressaceae > Sequoiadendron > Sequoiadendron giganteum. Next base: position 563,890,802 of record CM021108.1, read on the forward strand.
AAATTCATCTATTTTTCCAAATAGCTTATCAAGACCTTCCAAATTTCATTGGGTGTTTTGAAGGACTGAATATGAAATAGTAATTCAGGTGATACATTAAGACATAAAAAACCAAAAGTTTGATCTCTTTTGAACCATTTTTCCTTATCCTTTGCAATAGTAGGTTCTTTTTCAAGATTCATTACTACCCTAAACAAGCCTCTATTCATGGGAGAAATTGACATTTGTATTTTCCAATCATGATAATTAAAAGGTGTTAAGGGTTGAATAGTGACATTAGAATCCATCTTGCCTTAGTTGCTTTGTAGAGTATAGAAAGAAAGAAGTAGAATTGGCTTGCAAATTTGAAATAGAGATTCAAAAACACAAGAGCACACCAAACCCCTCTTAATTATTTTGATCCCCCCAAATTTGGCATTTTATAAAGGAGTGCATGTAAGGAAACAATTTTTCAACCGTTACAATAGTTGCCTCCAGAATTTTTGAGTGGAACAAAAAAAGAAATCAGATTATGCAAAAGAAAATTCGATGTGCCTGAATAATTATTTTCCTAGAGCTGACAAAATTCTAGATCTACTCGACAATTTGTCAAGCACAAAAAACTAAAATTCATGGATCTAAAATGCACCGGCCTGTAATATAAAACAATGAAAATTGATAGTCTCCTGCTATTCAAATCACACCTCCTCAGGTTTAATCGCAGCTGCAAATGAAAGAATTTACAGAAAAAAAACCCTATTCAAATACGCAGCGGTAATGAAATAGCCGCTTTTGTTTCTGCCTGACAAAAAATCCCACTTTCATATTCAAATACGCAGCTTCAATGAAATCGTAGCTTCCTCATATGCGGTCAAAGAGATTTCAGTCTCAGGGCGGCTGTAAATCTGTGATTCAAGTCAAATCGCACCTCCTTTGTCCGCCTTAAAGTCACTGCACCAGATTGGATCTCTGTGGGTGGCGCCTCAGGAATCATTCTCCAATGGATGCAAACAACGTCCTCAACAAGGAAAATCATACGCCTGAAGAGGATGCCAGATAGATGAGACAAATTGCAATTGAACACCACGTGAGAGGTACTGCAATTTTCTGATGAAACACCTTCCACAGAAGAAAATAACGGCAGAATAGAGCAGAATCACGCCTTCAAAGGGTAATAATCGACCCCTAAACTCAGAGATCGAAAAACTTTGGACCTCCTTGCCTGAGTATGCCGCACCAAACAGGGGATGCAATGATAAAATGCAGCCTGAAAAAAACTGAAAAACAATGCATAAATCACCTTTCAGATCTGAAGAAATCCTCCACCGCTCTGATACCATGTGAGAATCTGTAGAAACAAGAGAGTTTGCAACAAACATAGATGATTAGAATGCAATGTAATGTATTCAATTTTTCTGTAGATTGATATAAGGTGCAATTTTTTTTAATAAGAAATAACATCTTGATCAAGATCCACAAGATGTGGAGATCAAGATCCAGATCCACCTGAAGTGGAAAGGAGAGGAGTGAACAACTCAACCATCTGAACAACTAACTAGGGTTAAGTAAGCCAGGTATAAAGTTAGATGATTACACCAACAATATCTGTTTAAACTACAATATACACACAAGTACATAAATAAGATAAACAATAGATAAGACAAGATATATAAACATTATGTATTTTAATTTTTACTTAAGAAATATTTTATATTCAACAAATTGAAATAAAAAGTTTTAAGAAATAAACAAGAAAAAGAATACTTTAACTTTTACTTCAAGAATTATTTTATTTTTTATATGAATCATTTTTAATATTTATTTAATAAAACTATTTAATTTAATATTTACTTAAAAATTATTTTATTTAAGAAATTATTTATGTTGAAGAATTATCTTTTGTTTCAATTTAATAAGACATCATTACTAAATATTGATAAATTGACATGTAAATGAATGTTGAATTTAAGATAAAAGATTTTTATTGACACACTCATGTCATTACAATTTATCTCTTGCTATCATTCTAGTTATTACATATATGAAAATTGGAGCATACAAGAAAAAGATACAATATATTAACCTATCCTACTCACAATTTATGTAACAATCAAATCAAGTATAAGAGTTAGTAGAACATTGATGAAAATATACAAATAGCTCATCAACAATAATCCTTGTTGCGCCAAGCCATCATGTTTGTGCTCAAATATGGTTCATTTGATGATATGTGAGTGATCCTACCTACAACATAACATTGTATTTCACAAAGTATTCTTAAAATAGCTTGGGTTGAGGCTAATTTATATATTTTTGGCTCAAAGATTGGATTGATGAGATTAAAAGAAGAGATCAAGGATTCAAATTGGTTGAGAGGATTGGGAGGATGAGGAGAGGACAAGTATCTCCACATTGCTATGATGAAGGGGTCCAAGATCAAAGGGAATTAATGGTTGAAGACTCTCTTGAAGAAAGTGGATAGATGAAATAAAAATGGGTACTTTAGAGTACCTTGGGAGCATAAGTAAGTCATTAACCCATGTGGGATGTACCAAGATTCATGCCGCATGTACAAAGTCTCATACCTTGTGTACAAAGGTCCATGCTTATGCACACTTTTGGAGGATGTGCAAGTGGGGGATTATGGGACTAACTGATTTTAGTCCACTAATATAAAGTTGATAAAAATAAATAATTAAATAAATATATATTTATTTAATTTTTATGATGAGGATGAGAGAATTAGGTAAATAAATATTTGGATTTAGTTATCTAAGATGGACTATAGAAGAATGTTGATTAAATATTTTAGACTAGGATTAGGGTCAAGTGAATAGTGATGAATAGTGATTTTATTAATTAAATAATAAAATTTTATCTATTTTTATAATGGGATGGACATTGTATAATTAATTAGATAAGTAGAGATTTATTCAATGAATTATTGAGGAAATGATTAAGTAATTAGCTTAAATGATGTGTCAATTTCAATGTCTACTACACCTTCTCCTTAAAAAAATGTATTTCTTAATATTTTAAAATAGATGCATTTAAGATATCTATGCTAGTTTAAGAGGTGTTTATTATAAAAGCATACTTTTGTATTATTTTATTAATTTAAATTATATTGATAATTATTATGGGTTTCAATTATAGTTTATTTATTTTTAAATAATGATAGACGAAATTTTAGTCTTAAAATAGATTATAAGAAATTTTATATGTGATTTAAAAAAAATTATGATAGGGAAAAAAAGAATGCAAACCTAACAAATAAAACATATTGATTCACAACTAATCAAATTTTAAGTTAAAATTTGAGGTGAGTTTTTATGACAAAACAAATATCCATTATAGTCTAGAAATCAAATTGTTAAAGAAATATCTTTAGAAAAAAATTGTTGGATGTATTTAATTTAATGTATTATTTGTAGGGTTTGCAACAATAAATCTAGCATTGTCACAGTTATTTGGAATTAAAGAAAGATTTTGTATTATGAGATTTGTGGAAAGTTTTGTTATAGAGAAAATAATGAATTTCTATAAGATCTTATTTACAATGAGATTTATAGATTTATAGTCTTATTCATGGGGAGATAAGTTAACACATTCTCCACATTTTAAAGAATCATCAGACCAAATATTTGTTTTAATACTCACCTTCATATTGTTTTTGTTAAAAATCAATTTTAAAATTACAAACATAGACATGATAATTGATTTTATTTAACATACTTTTATATCAAATATTATACATTTTTCTTGTCATAACATTAACTTAATTTTTGTTCTTTGTACCAATATGGGAGTACAAATCTATGCTCATACTTTTTGGACTATTTAACCAAAATTCCTTGATATATAATACTCATTTTATCCCTTATATATCGTATGTCCAAAGATTTAAAAGACCTTTTAACCTAATTAGGAAAATTCCATCATCTTCACCTTGATTACACTCAACCGATTGAATTACAACATTAACCTAATTTAATTAGATACCAATAATAATTTCTATATTTAAAAATTTCAGAAAAAAAGAGAGCTTAAAATAGATATCAATTAGATTTTAGGTGTTCGAAGACATTTACCACATCTATAACCTGTTTACTAGTTCAGTCTCAACCTCGGTTAGCGGGCAAGGATCGGTTACCTGGTTCGGTGGGGCAGCGGCTATCCAGCCCCAGGAATGCATCGGGGCATGGATCATAGCATGCCATTGAAACAAGTACTGACAGCCTCCGTAAAACAAGTATTGACAGCCTCCTACTGATTTTCATGCTGTTAGGTGGCGGGAGGGCGGCGGCAAGAGCAAACAGAATCTTATTGAGCGGGAGATTAGGGAAAAGACAGATAAAGTTTTGTTCTGTGTAAAGTTCAGATACCATAAATAGTGAGACATCCCGGCACCGTAAAAGATGAGGCCGATACGTAAGGGATTAGACCCACCAAATCAATTTTTATCCCGAACAGGAACCTAACACCACCAAATCAAAACCTTACTTCCTGACGGTACGTGCAACAATTAAATTAAAATATCATTTTCGTTTATTGTTGTCCACTGGATCCTCTTGTACTCACATCTAAATCATTTATGAGTCTGTCAATTTGAAAGGGAGTTCGAAGTCACACTAAAAATACCTCTTAAAACTTGCATTAGAGGAATTAGGTATTAGGGTTAAGTAGAGGGGAATATTTTATCGTTGCCATGGTAAAAGATTTACTCTCTTCTCTCTTGTATCTGATCCTCTAAGCAGTTGTAAGGCAGATCCGGTGGGAAGAAATGGAGTTCAAGGGTGAAGAGGATCTTTAGTTGGATTTGGGCCTGAGCATAAGCCTTGTCTCCCCAATTTCTAGATGTTGAAGACCCTTTTCAACTTTCTATATGAATGGAGTGCCTGAAGATTCTTAACCTGCTGTAGTCCACTGAAACTCAAAGCTATATGGTGAGATATTGAAAGTGCACTTGGCTGTAAGGTATTGTAAACCTTGTCTTAATCTATTAAAGATTCTAGTACCCTAGTTTCATTAACAACAATATACAATATTACTGTAACAACTGTGAACTAGATTATGACTATTCGGTTATATCCTCTTTTGGGTTTTCATGGGGTCTGATTATATGGGTTGTTTGGCAAGCGGGTATACAATGTGGTAATGTCAAGGGCGTGAAATTCTTGTGAGAAAGCCGTCAGTAGTTCTGCGGTAGGGGTCTTCCATAGGTATCACTTCTGCTGCTTCTGCTTTCTTATCATTCTGTCTACTAGTATGTTGTGGCCGCTACGGGGTGTCCTTTCTGATGTATTGGATTGTTATATAAGAAAATGCTGGTAGTAAAGCTCCTCATGCGCTGCAAATGAATAAGTTGCCAAGATTGTTTGATGATATGGGTTATTATAAATTCCTCTCGATCTTGCCTGGCACAGTGGAGAGAAGAAAAGGTGCGGTCCCTGTTACTAACTTCTGAAGTATCACTTAGAGGAACGACACTTTTATGAGAACTGAGTATGTGTATTCTCACCCCATACCCATTTCCTTATATTAGTTGAAAAATGCCCGTCTGTTTTAGCATGCTCAAATTTCTAGCTAGTTTATTTACGCATTTAGCAAATTTGGGTGCTCAATATATCGCAGCTTGATTAATGTTTACTACACTCATTCTAGTGCAAATACAGGTTGTATATGAATGGCTTTTCGGCCTGTGCGAAGTTTGCTTTAGGGGGCCTTTCTCAGTGCTACTTTCGAATTCTAAGCACAAGGGATTCTTGTTGCCCACATCGTTATAGATGGAACAATACGATCTTCTAGGTATGCACTCAAAATATCCACGTATGAAGTCTTTGATTTTTTGTAAGCACTGTCATTTTTTTTCTGTTTGGATACTTTTGGAGCCTTCTTTGCTTCATGACATTCTAAATCATATAAAGAGGCAATGACCTAAAACCTGAAGAGGTATCTAGAAGCTGCACCCGAACGACAATAAAAAGCCTATAATGTAAGATTGTCTGTATGTGGAAATTTGAACAATCTAATATTCTTAGATCCGGTACTGTACACAAAATATCCATTTGTGCCTGATGTGGGCCGAAGGAGGCCAGGGAATTTAAAGTTTCTAGTAACGGTATTTGTCATGACTGCCAAACCTAAGGATACCAAGGAATTGCAGGGGCATGTGTTCAATCCAAATGCCATTGCCCAGATGTACTTGCAGCTGCACATCCAGGACCAATGTGCTTGGACCAAGAGCTGGATCTCTGATCCCTTTCTGAGTGGTCTTGAGCCAATTCATCTGAGGCCTTTAGAAGCTATGACTGATCTTGGAGCTTTTCCAGAGAGCTTCTGAGCCAATTGATTTGAAGGCATTTTATTTGTTATGATTCCATCTATTTTTTAAAGAAATTTGATTGGTGTTGAGGGTAGAGATGCATATTGGTGTGAACTTGCATAGGAGGTTGACTTTGAAGAAATCATTGTGGCCTCCATCAAGGTGGAGATGGGGGGTCTTCTCTACATCCTTGGAGGAGGTATTGTTGTGTTTATAAAATGGGTTCTGAGCGTTGGTGATGTTTAGATCATTTCGGAACTATCTTCATTTAATGGTGGGTTCTTAGTCTTGCGAACTATATATTCCATTTTTCAATAAGGAGCCATTGGTGTAGAGCAACTCATGGTCCTGAAGAATCTGATGAAGGAAAGCTGTAAATTGTATACTTAACAAGTTTAATAGGTGGAAAAAATCTTCTCTGCTATTTGATTGGATTTCCACATTAGACCTGATAAAATAAGATCGCCGGTTGGGGTTTTTTCCCCCCGGAAATACCTGGGGTTCTTACACATTCACCGTAGGTCTATACATAGTTTACATGGCTGGAAATGCATAACTGGATATGTGAGGATATTACGAGTACACCAACAAACCAAGCCTTTGCCTATAATATCTAATCAAAGCCTGATTTTTAAACCTGGTCAATCGCATAGGGATGTAATATTTCCTTCTACCTAGTACTGGTCTTTTATGCCTCGAGTGTTCTTAAATTTTAGTTTTGAAATGAAATAATTTAGTGAGCTTTTCTTAAATTTTAGTTTTGAAATGAAATAATTTAGTGAGCTTTCGTTTGAATTTTAGATGATAGATTATGGAGTATAACTAATATAAAAATATTTATATAATTTAATTAAAAATAATTTTACTCGTAAAATAATTTACTTATGTGATCTAATCAGATCTAAGATGTTACAACTCTCATACATATTATAAAGAGGAGTTGTTGACAATAGTGTTTGTCTATTATTTGTTTAAATTAGTGTTTCACGAGGACGTGTCCTCTAAAAAAATTTCATGTTTTCGGGATGGGGACGTCTTTGGGACGTGAGGACTTGGGAAAACGTCCCCTTTCCTTCCCACCATAGTCACTTAAGTTTGAGGGATGTTTCCAAGATGCCACCTGGCTTGGGGACTTTTAGGTTTTGCAAAATAAAGTGATATTTGAGAAAATGATATTTGCTATGAAGGTTTGTGAGGTTTTGAAGGCCTTAATTTGTGCTTAGTGGTGGGGGCTCTGCCCCTCAACCTTGCCTTGTATCGTGACAGGGAGTGTGCTAGGGGCATTTCCCTCGAAACTCGCAAGGGGTGTTGCCCCTTGACCTCGTTGGGGGCTTTGTCCCTAGACCCTCACAAGGGGTGTTGCCCCTTGACCCCACTAGCTCTACCCCTAAACCTTCACAAGGGCCATTGCCCCTTGATTGCAAGCCTCCATTGACCATTGTTAAGGTTTAATGTAATCATTTCCTTGTCTTATATGTTTACTAGTTTAAACTTTACTTAGTATTGCAAAGTCTTAGCTACAATTCTTATACTTCTTTTTTATTTATCCATTCAACTCCTTGTAGTTCCATGCCATAACTCTATTATTCTTCTCACATAAGTATATTAGGAAATCTATTTAATTTTGGGTACATACTCTTCCCACTTTTACCTTTTTGTCAAAGTGTAATACTTCTTCAACATAGTTCCTTTGATTCATTGAGATTTTAATTATATCTATCTTTCCATCATTCAAAGTAAAAAGACTCTCCAAGATGATCAATATTTTAGGGAAATTATTAGATCTAAGTTGAATAATCTAATCTCCATAGGATTCTTCTATCTTTGGCTACAATTGCTTTACAAACTCTTTGAAATGATGAATGAATAGTGCAATTTAAGAATCACAATAAAATACTTGTTTGTGATCATGGTTATCAAAGATAATAGGTTGGATTATTAATTTGATAGATTTCTTGTTAACCAAGAGATCCTTGGTAGGATCAAATTGTGACCCAATCATTGTCATTTTTTCGGCTTGAATGTTTTATGTCCTTAGAATTGTTTGGATGTTCAAAGCTTCAAAAAGGAGATCCCAAACCTTGTGGTAGTATCATCTCATCCTCATTAGTTTGTCATAGTTTCTCCTTTGACTTTTCTAATGACCAACTTTGAGTCTTTAAAAATCCATAGTTTCTTAACTTTGAACCCTTTAGCTAAAATGAGCCCATGAACTAAGGATTAATAATTTTCCCCATTATTTGTGTAGGTAAACTAGAGGAAAAAATCATAGAATCATCTTCTCTATTGGATATACAAGACAAACGCATGTGCTTGCTCCATTAATGCATCCATCTATGTTGAAATACAACTTCCATATCCTTGAGAAATATGTGTCTTCTTGTTTTGTTGGCTCCTAAGCATTATTGACTTTAGGAATACTTTGATATGAACATCACAAATTACATAAGTTCCCATTCGTATTGAGTGATGCATGAGCATTCCGACGATTCATACCGCATCTTACCACAACAACTAGTTCTCCCTTGTGGATTGGAACAAAGGTAGAATGGGAGGTCTACGACAACATACCCATGTGAGAACCCCTGTGACACTACAATTGAGAAGAAACCTTCACTAAAAGATTGCCCCGTCAAGCAACTTGGGCTCAAACCTATTGGAGGAAACATGTGAAATCTCCCCATATTTTTGAAAGCCTTCATGGCTCATTATAGGATGGATATAGGACATGACCAATCCCAATTGGGTTTGCACCCATTCGCACCCACGTTTGATGCCTCTTCGATTCCTTGGGGTCGACATACAATTTTGTTGGACATTGGACTTGGGATGTAATTGAGGCTGACACAGATCTTTCTTAATGCTAGGATCTAGTATATAATCACTTTCTGGATTCAATTGGAAGGTAGCTAAGTGAAGAGGTAGGAATGTGAGAACAAGGTAAAATCAATTGAAATACAGTAAAAAACATTCAAATACAAAGATTATGTCTTAATTCCGTTCTCCATGGATTGATTTCAAGTATGCACCCAAATTACTTGAAGATTTGCTCTAAATGATTGATTGTGGATTGCTCTCAAGATCAAATTTTGGCATAATATGGCTATGGTGATTGTAGATGACAAATTGTGAAGGCAAGGTTTCAATTTATAGATTTTTGGTGAGTGAAATGGAGGATCAAGATTGAATGTGAAATGGAGGGCTAGGATTGAATGAAATGGAAAGGCTTAATGGAGGCATGTGAAGGTGACATGTGTAATGGAGAAGAGGGCAATGTGTAGGCACACATTAGGAAGAACAAGGAAATGGCAAGTGGATGACAAGGTGTGCTCACACATGTGTGAGCACATCTTGGGAAGAACATGAAGTTGACAAGTGGAAACAAATTAGGAAAGGTGGAAGGTGAATAGGATTTGACCATATGACAAATGGTGATAAATGGCAAGTGTAGGGTGGCTTGCATGGGGAAGAGGATGTCACACATGTGTGAGCATCCAATAAGAAAAGAGGTCAAAGGGTGAGTTGGAAGTTGGATAAATGGCAAGTGTAGGGTGGCTTGCATGGGGAAGAGGATGTCACACATGTGTGAGCATCCAATAAGAAAAGAGGTCAAAGGGTGAGTTGGAAGTTGGATAAATGGCAAGTGTAGGGTGGCTTGCACGAGGAAGAGGATGTCACACATGTGTGAGCATCCAATAAGAAAAGAGGTCAAAGGGTGAGTTGGAAGTTGAAATTGACTTGTGCATGCAACACTTGTCACATGTTCCCAAGTTTGGGGGAATGGGTAGAATTTAAAATTAGGAAAATATGCTAGCGATCGTTAGGCCTTGGATTAAGTTTAGCTAGGATTAGGATGTGAGTTAAGTTAACTAAACATGGGTTCACTAACTTAACTAGGATTAAAAGTTGGAGAAAGGGCTAATGATGATTAGGATGTAGATTAAGTTAATTAATCATAGACATTATCTTAACTAGGATTAGAGGACTTAGAGGAATGTGCAAAAAGGTTAAATTAATTAATTGGAGAGAACTTTAGTGTCATTTAATTAATTATAAGGTAAGTTGGAATAATTAATTAAATAATAAAATATTTAATTAATTATAAGCTAGGATGGATTAATTAATTAAATAATAAAATATTTAATTAATTATAAGCGAGGATGGATTAATTAATTAAATAATAAAATATTTAATTAATTATAAGCTAAGATGGATTAATTAATTAAATAATACAATATTTAATTAATTAGGGAAGAATCAAAATAATTAATTAACATCTATAATTTTAATTAATTAAGGGTATAAGGTTAGAATTGGGGTGTTTACATTTTCCCCTCTTTGATGCGACATATGAAGTGATGTGTTAAAGAAATTTTAAAAAAATTGCCCTAGTGTGACGGGTGGTGATGCCCCCTTGAGATACTAATTGAAAAAATGTTGAAAAATATTTTTGTCTGGCTTTTCTAAAAAGGTGAGTTAGAATGATGTAGAAAGGTCTTTAGAAAAAAATGAGGAAAAAAGAGATGAAGAAATAAAAGAACAAGCTCAAAAACAGAGAAAATACGATAGATTTAGTGCATTCACCACTTGTCATGGACAAAATTAGGGTTTGGAGCTTATAAATAGGCTTGAGGGGGACCCAACAGGTCATTTTCACCTTTGTATCTGGAGAGGAGTTTGAAGGGTGCGAAGGCAACTATCCTACATCATTTGCATTGCTTGAAGCGAGTTCGGGAGTCCAATGGTCAGAGGACGCATGAGACTCGGTATTGTATCATATCCCATGGGTTTTGGGTTGTTTTAGGGGTCAATGGATAAGTCAAATTAGGGTATGAAGTCAATCAAAATGGAGGTGCAGTTTCATAGAACCACGCTTCGGTGTGCGATCACGGTGCTCGTGTTGCATAGAATTGCGCTTGTGCAAGATCCACACTTGCCAAACATTTCGATGCTCGCACATCACAAATCCGCACCTACGAAGTCTACACCTGCGCACAAAGCTACACTTGCGCTCAGGTAGGGGATGCCTATGAAGGCTATTGTTGTGCTTGTGCGAAACGACGCTTGTGTTGAACAAGCTCGTGCCTCCATAAGATAGGTTCACACTTGCGCCTATTGGAACTTGTTTTGGCTGGGTACATACTTAGGTTAGATAAGTTAGTGCTTGCGCACAGCTGCGCTTGCATTTGAGTACACGTTATGTCTGAAAGTGTGCTCCAAAATTGAAGCATGATTTTGTAGAAAATGCAATTGCACGAGGGTTTGGGAGCAAAAATGAAAGGAATTTATGTCATTTGGGGCTAATGTTAGTGTGTGGTATGATGTAGGAGCCTTTGGGTCCCTTGCAATTGTGGGAGAGGCATATGTCAATGATGTACCAGTTGCGGTATAGGCTGATGGAGATTGAAAATGAGTGGTCAAGTCTGATGGGACTCTACCACATGTGTTGGATGTCTCGGTTGATAGCCCACTGAGCCATGATGGTAGCACTAGTGGAGAGCTACGATCACTTTGGAGGATGGTTGGTGGATCCTTAGGCTTCCAATCTACGGGGAGTTAGTGTAGTACAACCTGATGCATGCCATGTCTGCGCTAGCGAGGATGTTCATGACGAATGATCTTCTAGTGAGGGAGATTGAGCTAGATTCAGAGGCTAGTATGGGGGTGTTGCTAAAGCTCTTTTTGTTCACTGTTGCATTGATTATCGAGGTTCTTGTACTTGATCAGAGATCTCGAGGCTTTGCGATCGGATGGGTAGGTGTCTTAGACAAGGTGCTATCGAATGGCACTGTTTTTGAATGGGGTGCATGTGTGTTAGTTGAGTTGTACATGGAGATGCAGTTAATTGTGTATTGTGATGGGCAAAGTTTGGGATGCAGGGTGACCTTATTGCACATCTAGGCCTACGAGCATTGCATAGTTTTGTGGCCAATGAGAGGTGGGAGAGGGCCAAGGATGCCCTATGTTTTTGCGTATGCTAGTTTTCTTCGACAATGTCAACAAGGAGAGATGGGGTTTTGGAGGCGTGCCATTGATGACATGGACAATTTTATCTGGCACCCATATTGCAACTATGAGGCATGGGACGAGGATCACTTGTACATGCCATGCATTCAAAGAATTCACTATTTGATTGGCTAGACTCCCACCATCATTGAGCATTATTTACCAGTGCGAGTCATGAGATAGTTTGGGCATTGATAGATTGTGCCAAAGGCAGAGGTGATGTTTGCATGGGTGGTACGTGAGTGATATGGGGTGGATTTATAGAGTTTTATATAGCTCAGCAGGATTGGTTGGACACTCCTACGATTCCATGGGATCCACAACTAGCAATGATAGATACAAGCACCACTCTTGAGTACGACACATGGTGGGAGAGGAGGTCGATTCAATTGACGATCCCTCAAGATCAGTTGGCAATGGTTGGGGAGAGCAACAATAGTTGTAGCAACAACGATAGTAGCAGTGAGGGGGTGATAGTGATGAGGATGGTGGCGAAGATGGTGGGGATGGATAGGGTCATCAAGTGTGACAGAGGATGGACCTCGAGCAGGTAGGGAGAGGTGTCAAGGAAGAGGATGTGGACATTGGAGGGGAGGACCACATAGATGATGAGGGAGACATTTAGGTCCGATTGGGTCTATTGATTGTAAAGCAAGATCAATTGTGTTAAGAGAGAGACTAGGCTTGACAAGAGTGATTGTAGGTAGTGGGAGAGAGACATGGCTTGAGCAAAGGTAGTTCGATTATGGGGGGAATTGGATGGAGTGGGAGGTGAAGATGGTGGGGCACAGTTAACAGTTGTGACAACGGAGCAAGATTAGCTTTAGCAGGAGAGGGATGCCATGCAGGTGACATTGGCCCAAACACGAGCTAATGTGGCCCAACTCAAACAAGAGTGGGATATAGCTTGTAGTTGGACAAGAGATGCATCATTACAAGAAGCTATATGAGTGGGTTGTGTTACCAGAGTAGAGAGAGTCCAATTTTATAGTCAATAGTAGGTCTCATAGGTTGAGATTAGCTTGATCGGGTCCACCAGTGAGCATGGGCCCACCTCAGCCACGTGGTCTGCCTCCTTGATCACCGTCAGAAGGGTCGGCTCAATCAAATGCGACACACACAGGATAAATGTTAGGGTGATGACCTTTTATTTGGATTATACCCCAAAGTGGTATCAACTTTTGGGAGTTTACATGCGAGAGACCTTTGTACATTTTGTATCATGACATTGTTATTTTTTTCATATATGATATGACGGGTTCATATTATATGTATGGTCCTAATGATTTGATGATGCAAGTGTTCATATGATTTATGCATGTATGATTTGGATATATGTTTATGTTATGATGATATGATACACATGTATGTTGGATGTGATGTTGACATGTTTTATGTAGGTTATGTATGATGACACATGGCTATGTGATTTGAATGGTACTTACATGATAATGGCACTATGTTTTATGTATTATGATTATGATTTATGAATACTAATGATGATGTATGGATGAAAATGATTACATGTACTTGATTATGCATTATGTTTATGATTGATATAGATGGTTATGGCTTATGAATGTATGTATGAAATGATGGCTTATGATAATGATGATGATTAATGTTTATGATTATGTTTATTTGATGGTTACATACATAATGGTAATTAATGGTGTGTGAAATGTTGGTTCATGATAGTGGTGTAGTTTGGTTATGTATGATTTATCGATATGGATGTTGTGTGATTAAGATGGTTATGTGACTAGGTAGTGATAACTTGATGGTAGAAAAATGATCATGATGTATGTATGTTTTATGATTGAGTTTTAGCGATTTTTTTAGTGGCTAATATTCGCCAATTGGCTAATAATTGAAATTTGGGAATTCAAAATTGGCTAATAGTTTGATCTATAACATGACATGAATCGCCACATTTTTACAAAATTTTATTATAGTTTTATTTAGATCGCCAAAAACATTATTTTATAAAAAAATTAATTAAAATTTTTGCCACAATATTCGATACATGATTTGATCAAATTCGCCTAAACTTTATAAATTATAGTAGAAATCTATATTAATTTGCCAACAATATATCATAATTATTAGTTGCTTTAGAACCATATTTGTAATCATTAATTTCTACCATTGATTTATAGTATAATCTAATGGCCCTTGTATTGCATGAGGTAAAATGTACCCACAATTTATAATGCTAACGGGCCCCACAATTTTAGGTCTTATGAGCATTATAGAATGTGGGTATATTTTACTTCAGAGAGTACAATGAGGGTCGTTAGATAAATAATCTAAAACAATTTTGAGCCCCATGAGAATTATAGATCGGGGGTACATTTTATCTTGTAGAATATAATGAGGGCCATTATATCATATTTTAAAACAATGGTGACAAGTAAATATTATTGACTACCCCTTAAACCCATTAATAATTTCCACCTTTAGATTGGATGCATTAACCATCTTGATTAATGTATTTTTTTATTATTTTTCAAGATTCGTCAAAATTTTCTACAAACTTTTAGTGATTTAAAAAATATTGCCAATAAAATTATTATTTTTTTCAAGAAAAAATGAAAAATTCGCCAATAGAAATTAATATTTTTTCCTAAAAAATTGAAAGACTCGCTAGTTTTTTTTTAATCTTTTTTTGACAGGGGTTTCTTAAAGTTATCACTGAATTGAGTTAATGAATGATGTGAATGTAAATGAAATGGATTGTGAGTATAGATGAAATGGACTATATTAATGAATGATGTAAAATGATTAAATGGCTTATGAATGATGTAAATAAAATGGCTTATGCAAATGTGAATAATTAAATGAATGAATGATGAAATGGATTATGAATGATATATATGAAAATGATAATAGGGGATGTAAATGCATGATGGATATTGATCATGATGTAGATGGCTTATGGTATTGCACTAAAGAAAATCCAAATGGGTGAAGATATAGGTTGGATTGTATAATTTTGTGGTCATACCTACAAAACATCTGGTGGAACCTTGAGGTATTAAACAGATGAAAAGGACAAACCATGAGAGTGGTTTTTGATCATGGGTCAAAAACCTCTCGTAGTTTCCTTATAATGAGTAATTATGAGAATGAACATGTTAATGATAATAAAAATGATAATGCAATAGTGTAAAATGAAGATGATAATGTAATAATGTAAATGAAAATGATAACATACTAATATAAATGAAAATGAGAATGCAATAATGGCTAGAAATGTTGTGAACAATTGTAAAGTTTGATATAGCGAAGGATATTGTGCCCTAGCATATAAATGACGAAAGGTGCGATCATATCCTTTGCATGTGCTTTGGACTCACAAACAAACAAACAACATTATCCTTGTCATGTAATGCTATCTTATAACCTTAGTGGACCATAAGGGGGGATGATATCACATACCCGAGTTTATATATTTTGTACACCCTTATCTAATGTAACAATTGACATTGGTGGGTCAAGATAATCATAAACACACCATATGAAAAAATGACCATGCCCCATGCTGCACTTTGTCCAAAACACACCAAGATATGAGTAGATCTAGGTGGCCTAGGCTAGGTGATTCCATGGGTTTGAAAAGAAAATCATAAAAAATAAAATAAAACTTCAAGGTAACCATATCTCTTGCTAAGAGTAAGATTGATAGATATTGATGATGGCAAGTGAAATGGTTGCGCTTTATCGATCAATCATTCTACTAATGATTTAATGACAATGTCCATATGTAGGTATGTTTTAGTTCGTTTTGGTTTTGCTTGTTCATGAGACTTGGGTGGAAGTGTGGTATGATGAAATTTTATAATGGATTGAAGTTTATTATGAAAAATGGAAATGTGATGTATTTATTGTGAACAATTAGGCATGTTAAATATTGATCCCAAGTACACATTTGGGTACTTCTTCTAGGATGAGGGGATAAGGTGTATGCGAGGTTTGGTTCATGGAGGTTATCTCATTAGTCATGAGGAGAAAAGGGAGTGGTCATGCAAAGTTGGGCTAAGTTGTGGAAATTGTCTAATCTATTCTAAAGGAATAATGGGGGATGCATTGAGGATCATGTATGATGGTTAAGAACATGGTATGAAATGATCTCTTGTTAAATGAAAGAGAGGGTGGATGTATGGATGATGAGTGGGTATGATGGTTTATGCATGTGAGTATAAAAGTGGGGTGTGTATTATGAAGGTTGTCTCATTGGCCATGAAGAAAATCAGGTATGGGTGGGCTAGGTCACGTAAACTATCTAATCTATCATGAAAAAATAATGGAGGGGACAATGGCAATCGAGTGACAATGAGGGATAATGTATGATGATTTGTGTATATGAGTTTGTACAATGGTTTATGCAAAATTCTTGGATGTGTAAGGTCAAGTGGGAGTATGATGGGTTAGGATGATGGTAGGAAAAGCGCTTGTTATCAAATTGGGATCGGTGACATATTCCAGGCCATAGTTGGTGTATAGGTGAATAAGAGACGTAGTAGATGGTGGATATGACTACACATGGTGCTTGTTTGTTAGGTTTTAACCATGGTACTTGCCCAAGGCACCACAAAAGTGGTTATCATCATTGGATGAATTATTTCTCTTGATTATTTTTTTGTATTTTTTTTAGATTTAATGTTCATGGGCTCCTCTAATGGTACTCCTTCCATGGTGGCCAATTGGTATTCTCTTGATCTTTATTTTGTAGTGATGATGTAGGGACCTAGCTAATTAGGTTCAAACTTTCCTTTTTTTTCATAGTGTTGTAAATTACATTGATTCTCCTTAAGGACAAGATCAACAATCTCAAATTCTTTGGATTTGCACTTCTTATTGTAGCTTTGTAAGAGCCTATTTTAGTAAGCTTGTAGATGATTGATGGTAGTGATACATTTCTCATTTAGGAGTTCCAACTATTCTAGGTGTGCCACATGATATTCTTCATCATCAATGAGGTGTTGCAATGATATTCTCACAAATGGGAGTTCAACCTTGATTGGCAAAATAGTTTCAATGCCATAGACAAGGGAGTACAATATTGCCCCTATAGGTGTGCAGATGCTAGTGTGGTCAACCCACAAGGCAGGATTGAGTTGAAGGTGTCAATCTTGGCCAACTTCATTGATTGTCTTCTTAAGTATTTTCAAGATTATTTTATTAGTGGCCTTAGTTTGATCATTTCCTTGTGGATAGTATGGAGTGAAAAAATGGTGTTGGGTGTGAAATTATTGGCACAAATCATGGACCTCTTGATTTTTAAATGGTTTTCCATTATCTATGACAATGGAGGATGGTATACCAAAATGACAAATGATGTAATGAAGGATAAATTTGGAGATTTATTTTTTGGTGATGTATGTTATGGGAATGGCTTCAATGCACTTAGTGAAATACTTAGTGGTCGTGCTAATGAGTTTATGACCATTGGATGAGGGTGGCTGGATTTTTCCAATAAGGTCTAGTCCCCATCATGAGAAAGGCCATGTAGTAGCAATAGGTTGTAACTCTTGAGATGGTTTGTGAATTAGATCACCATGTTGCTGACATAATCGACTAACCTTAACCACATTTCTTGCATCATGTTCCATTGTTGGCTTGTAATATCCAATACGTAGCAACTTTTTGACAAGAGAAGGTCCACTAGAATGGGCCTCAGAGATACCTTGATGTACTTCACGTAGAGAAGTTTGAGCCTCATTTGGGCCTAGACATCTAAAGAGGGTTCCATTCAAGGAACGATGGTATAAAGTGTCACTAAGTAGGGTAAAGCGGGTAGTTTTGTGGATGAATTATTGTGGTTGAGAGGTGGATAGGTTGGGTGGGAGGGTTTTATCATGGAGGTAGATGTCTATGTCCTGGTACCATAGGGAATTAGGACCCACTATAGCACATACCATTTATGATTTAGGAAGATCATAAGCATGAGTAAATAATTGTTCAATAAAAAAATCGCATTGCTAATTATTTTGGGGAATGTCCACTAAGGAACTAGTTTTTGCCATAACATCTGTGTTTTTGTTCAAACGAGGAATTTCATCAAACTGGATTTGGTTGAAGTACTGTTTGAAACTGTCCACTATTCTCTTATAAGGTAATAGCTTGTCATCCCTTGTTTGATACTCATCATTTACTTGCTTGTTAAGTAGTTGGGAGTCACTATATACTTGTAGTTTTGTTATCTTCCATTGGATGGAAAGTCTAATACTTGTAATTAGGGCCTCATACTCTCCTACATTGTTGGTGCAAGGAAATGTGATGCGGTAGGACTTAGGAATACAATCACCTTCAAGAGTGACAAATAGGATCTCAGCCCCTAAACCATGTTGTGTAAATGAAACATCAAAATATAGGTTCCACCATGTTCCTTCTGTGAACCCTGATTCTAGACCCACACCAACATAGCAAACAAACACATAATTAGATTCATATGCAAGTAAGAACAAAGATTCTCCATGAAATTCATTTACAATGCTCAAGAATAGGAAAGAAAAGAAGAACAAAACATGGAAAGCAATTGAAATCCTAATTAAGCATCTAAATCCTCAATCCCATGGGGGAATTGGTGCCAATTATGTGTAGAAATTGGCCCTTTCCCAACTCATTTATAAACTTGATGAAGATTGATCCGAACAATATGTTTCCTTACAAAAATCTGCAATAACCTAGGTATGATAATGGAAAATGCTCATGGATATGGATGAAATTTTTTTAAATATGAAGATAATAACTTTGCTCTTAATTTTTGTGGATGAAAAATGAGAAGGAAAACCTTTTATTTATAGATGTGATTGAGAGAAGAAGAGGAAAAATGGATGAATGTGGGATCATTCAACATCCAATGGCCAAGTGCCACTTGTCAAGATGTGAATGGAGGAAGGTCGTGCACATTTTGATGAATGAGCCAATAAATGATATTAGGTGGAATTTCAAATTTATGAAATGACTTGTTGAAGAGGGAAAGAAAAAATGAATTAAATGCCATTTGGCTCAATGCACAAGGACATGTAAGAGGAATGAATGTCTTGTTGGAAGGACAAATCCACTTGGAGGGATTTTCAAATTTGGAGGAATATTCCCATAAATATGACAAGTTGAAAGAAAATAGAGATTTAATAAATCAATTAAATGTATTTTTTTGTGCAAGTGGCAAAATCTAGAGAATTTTAGAGATTAGGATTAAATTAATCAAATGTTGATTAATTTAATGAGGGATTAGGTGATGTGGCTATTTTGAATTAGATTTATGCGTTGATTTAAATCAAAAGATGAGAATGTGATTTAGACTTTAATTAAATAAAGATTTTGATTTATTTACCTAAAAGGGGATGATGTTAGATTAAATTAAATAAGGTTTAATTTATTCAATTTAATAAGATGACCTTAGAGATTTAATTAAATAAACTGAATTATTTAATTAAATAGACATAGGGTTAATTAAATCAACTTGATTAATTTAATCAACAAGGAAGAATGACTTAATCAGATAAATAATGATTTATTCATTTAATGGATTGAGGGTGATGATAAGCTGAGAAGATGATTCATGATGAAATGATGTTAGTAATCAAAATCAAGTATGTCGGTATATTTTCCATGTCTACATTTTGCCCATCTTTGAAGCAATGCACTTGTTGCATTCATTCAAAGAATAAACTGTTGTGATCAAAATTCAAAAAATTCTTGATTTTCTGGATGGCCCACTGCTGCCCCAGCAAGAAGAATTATGCTGGTATATTGCCCCCTCTAGAGATCGGACGAAATTTTGGATTTTTTGGGTGATCTTGCGAAAAAAGAGGCCAAGGTTCCTTCCGGATCTAGGAAGGCTCCAGGATGCCAAAAAAATGCATTAAAACACCAAAAATGATGCAAAATGGCCCTCGATAGGGCAAAAATGGGCTTAGGGGTTCCAAACCTTAGTTGGATGGCTAAATTATGTCAAAAAACCCTAATTTTTAGGCTTAAATAGACCTTGAGGGGTCATTTTCAAATCATTCACTTAGCCTTCAATGATTTTAATATTTTCAGCTTTGAGCTTTGATCGAGATGGCGCAAAGATTGCTTCCCCGACACGCGTCAAAATGAGTACGAGTGCACCAGTGGCCAGCCGACACGAGACCTATGGTATGTACCCCTCCCTGACTTGTGATTTTCATTTTTTTCGTGCATTTAATAGGGTCAAAGTCAAATTTAGGTCAAGCGGCGCTATATAGCACTGTTGAAAATGCAAAATCGGCGTCGCACGACCCCTAAGTGCGTTGCATATGCAAAGAGTGTCGTCGTGGGCTACTTTAGAAATTAGGGTTTCAAATCTTAGTCAGCTGCATATACTAATAGCGCCATGACGAGCCTCTTTAGAATTTAGAACCTGGGAGTTCGGTCAAACTGTATTGCCACGTCACAGTTTGGAATTTGCAAACTGTGACGCAATTGCAAACAGGATCACAATTGTTGTTCTGATTACGAAAACTTAGTTCGAGGGCCTAATTTTTTTTTGAAACTTGATGCTGTGGCTTTCCTTGGGGAAGAGGACCTCGGGATACTACAGTCTTGGGAGCACAGATGCCCGGTTGCTTGGCAGATTAGGTGAGTTACTTGAGTTGCTTCAGGAGCATCTCTGTGCCATTGGTCTTTGGTACGTCGCATACATTCGTCTTGTTCAGACCCATTTGGGGATGATGGCAGCCTTAGCAGAGCGATGGCATAGCGAGACCTCCTCCTTCCATCTCCCTATTGGCAAGGCCATAGTTACATTAAAAGATGTCTGGCGCATCCTATGGCTACCCATCCATGGCGAGAGGGTCATTTATGATTTGGATGCCAGGAGGGATGCATGCTTCGAGGTCATGGAACTTGACAAGATCATCTTCTTTGAGGGCTAGATTGACATAGAGAGATACATGAGCACAGTGCACATATTCAAATTGATAGTTGCATTGATCATATCAGGTCTTGTGGCACTGGATCAATGGGACTGATACTTTAGTTCTAGTTGGGGATTTATGTGGGAGTCGATGCTCTTTCAGAGAGAGTGCTTTACATGGGGGCCAATGATGCTGACCTCATTTTACAGGGATTTGCACTAGTTTGCATATCTGGATAGCAGGTCCATTGGGGCCGAGGTTACATTACTGCACGTCTAGGCTTGGGAGCGGATTTCAGTTCTTCGCCCTCAACTTACACTAGTTTCTCTAGAGCCGGATGATCTGATTGTCTAGCGATATGGTGGGGCTTAGATCATTTTTACACATACAAGGGCAGGTGGCATCGCCCACTGGCGGCAAGTCAATGATGAGATGACCAATTTTACTTGGAGGCCCTGGCTCAGCGCAGGCCCATGGATGGATGATGTACAATAGTTGTTCTTTGCCCACCAAGACAGGTATATGCAGGGTAGAGAGCACACATCGATCGAGAGATATCTGCTAGATAGAGTGGCCAAGTAGTTCAGGGATGTTCAGGACAAACCTGATGACCAATATGTGGCTATCTTCGCCCATAATACAAGGGAGACTGCATGGGGCAGACCTATCCCTATAGAGGAGGTAGTTGCATCCTTTCGACAGTTGGTGGTGAGGTCGTGGCCATTTGATTAGGGACAGGGTGATGCACAGGTGACATAGGCCTACAAAGATTGGTTTTGGCCACCCCCCAAACTTATAGATCCAAGTATGGCACTCCCCCGACAGAGGCCCAAAGGTAGGTCAACTGGCCGAGGGCGAGGACAGAGAGGCAAAGGGGATGGAGACAAGCTGCTAGGAGGAGGAGGACCTCCTCCACATCAGACACCACCTCGGGTGCAGACACTGGTTAGAGATCAGACACAACAGACCCCGCCCAGAGACGGGGAGAGAGAGGTCCCTCAACAACAACTTCCACAACCAAACCATCGAGATGCCCTGATCCAGCAGTTACAGGGTCAGGTACAGGTTTTGACAGTTGAGAGAGATTAGGCCCAACAACAGGTTACAACAATTACGACAAAGAGGGATCAGGCTAGGTCTAAGAGAGACCAGGAGATAGGCTGGAGGAGACAACTCGAAAGTATGGCCTCATCATCCAAGGGCATGACAATATCCTTAAGGGCATATTGAGAGGTAGTGAGAGAGGCAGAGTACTATCGACAACATTATAGGCCGGCAGTGCCACCAGCAGACTGGGTTCAAATTTTTCACAACAGATAAGGATTAGGCTTCCAAAGGATCATGGTGAGAGACAAGAGGGTGAGGGGCACAACCAGTCGGGCTAGTCCTTCCTTTTGATCACATACAGTATTCACTTTTTGATTCATGGGCTTCGATTTTTTTATTGCCTTGATTGTATCATATGCTTGATGTATATACACTTGATCCAATGTTTTGTACCATGACAATTGTATGTTTTGATGATATATATGAGATGGTTCATTTTATGAGATGTCCTACTTTACTTATGCATGATGTATGGATACATTTAATTTCCTATGTGTTATGATATGCTATGAGATGCATCTATTTTATGTTGTGCGATATGTATGTTTCTACATGATGTGATGATGTGATGCAATGATTATGGATGTATTTTTTTTTGTATTTTCCTATGCATTTCATGGTAATGATGTATGGATGCAATCATGATATGCAGATGATTTCTATTATGCCCCTAATTATGCACACTGACTTATGGAATGTATGTGATGATAATGTTTTTGTTTATTTTCCTTATGCATTTATGATGGATGATATATGGATGTTATGATGTGATATGATTATGCATTATGATTTATGAATGTAATGGAGCGAATGAAATGACATGTATGCAATGAATTCTTTAAGATACTCAGAATAAAAAATCTATTATTTTTCATAACTTAAGATGATAATGAAATGCGATGATATGCATTGTGTTGATGATTTGTGGATGCAGGGAAAATGCATTAGCGATGTTTTTAATTAACTGCCATGGTACCATGTTAGTATGGAAAAGAGATAGAAGAAAAGAGATCCAACAAGCCTATCTTATTAATGATGATGATGATTTTTTTACCAGGAGTTGGGGTTTTAAAAGGGCTAATTCCTTTATGTTTGATAATACACATAGGTATGATGGATCAAGGTATTAAGAAATAGGATGGCATTGTATCTAGTGTGATGAACTTTGACTCGACAATCAGATAAGATTATTCCTTTTCACAGTTGCCATACGAAACCTTATTCAGGATGTAGTTCAGATATTCTAAACATCTCAGACCAAAACATAGAAAAACAAGCCCTCCTATGTGGTCAACAAGACATCTAAAACACCTTCCCCACAAGACAAACAAAACACGCATGACAAAGTTATTTTACAAGAACATCCAACAAGCATTGCAGATAAAAATATAGTGGTTGTTTCTCTGTTCCTTTCTCTCTAAAATTTTTGATTAGGCATCATCAAGAGGTCCTTGGAAAGAGCGCACAATAAGATAAGCCAAAAAAACCCAGATAAAGTAAACAAACAAGCTAATGTTCTTCATACCACTAGCCAAGACTAAATTACGGTGATGTCTGATGTTGATGTCCCTTGTAGGAATGATGCATCCTAGGACATGTTGTGATCAGGTGATGATGAGATTGATTGGATAATAATCTCTTCATACTCTGAGTTGATTAACTTGCTAACTTACTGACCTAGGCTTGATACTTTGATAATTAGGTGCTCACTTTTGAACCTGTTAGACTTGCTTCTGACTGACTTACCAAAGGATGAAGATGATGATTGATTTATTATGAGTGATGATTATTGCGGGTGAAAGTGAGATGAGATGGATGCAGCATTTTGGGTTTTTTCAAATTTTTGGATGTTTTTAGTGTTTTGAAATGTTTTGAAGCTGTTTTTGGAGTTTTGAGATCTTTTACGAATGTTTTGATTTTCGAATTTCTGATTTTTTGGATTTTTTGAGATTTTGACCAAGAACCTAACCTAAAGATCTATCCTAGGGGTCTTGGGAGTTGATGAACAGATTAGCCTTGCCTACGTTATACACGCAGAGACCACGTAGTTCGATTGACACATACCTGATTACTGATGAGATAGATGGGCAAACAAATTGTCATTTTATTGTGATAGACGCTTAAAGGACTGACCTAGGGTGTTTTGGGGGATGATAAAAAATCAACCTTGCCTACGTTTAAGATCAGAGACGACGTAGTTTGGTATGATGACTCTATTTTTGTTTTTTCAAATTTTCGACATGTTTTGGATTTTTTGATGGATTTGGATGTTTTTGGATTTTTGATGGATTTGGATGTTTTTGGATTTTTGATTGATTTTTGAATGTTTTTGGATTTTCTGATGTTTTTAGATTTTTAGATTTTAAGGAAGATCACAAGAATATACATGAATCTGACCCGATGCAGGTACATGAACATGCCCCCAGTGTGATGTGATAAACTACTTTGATATAGGCAGGACAAACAGACCTTATGAATATGCCAAGTAGTACTAGGGTGGAACATGATACAAACACAAGATCAAGCTATGGTACAGATGCGAATGGATGGTGGAAAGATTAATGGAATGCGGTGGATGAATGAGTCTGCAAAATAAGTCGTGAAGATCCTCGTGGATGGAGAGTACTTTATTTACACTTGGCATCTGTTTTCAAGGTTTTCACTAAGGTAGTTGAAGTGGTTTTCACTAAGTGGAGTTGGACACTGATGACCATTTTTTCCTAAGGAAGATCACAAGAATATACATGAATCTGACTCGATGCAGGTACATGAACATGCCCCCAGTGTGATGTGATAAACTACTTTGATATAGGCAGGACAAACAGACCTTATGAATATGCCAAGTAGTACTAGGGTGGAACATGATACAGACACAAGATCAAGCTATGGTACAGATGCGAATGGATGGTGGAAAGATTAATGGAATGCGGTGGATGAATGAGTCTGCAAAATAAGTCGTGAAGATCCTCGAGGATGGAGAGTACTTTATTTACACTTGGCATCTATTTTCAAGGTTTTCATTAAGGTAGTTGCCAAAAGCGCCACCGAAGTGGTTTTCACTAGAGGAGATTTTTTTTTTTTACTGTTTTTGATCATTTTTCTGATTTTTATATTTTTTGATTTTTTTGTTGTCACCAAGACACCTGTTTACCAAGTTTTCATCAGGTTGACCATTTTTTCAAGGCATTTTTTTATTTTTTTGTATTTATTGGTTCTATAGCTTGAAATATTTTAGGCATAAAACTTTTTGAGATGGGAGTTGTTCATGGGCTCCTACAGAGGTTTGCCTTCCGGTGTTGATAACTGATATGCCCTTGACTTGTAGTTCATTGTGAAGATGAAAGGTCCCAACCAGTTGGGTTCAAATTTTCCCTTGCTATTCATATTTGACACGTTCTTTTGATTTTCCTTCAATATTAACTTGTCGACTTGGAAGGTTCACCTCATGATTTTCTTGTTGTAACTGCATTTCAGGCGATTCTGATATATATGTAAGTGATTTAGGTCATCCATGTGCCGTTCATCTAGTAACTCTAGCTCATTTAGCCTTGAAACTCGATATTCTTCATCTATAATGAGATTTTGCAGTGATATCCTTAAGTACGGGAGTTCGATCTCAATGGGGAGGATGGCTTCTGATCCATAGACCAGGGAGAAGGGGGTGGCACCTGTTGGTGTGCGAATTCTTGTGCAATAGGCTCAGAAGGTAGGATTTAGCTGTAAATGCCAATCATGACCAACGTCATTGACTGTTTTCTTAAGGATTTTCAGAACGGTTTTTTTTGGTGGCTTTTATTTGGCCGTTGCCTTGGGGGTAATACAGAGTGGAAAAGCGATGTTGGATATTGAATTTATGGCAAAGGTCATGAACATCTTGATTTTTGAAAGGTGTCCCATTATCTGAGATAAGAGCTTAGGGGACACCGTATCGACAAATGAGGTAGTTCAGGATGAACTTAGATATCTTCTTTCCAGTTATGTAGGTCATGAGAATTGTTTCGACCCATTTGGTAAAGTACTCTGTGGCGGTGATGATGAATTTATGGCCATTGAATGAGGTGGGGGTGATTTTACCGATGAGATCGAGCCCCCACTGAGAAAAGGGCCAAGGTGTAACAATAGGGTGGAGCTTCTGAGCCGGTGCATGGATGAGGTCCCCATGTTGCTGGCATTGTAAACACTTTCTGACAAAGTCATGTGCTTCTCTTTCCATTGTGAGCCAATAGTATCCAGTCCTTAGTAGTTTCTTTGCCAAAGTCATACCACTCAAGTGCGAACCACAAATGTCATTATGAGCCTCGGTTAGAGCAGTCAAGGCTTACTCAGTATTTAGGCAACGTAGTAGGGTCCCTTTGATGCTCCTACGGTATAGGGTATCTCCTAAGATGACAAAGCGGATTGACTTCTTAACAAAGGCTCGTTTAATGTTTGGGGTTATGTCAGCAAGAAAAACTCCTATTTTCAAGTAGGTGTAGATGTCATGGTACCAGGGATCACCGGGACCAACGATTTCACACACGAATTCAGACTCTGGTACCTCAAATGCTGGTACGAGAAGCTTCTCTATGAGGAATTCCTGTTTTGCGACATTGTGCGAGATTTCCAAGAGTGATCTAATTGTAGCCATTGTGTTTGCTGCTCTATTGTTTGCTCTAGGTAGTTGTTCAAATATGATATCAATGAATGACTCCTTGAGGCTCTCCACCAATTTTTTGTATGGAGTTAGTTTATCATCCTTTGTTTGATATTCATTGTTGACTTGATTGATTATGAGTTGAGAGTCTCCATATACTGTAAGGGCCATAATCTGCCACTGCACCACAATCCTTAGCCCTATGACAAGAGCCTCATACTCTGTTATGTTATTTTTGCATGCGAATGACAACTTGTAGGATTTGGGTATGCAGTCTCCTTGGGGAGTGATGAAGAAAATTCTTTCCCCTGACTCATGCTACGTGTAGGATCTGTCAAAATACATCTTCTAGTGGTTTGCTATACTTAGGCTGAAAATTGATTGGTCAGGGAACTTTGAGATGAGTAGGTTTTCTGCATACATAGATGCCTCCGCTAGTTGATCCACAATTGCTTGCCCCTTGATGGACTTGTGCTATACATATTCAATGTCATGCTCTGTTAGGATCATAACCCACTTGGTTGTTTATCCTGTGAGAGTGGCTTTGGAAAGTAGGTACTTGAGCGAATCTATCTTGGTGATTAACTTGATCTGATGAGCCAACATGTAGTGTCTTAACTTTTGAGCTACAAATACCACTGCTAGACATGTTTTTTAAATAGGTGTGTAATTTAGCTCATGTCCCACCATAGTTCTGCTGATATAATAAATTGCTCTCTCCCTTCCGTTTTCATCATGCTGAGGTAAGAATGCACCGAGAGCCCTCCTTCTAGTGCCAAAATGTAAAGCTCGATTCTAGACCTGCACCAACATAGCCAAAAAACACATAATTAGATTCATGTGCAAGTAAGAACAATGATTCCCTATGAAATTTATTTACAATGCTCAAGAATAGGAAAAAAAAGAACAAAACATGGAAAGAAATTGAAATCCTAATTAAGCATGTAAATCCTCAATCCCATGGGGGAATTGGTGCCAATTATGTGTATAAATTGGCCCATTCCCAACTCTTTCAGAAGCTTGATGAAGATTGATCCACTTGGTGATGAAGAACAATATGATTCTTTGACAAAAAATTGCAATAACTTAGCTATGATAATGGAAAATGCTTATGGATATGGATGAAATTGCTCTAAATATGAAGATAACAACTTTGCTCTTATTTTTTGTGGATGAAAAATAAGAAGGAAAGCCTCTTATTTATAGATGTGATTGAGAGAAAAAGAGATGGATGAATGTGAGATCATTCAACATCCAATGGCCAAGTGCCACTTGTCAAGATGTGAATGAAGAAAGGTTGTGCACATTTTGATAAATAAGGCAATAAATGATATTAGGTGGAATTTCAAATTTATGAAATGAGTTGTTGAAGAGGGAAAGAAAGAATGAATTAAATGCCATTTGGTTCAATGCACAAGGACATGTAAAAGGAATGAATGTCTTGTTGGAAGGACAAATCCATTTGGAGGGATTTTCAAACTTGGAGGAATATTTCCCTAAATATGCCAAGTTGAAAGAAAATAGAGATTTAATAAATTAATTAAATGTCTTTTCATGTGCAAGTGGCAAAATCTAGAGAATTTTGGAGATTGGGATTAAATTTATCAAAGGTTGATTAATTTAATGAGGGATTAGGCGCTGTGGCTATTTTGATTTAGATTTATGGGTTGATTGAAATCAAAAGATGAGAATGTGATTTAGACTTTAATTAAATAAATATTTTTATTTATTTACTTAAAAGGGGATGATGTTAGATTAAATTAAATAAGGTTTAATTTATTCAATTTAATAGGATGACCTTAGAGATTTAATTGAATAAAATGAGTTATTTTATTAAATAGAGACATAGGGTTAATTGAATCAAATTGAGTAATTTAATCAATAAGGAAGAATGACTCAATCAGATAAATAACAATTTATTCATTTAATGGATGGAGGGTGATGACAAGTTGAGAAGATGATTCAGGATGAAACAATGTTAGTAATCAAGATCAAGTATGTCGGTATATTTTCCATGTCTACACCTTCTTCTGTAGCTAGTATGCCTTCATTTGAAAATTCTGCTAGCAATGAGTGATTATCTAGTAGGGGTGCCTTTGCAATCTGATTGACAATTGCATGTCCTTTGATAGCTTTTCTTTCTACAGACTCGATGTCAAAATTCACTGATAATCATGATCCATTTTTCCATTTATCTTATAAGGGTAGCCTTTGAGAGAAAATATTTTAATGGATCCACTTTGGAGATGAGTTGTGTCTTATGATTAAGCATGTAATGTCGCAATTTCTTAGCATAAAAAAATATGACAAGGTATGCTCATTCAATTAAGGAGTAGTTTAGCTCACATCCAACCAATATCTGAGATATGTTGTATATAACTTGTTCTTTGCCTTTATCATCATGTTGTGCCAATAGTGCCCCAGTGCCACATTGGAAGCTGATATGTATAATAGGAGTGTTTTGTTTAGACTTGGTGGCATGATGATAGGAGGCGATGG
Source organism: Sequoiadendron giganteum (assembly GCA_007115665.2). Classification (NCBI taxonomy): domain Eukaryota; kingdom Viridiplantae; phylum Streptophyta; class Pinopsida; order Cupressales; family Cupressaceae; genus Sequoiadendron; species Sequoiadendron giganteum. The sequence goes on from CM021108.1 coordinate 563,920,239, forward strand.
GAGATAATCTTTAAGTTGTTGAATTCATGCTGACAATTAGTATCCCATTTGAAAGTAACATTCTTGCAGAGAAGATGTGAGAACGGTCGACACTTATATGCTACCTGTGTGATGAATCTTTTGATAGCTTAGAGTTTTCCTTGAAAACATTAGAGCTATTTGATGTTCTTAGGAGGAGGAATTTCCATTATTGCTTTAACTTTGGTAGGATCAATTTCTATGCCAATTCGAGAAATAATGAAGCCTAAGAGTTTTCCTGATATGACTCTAAACCTATTTCTTTGGATTGAGGCGGAGTTGGTATTTTTCTAGTCGATCAAATATTTTCTCTAATACCTCTATATGCCCATCTCTTGTCTTTGATTTACCAAGAAGTTCATCCACATAATCTTCTATGATGTCATGCAACATATCATGAAAAATGATTGGCATAGCTCCTATGTTCTTGAGTCCAAAATGCATTACTTGATAGCAAAATGTGTTGCATGGAGTAATCAAATTTGTTTTATGTTGGTCTTTGTTTGCTATTCTTAATTGATTGTACCCAAAAAACCATCCATGAGGGATAAAATTTCATGTCCCATTGTGAGGTCTATAATGATATCTATGTTTGGCAACTGGAAGTCATCCTTTAGACATGCCTTGTTAAGATCTCAGAAATCAATGCAGATTCATATGCCCCCAGTGGGTTTAGAAACCAGTACAATATTGGAAACCCACTAAGGATAGTCAATGGGTTTAATAAAATCAACTTCCAAGTGGTTTTGCAACTCTGCTTTTACCAAAAGGGTTATTTTTGGGTGCATCTTTTTGAGCTTTTTCTTTACTAGTTTTGCATCTGGATATACTGTTAGGTGATGCACTATTAGAGATGGGTTTAGGCCTGACATGTCTACATATGTCCAAGCAAAATTGACAGACTTTCTTTTGAGAAATTCTGATAGTTTTTTATTAATCTTGTCCTCTAATGCTACAACTATATAGGTGATCTTTGGTTCTTCTTTAGTTCCCAAATTGATGTCATTAGTATCTTCTATCAACACTGTGGATGTTCCTTGCTGATGGGGAATGAATAAAGTGCCTCATCTTCTAGTGCCTTGGGGAGGTTTTCACTCGAAGATACGTCTTTTATTTTTACCTTTTTTCGTGATCCAAAAGTGCCTCATTGAGGTTTTCACTCAAGGACCATTCTTTTTCATTTTTACCTTTTTTTATTTTGGTGACTAAGGCACGTGATTTGTTCTTTGAAATAAACATCCTTACGTAATTTGATTTGTAGTTCGTTCTTGTGATCTCGTGTTGGTATGTAGTCTCAAACTCCCATAAGTTTGACAATTGCTTCATCATTTTGAAATGTGTCAAGCATGGGTTGTCCTTGTTGATCCCAATCAATGAGTTGAGGATATACAAGGGGAAGGTCAATAGATGGTGTAAATGTGATCATAGTTGAAGAGTTGAATAGCGTTCTCAAAAGGTTGTTCAATAGGATCCTCCTGAGAGTCTTGATCATTAGTTGAAGTCTTACTACTTTTATTGCAAGCACATTTAGGTCCATTAGGTACCATTTCAATGAATTGGTATCTGAGTCCTTGATTATATTTGTATCCTTGCAATTGAATTGGTTTCATGATACCTTGTTCTTGTGCCCCTAGTCCTTTACCTTTATAACCCATATGTTTTTATGGATCATGTCCCTTAGGATATCGGTCGACTTCAAGGGAGGGGAGCAATTCTTCTTTTTCTTTGTATAACCAGGAGGATATGTCTTGACTTAGATCCTCTTTATCCAATAACCCCCATTTACTAAAGATTTTGAATGTTTCCTTAGGTTCCATATTAAATTCCTTGGGTTATCTAGAAGACCGTGTTGAAAGAGGGAGTTGTCCTACATAAAAGAAATTTTATATCCTATACTCCCCACATCCATTGTTAGTTACATTGATCTTGATCTTAGGAATTGGGTTTGAATTGGAAGAGGGTTGTAATGTGGATGGGTTGATATAAGAGTGTGAGTCAGATGCAATATCATTGATTGAGAAATGATGGAAACGGTATTTTCCTTCAAACATTTTGCAATATTGGAAGGGTTGAGGATTGACAGGTCCAATTACCTCCCTACCATTGTATGAGAATTTTAAGCATTGATGGTAGGTGGATGGGACGACTTGCATACCGTGTATCCAAGGACGTCCAAGGAGAATGTTATAGGGGAGATCAAGATCAAGTATTTGACAAGTGGTTTCCATCGTGGCTAGGCCAACTTGAATAGGCAATTTTATGGTTCCTTCAAATTCTCTTTCTGCATAATTATAGGCTTTTACGATTATCTTCTTTTGAGGATCGATAACATCTTTTGAGTAGCTCAATTAATTTATTATCTTTATGGTGCATAGATTAAATCCTAATCCATCTATTAGGACACTCTTAATGGTGTGTTTAGGTACAATGTCTTTGATGTGAAGTGGTTTATTATGTGGAACTTTCGAATGTATGTCTTTGTTTGCAAACGCCAAATGGCGTATGGATAAAAGGTGTCCAATGATAGCTTGGAATTGATTTACATTTATGTCACTTGGTACCCTTGATTCTTGGAGAGCTTTATCTACGACTTCTTTGTGGGTGGGCAATGGGTGATGTTCAAAGCAACTACAAGATGGATATTTGGGCGGGGCTTTTCCCAAGGGCCTCATCGGGTAGTAATGGTGCAATCAGGTGCTTTGATGGTGATGGTGTTGCATTATTCTGTACAACCTATAATGGAATCATGAGATGACATATGTATGCTATTGGTGTATGAAAATGGTACGAAATTGTATGTGGTGGAATATGTCCCTTCATTATGTGATGGTAAGGGTTGCTTGTATATACCTAGTTGTTCATTAGGGGAGTTATGTGTATTGCTTTGGACATTAATTTCTCCCCTATCTATTAGATCTTTAATACAATTTTTTAATTGCATACACTTTGATGTATTATGGCCTTCGACCCTATGGTATTCACAATATTCATCATCCTTGTACCATGCTGGTTTAGGCTGATTTTCATCAAAGGGCTTGGTTATGGGAAACTTTATAAGATTTTCTTGTGCAAAATTATGGAATATAACTTCGATTCGCTCCCACAAACGGGTATAATTATGCTTGGGTTGATTATTTCACTTAGCTTTTCCTTGGGGGATTGTAATGGTGTTGGAGGTACCTTTTGTGATGTGTTTTGATTTTGGATGAAGTGTTTTGAACATTTTGTATTCGTTTATTATGATTTAATCCATCATTCACAACATTTTTATTTTTGGACCAATATTTGGATTTGTCATTGGATTGGTAATTATTATCTTTTTAGTCCTTATAAATTTTTATTGTCCCCTTAGCAACCAAAGATTTCTCAGTGGCTAAACCCTTTTTGATTACTTCATCAAAAGTACTAACACATTGTAGTTGTAAGTGGAGACCCACTTCCGTGTTTAAGTTTTCAATAAAGATGTTAACCATTTGTTTCTCTGGAACTTGTAGGGAAAATCTATTTGCAAGTTATATCCAACGATGGAGGAAGGCTACAAATATTTCCTTGGGTTTTTGCTTAGTGGTGCATAATTTAGCCAAAGTAACCTCTTGTTCAATGTTGTATAAAAAATGGGTTACAAACCTTTCAACTAAATCAACAAAGGATGTAATCGAGCCCCAAGGACTTGATGTGTGAACCACTATAATGCTTGTCCCCCAAGGCTTCTAGGAAATAGTCTCATGAGGTAAACTTGGTTATATGCAACTCCTTGGCATGCCACATTGAACTCTTTGAGGTGTTTGATTGGATCTTCTTTTCCCTTATATTTTTCAAATTTAGGAATTTCATAGTTATTAGGGAAAGGTTAAGACAATATATATTGGTCAAAGGGGTATGGACATAATTCTTCAAATCTATAGGTCCTTTTTGATTGGCCCGTTTGGAGGCCTTGTATCATGTTCTTCATGTTCTGCAACTCTTGGGCTAAATCAATGTTATTGGATGTATGCGTGTTGATGTGCTGATGGGTATTTTGATGTTTATGTTGGTAAGTAGGGGTTGGAGGGTGATGTGTGTATTGATAATTATGTTGATGTTGGTTAGTTGGTGTTAGAGGAGGGTTTGTGTTGGAGTTATGTGGTGGTTGTGAGGTGTTTGGAGCATGTTGATGTGTGTGTATGTATGTAGACATGTTTGAGGGTTAACATAGCTGGAATTAATGGATGTAATAGGGGGTATGGTAGAGGTGGTTGGTTGGGTAGATGTATATGTATTATTGGGGTTGGGAGGGATGTTAACCCTTAATTGAGAAGTGGATGCAAGGAGTTTGTCAACCATTAGTTGGGATGTTGTGGTATAGAGAGGGTGGTTGGGATTGGGTTGTGATCCAAAGATGTTGTTTAAGAAGTTATTAGATGATGAAGGATTGTTAGGAGGGGCTTCCCTTCTAATTTTTGAAAGATCAAAATTAGAGGGGAATTTAGCTCCTCTAGCTAAAAGTTCTAGTAGAATGGCATCCTTATCAAGATCAAATAGTTTTTCCATCATTTCTTGATTGTGGGGGTCTTGGGCGAAGGTTCACAATGAGGGGGAGTAGTTGTCTTGGTCTAAATAGCCTTCCTCATCATGGGGGGTTGAAGGTTGATTAGTGGGATCATTAACGTAGACATGCTCTTGGGAGTCCATCTTTTTATCTTGAGATCTACTAATTGGCATACAAGATAAGGACTCCTTTAGAGATATGTCTTAGGATGATAGATGATGGATGAGTTTGGATAAAGGGTAACTTGTATTTGGGCTTGTATTAGATGATGACGGAAGTTAGATTTAGATGGTAAATATGATTTTGGACTTGGTCTTGGGCTGAATTGGATAATAAAGATGACTTGGAATTTGGATGAAAGTTTGATGAAAGGTTGGATAAATTGAGACGTTGTAGGATTATACTTGAATTAGATGATGGTGTGGGATAAAGGTGGATTTAGAAAAGATGATTTGGACTTTGATAAAAATTGGATGATTAAAGATTGTGGGTTAGTGATAAGGATAATTATGATGTTGGAAATTGTATTAAGATGACCTAAGATGATGTGCATGATTTGGTAAAGGATATGGATGGATACAAAACCAACTTTGTACCAAAGGTTAATATCTAGATCCTTGGATATAAGGTGATTTAAGGATATATCTTTCCTTACTTAGGATAGGCAAGTTCCTAAGAAAGATTAGATAGGGGATTTTTGAAAGACAACTTAAGGGAGCCAAATCCTTAAGCTAGAAATACTTCAAAATGACGTGCTGGCAAATAATGCTACTTGTTACTCATAAACATGACCCCCTCCCCCTTTAAACTATCTTACCTCATTTGCCTTAGTCATTTTACTTAAATTCATGTTTGGGCTATGTTCTTTGGTTTTTCTTGAACGTAGGTAGGGTTTTCATTAGTTCCTCTAACTTCCAATTTTGTCGCTTGCATTGTTACAACTTTCGCTAGGCGGTGTTTTATGAATTTATTCAAACTTATTGTTTTCTTGAAAGGGGGAGTGTGTGTATGGATAACTCGTATGATGAGTTGTCATGTGTTAGAAGTTAGTGATTTCCCCCGAAAGTTATACCTTTGGGCGGAATTCTTCAAATTGTTTGAAACCTAAGCGGTGTTTTGTTAGGTTATACGAACTACCCATTTCACCGCCTGATAACTTTTAGTAATTAATGGAATAAAAGTAAGCTTAATTCACATAACCAATGCATTATACAGAAAAAGAAACCATCATTTTCAGAAATGATATGAATAGAAGCAAACAAAGCCATGCATACAATAGTACATAGATACCAAAATGTTATTTTATTTATATATAAGTTCATGTGTACAAGGCATCAACACTGCAAAAGTATTTGTTTCGATTACAAAAAGTTCATATCAGTGACAAAAAACAAAAAGAGGTAGTTTCATTCAAGCACATTGAGCAAACATCGAGACTCAAATGCCCTCACTCACAATCTGGAGGTGTTCAACTTGAGTAGGTGACAATAGGTTCTCATGCAACTGCAGGAACTGAGCGAAGAGTCCCATATCATTCCTTACGATTCCTGAGTGAAGAAGAGCAACAACTTCCTCAAATGTCTCATCTTGAAGGGCCGACGCTATGCAAATGGTGTCAACTATCCGTCCATTATGAGGATAGTGACTGAGCCCATTGATAGCCACCTTGACATGGTGATGGAATTCAGGATTTACCAGGCATTCCAATGCTTTTACTCCCCACTCGTGGTCGCCGAAAGTCCTGACTGTGTATATGAAACACTCCAACATGGTGGTGTTGTGTACATGTGCTTGGCTCAAAAATACTTCACCCAGAATGCTGCGAAGCACTTCTTCCATCTCACTTTGTATTGTGGAAACCTCCTTCAGCTCATCTGATAGATGCCTGCCATGTTAGATGCTTCTGAATGACAAAGAGTGGTAACACTGACTGAATTTATAGAAGATTGGTTGGACATTGATGCTTTCTCCCGAGGAAATTTAATGAGATAGAAATTTATTTTGAATAAATGGTTGATTTGAAACAATTTAATTTGCATTTCCAATTGGACAGTAGACACGTGCTAGCGTATGGTGTCTCCTTCATGTTGCATTAATTATTTGATTATGTGAAAGGTCATTCGACGGTCGTTGGTGAGATAAAGATCAATTTTCTTGCTGAATTCCATTTCATTTTCCAGGTAATTATTCCAATTGAGCTTTAGAAGTTTCCAAGAAGATGGGAATAAACAAGAATACCTCCAACTTTAGTAACAACTTTGGCAACTGTTCAATGGGGTTGGTTCACTATATATTTGAAAATGAAGAAGAGGATAGTGGTTCTTCGGATATACACCTTGTGGTTTTATTGAGAGGGATTGAGGCATTTATTTCAAACTATAATAATTCATGATTTGGGTGCTATGAATTTAATATATGCTTAGTACGTTGATCTTGGTGTTACACATGCATATGGTTATGTCTTCTTTGTGAGATAGGTTATTTGGCATTCATTTATTGCAGTTTGATCTTGTTTCTTTTGATGGGATGGTCATAAGTTTTCAATCTTTGTGCTGATTGTTTATAGTTGTGATTTATGCTCTCACATTAGTTTCATATTTATGAATTGTCGTTGGTTTCCTTTCCTGCTTTCTGGTCAAAAGCATACCCGTGTTCATTAGCTTAGGTAAATTCTTTGAAAATCTTGTAAGGGAGTTGTACCTTGACAAAATTCAGAGGAAAGCCACAAATGCAATTGTGGTATTTTTAGAGCTGTTAGCTGATTTATACTAGTGCTAGCTGGGCTAGGAGTCATTTATTTCAAGTTTATTTATCCAAAAGCCATTTCATTCACTAACATATCTTTGGCAACTCCGTTGGGGAAAAATCAAATCGATTTGATTAAAAAATTCTGACAATCTCCGTCGTGTCATGCGACAAGATGGTACTTCCTCATGATAACATATTTCCTATTTTGCAGCCAGATTTAGATTGGGTGGGAGAAGAGCAAGAAGACATCATTTCACAATTAAATATCTCTCCTGGAGACATAGAAGGAATGCAACAGATTATATGCAAGTTAATCTTGCCTTGGAAGAAGAGGAAGAGTTGGCTCAATGCCCACTTGCACTGGTAGTGGAACACCTTTCGAGGTTGATATTCGTGTACTACAACAACCCTCCTCGTCATCTTGATCGTCAGCCTAATCAGGCGTTTCATCATCCAAGGGACCCACCCCTTCCTCAACTTCAGAATCCACCTTTGGCTCGTCCACCACCCAGAAATTAACTTGACAATTCTCTTTCCCAAATTTTTTTACCCCCGTGTTAGTTGGAAACTTTAATCATCTATGACCTTGAATCTTTGGTGTAATCAAGTTGGCCCCCTTGTTCTGTCACAATACCATAATTTACCCCATGGTTCTCGAAAACGGTTCCCTAAATTTTCTAGTCAAAATGAACAAGACCCTAAGGAACACATCTTGACCATGATTGCAGTAAGTGAAATTTTAGGAATCCAAGAAGAGAATGTTTTTGTAAGAATTTTCCTTGACAGTTTGATTGAGAAAGCGATAGAATGGTACAAGGGTATGTGCAGGATCATGATGGGCCAAAAAGTGGCGATATCTAAGTGATATGATGACCTATGTGGTTGACGACTTTTATTTTACCCAAAATTGATGAAACGAAAAGGGTTTTTAAAGGAGATTCTCAGCTTTCCACCACTATACTTTATGCTTTACTTTAACTTTAATAAATTATTATTATTCATTTTCTATTTGAATTACGATTAAAGTCTTGATTGATAGGTTGATTGAAAATCATCTATAGCTTTCAAACGGTATCACATTTTTTGAATCTGAAACATGTGTCACATTCTATGCTTTGCAAACTATAGGATTAAAAAAATAAAATTGAATTTCATGAAGTTTTGACCAAGTTAAGGTGGTTAGACATACGAGTTTTTATGTTTTTTAAAATTTATAATAAAAAATTCATAATTAATTACTTACTTGGAAAAAAAATTACAAAAAAAATGCATCACATTAGGACATGATTCCCCTATTTATATCTAAAATCTTATAAAAAATTATTATCATTTTATTGTGGTTAGGGTGGTCAAATAGACACCTACTTCTTATTTTTTCCTTGAAATTTAAGTACCACTGCATTGAAATTTCAAATTTTCACCAAATAGATTTTTAAAAATAAAAATAAACCTAGTAGTTTAGAAACTACATTCAATTTTCTATAGATTCTATTCTTACATATTTTTGAAATATAGGTAACTTATTCAATTTTTAATGTCAAGTTGCCTAACTTTGATTTTTTGAATTTTATTGCCACTTAAGGGCCTGTTTTTTCCATGATGATCCTACACATACCCACAAGGGACTTGAAAAAGGAAGCATTACAAGATGGAATGTCCTTAAAATAATGTTTCTCCTACGATATAAAATTCCAATCAACATTGCGATTACCTTGCATCTTTTTTTTTTCAGATTATAAAGGATAAGGTTGAAACAATGAGGGATTTTGTTTACCATTTCAATCAGTCTCTTTAACGAATCCCTATTTCAGAATGACCCAGTGAGGAGATCCAATTTCACATATTTATTTCTGCTCTGGAACTTGACATTCAATTAATCCTCAAAAGAGATAAAGTTCAAGGGATTGAGAGAGCTCAATTAAAAGCAATAAAAGTTGAGGATGATTTTATAACTGTGGGAAAATGGAAACCGGGTGCAAGTGTTAAGCCTGAAGCTAGTCACAAGTTACCTCCCGAGTTTTGGTTTAAAAGTCATGAAGAAGCAGATTTACTTCGCCCGACCACTGAAAATATCAATCTGACAATTTTTGACATGTAGCAGCCTAATGAGGAACAAGGTTAGCATAGAATTGATCAAGTCTTCAGTTTATGTACTTCGTTTGAAGTTGAAAGTGATCTCATCTCATCTATTGATGATGAAGATGATGAGCCGCAGAGGAAAACACTAATTGCCTCTCTTTCTCCCTTTAAAGATAAGCCCTCCTTTACTGAAACTGATCTAAAAGACACATCATCAAGTTTCCCTCCTATGCCTGAATATGAAGTTTTCTCCTTCAAAGAAATGGTGGATGAGAATACATGTTTTCATCTGGTAGAACATGGAGAACTCACATGCGATACTTTTCAAGAGGAAGAAAAATGGTCAATTCATCTTAACCCTCTCTTCAATTTTGATGAATTCAAAATATATGATAATCCTCTCTTCACGAATTTAATTGCTAATCAATTTATATCTGGGGATGGACATTGTTCATCAATGGTTGAAGTTGGCCATAATCAAGGAAATAATGGGGAAATGACTAGTCCTCTATTGGCTGGAGGTGAGATTGGTGCATAGTTAGAGGTTGAAAGTTAATTTGTTGTTGCTTTGAATGATGAAGAGAAGAACATTTCTTCATTTATGGATATTGATGATCATCCTTACAATCTGAAAATCTAACTTTTATTGTGGTCTTTGAGAAATCTTCTAATGATATGAACATTTGGGACAAAGATGAGTCTGCAAGTGATTCAAGTGATGAAGAGGATAATGTTTCTTCTTATTCAAATGGTGGTAGCCTAATAACTTCTATTGCAACCTGTGAGAAATATAAAGCATCAAATATTCTTCCAAACGGTACACAATTGAAGGATATTCTACCAAGTCATGAAGAAGAGCTACGAGGGAAGGTTAGGAATGATACTGTTCTTGAGTCTCCTCTTTTTAAATCTGAGTTAGAAATGGAGGTAATAAAAAATGGCTACGGTGATGTTGATAAGAATGTTCAGCCTCATATTGCTCACATATTTAGTGGAGGATTAAAGATGCATAAGGATGATTTTCCATATGGAAAAGAAGTTGTTCAATCTCATTTGCAGGTTGATGAAGATGAAGATTGGGGTAACAAATTTAAAATCATAGAGTTGTTTTCTAGAAAATATGAATTAAGTCAAGGAAGTGAAGGTGAAGTTATCATCAAGATTGACAAGGCTGCTCTTCTTGACATGAGTTCAAGGTCTTTTCTTGAAGGAACTGTTTCAAATCAGATTTGAGTGAAAGATACGATTGATACTCAAGGAGGCTCAAAAGAAGATACATAGGTCTTTGATGAAAGGTGGTTGTTTGGCACACCTTTTGGCAAGCTTTCATCCTTCATAAATCTCAGTTTCGCATTCATGACCCTTCAAAAGATGTTGAGTTCGCAGGTGCGTCACTTATATATCTCACTTTTCCACATTGGCATATACTTCTCACAACCAGTCAATGGCTTTGCATAATTCCTTGGGAAGGTTGGTGTGTTGCACCTAGTCTGGGTGCATGTAGGTGTCTTAGGTTGCTTCTATTTTTTGGTCTTTTGATTTGGTTTTGATTTTGGCTTGGCTTGTGCCTCCTTTCTTCCCTTGACTCCATTGCCTAATGGAAAGGACTGGTTAGACATGTTGGGTTCTTTGCGTCCTTTACAGCTCTTGTCCCCTATCAAAGCCATTGTTACTCATAAACACGACCCCTCCCCCTTTATTCTATCTTACCTCATTTTCCTTAGTCATTTTACTTAAATTATGTTCAAGCGGTGTTCTTTGTTTTTTCTCGAACTTAGGCGAGGTTTTCATTAGTTCCTCTAACTTCCAATTTTGTCACTTGCATTGTTATAACTTTTGTTGGGCGGTGTTTTATGACTTTATTCAAACTTACTGTTTCCTTGAAAGGGGGTGTGTCTGTACATATAACTCGTATGATGAGTTTTCATGTGTTAGAAGTTAGTGAATTCCCTCACAAGTTATACCTTTCAGCGACATTCTTCAAATTGTTTGAAACCTAAGCGACGTTTTGTTAGGTTATACAAACTACCCATTTTGCTGCCCAAAAACTTTCAATAATTATTGGAATAATAGTAAGCTTAATTCACATAATCAATGCATTATTTAGAAAAATAAACCATAATTTTTAGAAATGATATGAACAGAAGCAAACAAAGCCATGCATACAAGAGTATAAAAATACCAAAATATTATTTTATTTATATATAAGTTTGTGTGTACAAGGCATTGACACTACAAAATTGTTTCTTTCAATTGCAAAAAGTTCATATAGGTGACAAAAGACAAAAAGAGGCAGTTTCATTCAAGCACACATGGAAAACATCAGGACTTGAATTCCCTCACTCACAATTTGGAGGCGTTCAACTTGAGCAAGTGACAACAGGTTCTCATGCGACTGGAACAAGTGCGCGAAGAGTCCCATATCATTCCTTATGATTTCTGAGTGAAGAAGAGCAACAACTTTGTCCAATGTCTTGTCCTGAAGAGCCGACACTATGCAAATGGAGTTAGCTATCAATCCATTTTGAGGATAGTGACTGAGCCCATTGATAGCCACCTTGACACGGTGATGGAATTTAGGCTTTATCAGGTGTTCCAACGATTTTACTCCTCACTCGTGGTGGCTGGAAGTCTTGATGACTGTGTATATGAAACACTCCAACATGGTGGTGTTGTGTAAATGTACTTGGCTCAAGAATACTTCACCCAGAATGTTGCGAAGAACTTCTTCCACCTCTCTTTGTATTGTGAAGACCTCCTTTAATTGATTTGATAGATGCCTGAATAGCAGGCTGCATTCAATCTCCTCCAAGACAATGAAGTAATTTGCAGAATCACCATGGCTCTAGGTGCTCGCCATGTTAGATGCTTCTAAATGGCAAAGAGTGGTGACACTGGCTGAATTTATAGAAGATTGGTTGGACATTGGTGCTTTCTCCCGAGGAAATTTAATGAGATAGCAATTTAGTTTGAATAAATGGTTGATTTGAAACAATTTAAATTACATTTCTAATTGGATAGTAGACACGTGCTATCATATGATGTCTCCTTGATGCTGCATTAATTATTTGATTATGTGAAAGGTCATTCAGCGACTTTTGGTGAGATAAAGATCAATTTTCTTTCCCAATGCCATTTCATTTGCTAGGTTAATTATTTTGATTGAGCTTTAGCAATTTCCAAGAAGATGGGAATAAAAAAGAATACCTCCAACTTTAGTAGTGGCTTTGTTGACCGTTCAATGGGGTTGGTTCACTATATATTTGAAAATGAAGAAGAGGATAAGGGTTCTCCGGATATACACCTTGTGGTGTTATCGAGAGGGATTGAGGCATTTATTTCAGACTGTAATGATTCATGATTTGGGTGTTATGAATTTAATGATATGCTTAGTACGTTGATCTTGGTGTTATGCGTGCATATGGTTATGTCTTCTTTATGAGATAGGATATTTGACATTCATTTATTAGAGTTTGATCTTGTTTCTTTTGATGGGATGGTCATAAGTTTTCAATCTTTGTGTTGATTGTTTATGGTTGTGATTTATTCTCTCACGTTAGTTTCATATTTATGAACTAGCGTTGGTTGCCTTTCCTACTTTCTAGTCAAAATCATACCCATGTTCATTAGCTTAGGTAAATTCTTTGAAAATCTTGTAAGCGAGTTGTACCTTGAAAAAATTCAGAGGAAAGCCACAAATGCAATTGTGATCTTTTTAGAGCTGTTAGCGGATTTATACTAGCTCTAGTTGGGTTGGGAGTAATTTATTTCAAGTTTATTTATCCAAGATCCATTTCATTCGCTAACACTACTTAAGATCTAGGCAAATTCTTAAGCAACACCCAAGTTAGAGAGGGATGTGTAAGGATCTAGACCAAACTTTTGATAAAAAAAATGATTTGTATGGGGATTTGGATGATTCGATGATTATGATTGGATAATTAGGATGATAGGATGATGATTAAGATGATGAAGGGATGATAAGGATATAATGATAGGATGATTAGGATGGCAATATGATGACTAGGATGACAAGAAAATCAAAAGGTTGATTAGGATGATGAAATGATGATTTGGATGTCAAAAGGGGTGATTTGGATGCTATGGATAACAAAAAGATGATTAAGATGATAAAAGGGTAATTAGGATGTTTAAAATGATGTGATAGATGGGGAATGGGGGTTAATGCCAAGTCCAAGAAATCTGAAAAATGATGGGGGGATAAAAATCAATGGCAAGTCCAAATGATTGTGAAAAGTGAAATGATGATGGGGATTGATAATGGGGATTGATAATGGAGATGGAAAGCCTATGGCCAATCTATTGAGTTGCAGAATATATACATACATACATACATACATACATACATACACACTTACTTACTTACATACATATATGTGTGTATACATACATACACACACACACACACACATATATATATATACATACATACATATACACACACACACAAACACACAAGCATACACACATACATACATGCATACGCATATAAATACATACACATACACACAAGCACACAAAGACACACAACAAACACATAGATATACACATATACTTATATATACATATATGTATAGTATACATGTATGTATGTATTTTATATATAATGTATGCATATATATCTGTGTGTGTGTCTATATATATATATATATATTTATGCGCATACATATACTTAAATATTGTTGGGGATTTTTTATGTCAAACCCAAAATCATTTTAGCAACCCAATATGAGAGCATGAGCCATAGATTAAAACCTCTTTGGTTGAGTTGCTTGAAGCATTATCTCAACCTCATCCTTTATGATGTGGAGGCCTTGCACTCAACAAGACTTGATCCCTATTGGGCTCATTCAGAAGCATTTCAATTCACGAGCAGGCTAAGTGCCCATAAACAACCCACATATATTTAATATTTTAAAAATTATTAAATTTAAAATATGATTGATATAATTAAATATTAGAATAAAACATACAAATATAAAAGAAAATACATAAATATTTTTATTTTACTTTTTCAAAATTTAAAAATAAATATATATTATAAACTATATTTCTTTGGATTCATGAATTATGGTCTAGGGTCCACCATTCCCATGAATAAAAAAATATCAAAATAAAAATTGTGCATCAAAACCATAAATAAGGGTGCATAAAAGATCAACTAATATGTTGTGTTAGGAATTAATATTTACTTAAGCAGAGATTATTTACTAATTTGTATTATTTAAATACTTGTAGGAATATCTCAAAGGAATCCCTTCAAGTTTTTTGTCTTATTTGAGTATTCTCACACATTTTTATAATTCCTTTTTGGAGGAATATTAAGGCTTAGGTGTAGCCTCCTCCTTATGAGGATTTTGACACCTTGCACACACATAGGATGAAAGGTGGCATGCATAGACATGAGATTTACTTATGCAATTACTTTGTCACCTCTATTTATTTGAGGTGCTTCTCTCATTCTTCACATGAATCATTCCATGTTTAAGCACTCTCTCTCTTCCTCTTCCTATAATATTCTTAGGCTTTATGCCATCTTCATAATATTGGGGGTTTTTTCTTTGTTTTTCCCCTTTACAAAATCTTGTGTCTCCTCTTGGATATTTGGTGTGCATGCTCTTGGTTCTCTTGGTTTTCATCTTGATGGTAATATTGTTCTTCAAAGAAATGCTCTTGGATTAGTACTTTCATTTATATTTCATTGCATGTTGCTTACCCTAAATTGGCTTAACCTTAAAAATAGAAGGGTGTTGCGAGCTAAAAACACCTTTCTCTTTATTTTTGGTGTCATCCTTCTTGGACGACCTTAAATGCATTCGATGTTATTAATATTTTGTAATGTAATCATTTTATTTTTTACCTAAGTCCAATTCATCCTATAAAGAGAGGATGAATGAGTTTTGATGATTGTTGAGTGCAACACTTTACATTTTTAGGGGGTCTCCAGGTTGTCTAGTGTCCCTTCACATTATTTATCTTTATTGTTAAATAGTTAATAAATACATGAACCTAGCCATTACTTTTAATTGAAGAAACATTTGTAGAAATGTTGCTCATGAGAAAGATAGGTGCAAAACTAGAGGATTTTGGAAAGTGGTCTCCTTGAGCGGGTTGCCAAGGGAAATAACATAGTGATTTTATTTTTATCTAGCCCACCAAGTGAGAGTTACACTTGAAAAAAATCTCCAGGCTCATTAATAAGATTCTTTTGACATTGATTGGTTAGATGCTCAATGAAGCAACATTTATTGCACCTAAAATCAATTCTTTCACACTGAATTGACTACCTCCATTTTTTGTCACCAACCTTGAGAGAAATATTGGCTAGAAGTCCCTTTATGAGATTCATTTCCATGGAGATCATAAAAAAAAGTATAGGTTACATAAGCAATAATATCCTTAGAGATGCAATTTCTAATCTCATCACCAATGGTGGCCTTTAAGCATTCTATTTGTCAAAATTGCAGGGGCAAGTAAGGTAGACATACCCATATGTCAACAAAGGAGAATGAAACAAAGGTTGGTGTCCATGATTTCATATAAAGATAATTGTTTTGGAATTTTCGTGGCCTTGTCGTCAACATTGTATCTTTATCCTTGAGAGAATTGGATCTAAGGGTAAAGAATCCCCTAACACATGAATAAATTTTGATTTCCTCCTCTAATCCTTCTTTTCAAAAATATAATATACAACTCTAAAAATCACACATCTTGGGCCATAATCTTGTGAATCTACAAACTATGGCATGCTCTTTAAGATAGTATTCAGTGGCATTGGTTTCCTCATCTTCCATGCAAATTTCTAGAATGATATCCAAGAGGTGAAAGGTATACTAGGGTCATCTAGGGATGGTAGATGGTTTTTTTTGGTCTTTCTTGCTCCCTTTACAAAAGGAATTAGTACCCTTACTGCCCTATGGGGATACTAATATTCTTAGAGGTCATTGTTGTTTCATGACTTGGGGCCACAAAGATCTGATAAAATTTCTTGCCCTTGGTTCAATCCACTTGCCTCTTATCATGTGGACATTAGGGACTTCATGTGAATTCTTTCACGTGTTTAAAACCTCCCTATACTAGGATCTATTGCTACTAGATTTAGGCAAAAAAGGATTATGGTTTGCAATTCATGACACAACCAAAATGACAAAAGGGAAAAAATTAAAGTCATTAATTTTTAGTTTCTCATATAAACTAGATAATTTTTATTACTAGAAAAGTTATTTATTTTTTAAATATTAAGTTATTATTATTATTTTTTTAGGTAAAAGGCGTATAGCCTATAATTATATTACGATAGTAAAGATAAAACACATATATATGAGTATGAATCTCAAAGTGAGAATCATCAGATCATTTTCCCAAAAACACCCACAAAACCTGAGAAACAACTTCAACCCAAAAACTGAGAAACATTTAGCTCATTTTCCCAAAACCTCCCAAAACCAAAAATTTTCCTTCCTACAACTTCCCATAGGCCCAATTACATATAAGGATTTATCAAGTCTGAGAAACAGTTTCTACCCAAATGCCTTATTGTTTACAAAATTCAGACCACCCCTGTATACCCACATCATATGCAAAACAACATTTGAGCCAAGCTTACTTCTGGAACCAAACATGAGCTGCAGGCACAAAACCAGAATTGCAGGAGTTCAAAACATGGCGCTGATAGGGAGTCTGCAAAAAGTCAATTCTGCCACATGATACCACCACTTACAATGCACCAGCGAATTTACCAGCATGCATCCATGACAAGTCCACGATAGTACGAAAAACCACCTTAAATATGCTCTTCGACTGCTCTTCTTCAATACAACCCAAAAAGGGCTTCACCCACGGACGAACATCAAAAGGGACTCTGAGATTCTAGATGTATTTCTCCATAACAGTCGTTCGCCTTCAGAAAACCATGCAACATGAATGACAAACAGGCATACCCTACCATGAATGAAAATTTGTGCCAGCATAAGAATGCGTAATACCTGCACCTGCACATGAGAAAAAATGTTAGGAAATGGAGTACAAATTTCTGGTGTCGCCAATCCAAGTTGGATTCTAGAGCTGACCACGTCAACAACACATAAACACACACATGTCAAAAATTCTTGCCCTCGAAGAGCTCTAAAGCTTGGAAGATCCTTTCCTTATTGATTTTCAACATTGGGTAAAGACTCCGCTTCAAATTTTACTATTTCGTGAATTTCCCCAAATGTTTCCAAGCAATTATTATCTGATATAACCACTTCAATTCCATTACACCCCATATTGGCAAGCTTGTCTGCTAATTTGTTTCCTTCTCTATAGGTATGGGAAATAACCAAAGATTGAAATCTATCCAGTAAGGACCAAACTTTATGTAAGGTGTATTTTAGATTCCAGCATTGAATCTTTCTTTCTCTGCAAGCATTTACTATGATAAGGGAGTCCCCTTCAATATGCAATTTAGAAATCTTCAAATTCAGAGCCATTTCCAATACTAGCGAAACTGCATGAGCCTCCGCAGAATTATTGGTACCTGTTGTTAATGCATATGATCTTGCTTCAATTACCTTTCCTTGCGAATCACGAATGCAAACACCCGCACCTGAAGCTCTCGGGTTTCCCCTTGATGCACCATCAAAATTGAGTTTTAGAAAATTTCAGATTGTGGTGGTTTCCATTTTATTTCCTTTATGTTCACCTTCTTATTGTTATTTTGAAACAGGCTTCCTCTGAATGGTGAAACTATGTTTCTCCAATTCTTTAAAACTTCATCATCCCAACTGGTGTATAACGAGGAGGAGTTCTTATGTTTCTGAACAAAAGTATTGATTGGTGGAAATAATGAATGGTGGTTTCTCCAAAAGTAAAATAAAAAGTTACATAAGTTAAATAAATCATCAAATAAAAAGAAAGTAAACAATTCAACTAAAATAAAATAATTCAAAAATAGTAGCAAACAAAATAATACTAGAGTACCAAAAAACTAGCATATATATATAATCTAGATAAATGTATAATTGATGGTATTGCTTCATTAATTTAGATTGTTCTAAGTAAAAATGTCTTTTTTACAATATTATATAAATATAATTTATTAATGTCTATTTAAACTACAATATACACATAAGTATATAAATAAGATAAACAATAGATAAGACAAGATATATAAACATTATTCATTCTAATTTTTATTTAAAAACTATTTTATTTTCAACAAAATGAAATAAAAAGTTTTAAAAATTAAACATAAAAAAAATTACTTTTAACTTTTATCTCAAGAGTTATTTTATTTTGTATATAAATATCATTTTTAATATTTATTTAATATATAAGTAAAGACATAAGAATTATTTTATTTAATATTATATAAACATTATTTATTTTACTTTTTATTTAAAAACTATTTTATTTTCAACAAAATGAAATAAAAAGTTTTAAAAAATAAACATGAAAACAATTACTTTAACTTTTACTTCAAGAGTTATTTTATTTTGTATATGAATATCATTTTTAATATTTATTTAATAGATAAGTAAAGACATAAAAATTATTTTATTTAAGAAATTATTTATGTTGAAGAATTATCTTTTGTTTCAATTTAATAAGACATTATTAATATTTTATTACTAAATATTGATAAATTGATATGTAAATGAATGTTAAATTTAAGATAAAAGGTTTTTTGTTTTTTATTAGATAAGCAAGGTAGGGCCCCGATCCCTTACAAAATGCAAAACATGCAAAACAGAGTGAGACGACTCATCAAAAAAGACTGGTCCAACACAACCAAACAAAAATAGCAAGACAAAACAACAAACAGTAAAGATCAGTCAGAAACAACATACAACAAGGAACAGTTCAAGAAACAAAACTTGAACCAAGCACAACCTCCGAGGGCGAGTTAAACCAAACTGTAACCTTTTTAGAAAGATGTTTCTTCTTTCTATGAACCGTTGTCCAAGGAGAATCAAAAACTGAAATTGAGAAATTTTGAGCAGAAGGGGAAGACCCCTCCAGAGTAGCAGACAAGAGGAACAACTGTTACATCAGGTGCAACATCTGAAACCAAGCTAGAAACAATCAGATCCAAAGATCGCACAATAGTAACCATCAAAGGAACAACAATCATCACATCTGAATCATGTGGAGCTGAATGAACCCACACAAAAGTTTTGAAACTTTTTCCAAAACATGGGCAATAGGGGAGTCTACAAGAGGAGCAACAATCACCTCATCAATATTATTTTTTCACAGAAGGAGAAGGATGACTTGAGTCTTCATCAGAAGACACATAATCAACAACATGGTGCATTGTTAAGTGTTCACAGAGTGAGTTCTTCCACCAAGTAGTAGAGGAAGTAGTGCGAGAGCCTTGAGAACAATCACGAGCCAAGTGACCAACATCAAAACAACATCTGCAATGAAAAGGAAGACCCTAGTAGTCCACGATCTGAGACCATGACCAACCATTAACCTGCAAAACTACCTCACCAGGTAGAGCCTTCAAAAGATCAACCTCCACTAGGATCCTAGCATAGGAGGTGTGAGTAAATTCTCGGAAGCCATGTATGCTTTCAAGAATCTACCAAAAGCATTACCAATGCCCTTAAAGATAGAGGAGCACCGGAAATGTAAGGGAAGATAAGGCAGACAAGTACCCAAATAGGCACAACATCTAAGGGTTCAATCAAGGGGTTAAAACAATGAACCCATGGTCTAATGGAGAGGGGATGAGAGTCCCAAACCCACAAACCATAGTCTAAAATAGTCTGTCTATCCTTAGGAGAGCTGAAACTCATAACAACAAAAACCCCTTGCAGAAGGGTAAATCTCTATCAGACCATCAACCAGGGGAGCCCAATGATTGGTGATCCAAAGGTGTAAATTAGGGAGGGAAGGCCACAATTGGAAAAATCTACAAATAAACACATTCTTGGAGTAAAAAGCAATATTCTCAGTAACTTCCTCACCTAAAGAGACAATAGGAGCAACATCTGCACACAACAAGGAATGCACTGAGCCCTCCCTTGGCCTCTTTGACTTCACAACATAAACAAAAGAGGGATGGGGAACATGAATAGCACCCAGACTCCTAAGGGAGTACGTGGAAGCCCCATTCGCACCAACAACAAAAATAGTTAGGGAAGCCCCAATCACACCCTCAACAACAACAAAAGGGAAAGCCCCATTCACACCCACAGTAGGGGAAGAACCTGCTGCTACCCTAGAGCAAAATGTTCGATCTGCAACACATGGCTGAACAAAGCCAATCTTAACCAATAATGACGCCAAAACATCATTCTCAACACCCGCAAAAGCCATCACAGGGAGGGGAGAGTCGAAATTTAGATCCACTACCAGATTACACCCCGACGACAGGGGCTTCCCATCCAGGCGAGAGGTACTTAGGATGGGCAAATTCAAATTCGCTGGGCGGGAGACACCAGAAGCTTCCATGGGGATTAAAAAGGTTTTTGTTAATACACTCATGCCATTACAATTTATCCCTCGCTATCATTCTAGTTACTACATATATAAAAATTGGAGCATACAAGAAGAAGATAAAACATATTAACCTATCCTACTTACAATTTATGTAACAATCAAATCAAGTATAAGAGTTAGTAGAACATTGATGAAAACATACAAATAACTCATCAACAATAATCCTTGTTGCACCAAACCATAATGTTTGTGCTCAAATATGGTTGATTTGATGATATGTGAGTGCTCCTACCTACAACATAACATTGTATTTGAGAGAGTCTTCTTAAAATAACTTGGGTTGAGGCTAATTTATATATTTTTAGCTCAAAGATTGCATTGATGGGATTAAAAGAAGAGATCAAGGGTTCAAATTAGTTGAGAGGATTGGGAGGACGAGAAGAGGGCAAGTGTCTCCACATTGTTGGTTATGATGAAAGGGTCCAAGATCAAAGGGAATTACTGGTTGAGGACTCTCTTAAAGAAATTAGATAGATGAAATAAAAATGGGTAGTTTAGAGTACCTTGGGAGCATAAGTAAGTCTTTAACCCATATGACATGTACCAAGATTCATCTCACATGTACAAAGTCCCATACCTTGTGTACAAAGGTACATGCCTATGTACACTTGTGGAGGATGTTCATGATTAGAGGGGATTTGACCAAGGTTAAGAATGTGCAAGTAGGGAATTAGGGGACTAATTGATTTTAGTCAACTAATAGAAAGTTGATAAAAATAAATAATTAATTGAATAGATGTATTTATTTAATTTTTGTGATGAGGATGAGAGACTTAGCTAAATAAATATTTTGATTTAGTTACCTAAGATGGACTATAGAAGAATGTTGATTAAATGACTTGGACTAGGATTAAGATCAAGTGAATAGTGATGAATAAATAATGGATGAATAGTGACATTATTAATTGAATTACAACATTAACTTAGTTTTTGTTCTTTGTATTCAATATGAGAGTACAAATCTAGGTTCATACTTTTTGGGCTATTTTGCTAAAATTCCTTGAAATATGATAGTAATCATATCCCTTATATATTGTACGTCCAAGGATTTAAATCTTGATAGATGGTATAAAGAACTAACTTAATTAAGAAAATTCCATGATCTTCACCTTGATTGCAATTAACCAATTGAAACCTCCTACTTATCAATATTAACTTAATTTAATTAAATACTAATAATAATTTCTATATTTCAAAATTCTTATTTTCAAAACCAAAAAAAGTTTAAAATATATATCAATTAGAATTGCTATCATTACTTTAGGAGTTCTAAGACATTTACCACATCTATAACCTGTTTACTAGTTCAGTCTCAACCTCGGTTAGCGGGAAGATGATCGGTTGCCTAATTGGGTGGCGGGAGGGCGACCGCAAGAGCAAACAGAATCTTATTGAGCGGGAGATCAGGGAAAAGACGTATCAAGTTTTGTTCTGTGTAAAGTTCAGACACCATAAATAGTGAGACTTCTCCGGCACCGTAAAAGATGAAGCCATTACGTAAGGGATTAGACCCACCAAATCAATTTTTATCCCGAACAGGAATCTATTACCACAAATAAAAACCTCAGTCCCTGACGGTACGTGCAACAATTAAATTAAAATATCATTTTCATTTATTTTTGTCCACTGGATTCTCTTGTACTCACATGTAAATCATTTATGAGTCTGTCAATTTGAAAGGGCTAAAACTCTAAAAATTCCTCTTAAAAATTGCATTAGGTAGAGGAATTACGTATTAGGGTAAAGTAGAGGGGAATATTTTATCGTTGTCATGGTAAAAGATCTGCTCTCTGCTCTCTTGAATCTGATCCTTTACACAGTTTTAAGGCAGATCCGGTGGGAAGAAATAGAGTTCAAGGGTGAAGGGATCTTTAGTTGGACTTGGGCCTGAGCATAAGCATTGTCTCCCCAACTTCTAGAAGTCGAAGACCCTTTTCAACTTTCTATATGGCGAGATATTGAAAGTACATTTGGCTGTAAGGTATTGTAAACCTTGTCGTAATGTATTAAAGATGCTAGTACCCTAGTTTCATTAACAACAATACACAATGTTACTGTAACAACAGTGAAATAGATTATCACCGTATATTAGGTTATATCCTCTTTTGCGTTTTCATGGGGTCTGATTATATGGCTTGTTTGGGGAGCGGGTATACAATGTGGGAATGCCAAGGGCGTGATATTCCTTTGAGAAAGCCGTCAGTATTTCTGCGGTAGGGGTCTTCCATAGGTGTCACTTCTACTTCTTTCTGTGTTCTTATCATTCTATATATTAGTATAGTGTGGCTATGTGTATAAGGAAATGCTGGTATGTTAAAAGCTCCTCATGAGCTGGAAATGAGTAAGTTGTCAAGATTGTTTGATGATATGGGTAATTATATATTCCTCTCGGTCTTGCCTGGCACGGTGGAGAGAAGAAAAGGTGCGGTCCCTTTTACTACTTCTGAAGTATCACTTAGAGGAACATCAATTTTATCTGAAGTGAGTATGTGTATTCTCACCCCATACCCAATTCTCTATATTCGTTAAAAAATGCTCGTCTGTTTTAGCATGCTCAAATTTTTAGCTAGTTTATTTATGCATTTAGCAAATATGGGGGCTCAATATATATCCCGGCTTGACTAATGTTTACTACATTCATTTTAGTGCAAATGGCGGTTGTATATGGATGGCTTTTCAGCCTGTGCAAAGTTTGCTTTAAGGGGCCTTTCTCAGTGCTTTACTTGAGAATTCTAAGCATAAGGGATTCTTGTTGCCCACATCGTTATAGATGGAACAATACGATCTTCTAGGTATGCACTCAAAATATCCACTTATGAAATCTTTGATTTTTTTGTAAGCATTCTCACTTTTTTTTATTGTTTACTTTTGGAGCTTTCTTCGCTTGATGACATTCTAAATCCTATGAAGAGGCAATGACCTAAAAGCTGAAGAGTGATCTGGAAGATGCACCCGAACGACAATAAAAAGCCTAAAATGTAAGATTGTCTGAATGTGGAATTTTGATCAATCTAATATGCTTAGATCCGGCACTGTATACAAAATCTCCATTTGTGTCTGATTTGGGCCAAAGGAGGCGAAAGAATTTAAAGTTTCTAGTAACGGTAGTTGTCATGACTGCCAGACCTAAAGATACCAAGGAATTGCAGGGGCATGTGTTCAATCCAAATGCCATTGCCCAGATGTATTTGCAGCTGCACATCCAGGAACAATGTGCTTGGACCCAAGAGGTGGATCTCTGATCCTTTTCTGAGTGGTCTTGAGCCAATTCATCTAAGGCCTTTTTGAAGCTATGACTGATCTTGGAGCTTTTCCAGAGAGGTTTTGTGCCAATTGATTTGTAAGGCATTTTATTTGTTATGATTCCATCGATTTTTTTAAGAAATTTGATTGGAGTTGAGGGTAGAGATGCATATTGGCGTGAACTTCAATAGGAGGTTTACTTGACTTTGAAGAAATCAGTGTGGCCTCCATCAAGGGGGAGATGGGGGGTATGATAAAAGAGGAAAAAATCCATCTGACCGCCTTGATATTGCTGTGTTTATAAAATGGGTTCTGAGCGTTGGTGGTGTTTAGATCATTTGGGAACTCTCTTCATTTAATGGTGGATTCCGAGTCTTGCAAACTATATATGTCATTTTTCAATGAGTCATTGGCGTAGAGCATCTCATGGTCCTGAAGAATCTGATGAAGGAAAGCTGTAAATTGTACCCTTAACAATTTAATAGGTGGAAAAAATCTTCTCCTATTTGTTTGGATTTTTGTATTAAATATAGAGGGAACAACAAAGAATTACAGTCAGATTACAAAGCAGTACTACTGCATAACTTACAATGTTGCTGTCCTTTCACTTCCTTACATAAGCAGTACTGCTGCCTGAATTTTCTTACACTACCATTCTTGTTAGTCCCTGAACTGTATGTTTCAGCATCTCATTACCTGTATGTTTCAGCATCTTACAGCTGGTAAAAGTTGCAGTCTGCCCCTGTGGCGCTATCATGCCTTTACTAGCCAAAAAAATAATATCATATAGCAAAAGGATATAAACCCTGTGTTCAATATTATGCATTGTTAGGTACATATTTGTTTGGATTCCCACATTTGACCTGATAAAATAAGATCGCTGGTTAGGTACATACCTGGGGTTTTTGCACATTCACCTGACTTCCTCCCGTGCATTCATCTGACTTATAAGAACAAGTTGCTTGTCTTTGGAATGCCAAGTAATCGAATCATAGTACATATGAAATCGAATCTGAGGTACATAATGAAAGTAAATTATTTAACTGTGGTCTCTGTACATAGTTTAGATGGCTGGAAATGCATAAATGGAAATGTGAGGACATTGCAAGTGCACCAACTAACCAAGCCTTTGCCTATAATATCTAATCAAAGCCTCTCTTTTAAATCTGGTCAACCGAGTAGGGATGTAATATTTCCTTTAGTAGTGGCCTTCTTTTATGCCTCCGGTGTTCTTTTTACGTGAAATTTTAGTTTTGAAATGAAATAATTTAGTAAGCATTGGTTGGAATTTTATATGTATTCCTTTTATTTTAATAATAGGTATTGGAATATGAATCAAAATTAACATAAAAATGTTTATATAATTCAATTAAAAATAATTTCAATTATAAAATTATTTAAGTATGTGATCTAATAAGACTTAATATGATACAACTCTCATACATATTATAAAGAGGAGTTGTTGACAATAGCATTTGTCTATTATTTTTTCAAACTAGTGTTTCACGAGGACGTGTTCCTACAAAAAACTTCATGTTTTCGGGATGGGGATGTTTTTGGGATGTGAGGACTTGGGGAAATGTGCCTTTTTGTCCCATCACAATCACTCAAGTTTCAGGGATGTTTCCAAGATGCCACTTGGCTTGGGGACTTCTAGTGTGTTGCAAAATAAAGTGATAAATTTGAGAAAATGACATTGGCCATGAAGGTTTGAGAGGTTTTGAAGGCCTTAGGTTTTGCTTGATGGTGGGGGCTTTGGCCCTCAATCTTACCTTGGATCGCGACAAAGAGCATGCTAGGGTGTTGCTCTTGAAACTCGCGAGGAGTTTTGCCCCTCAACCTCATTGGGGGCTTTGTCCCTAAACCTTTGCAAGGGGCATTGCCCCTTGACCCCATTAGGTCCCTACCTAAACCTTTGCAAGGGGCTTTGCCCCTTGATTGCAAACCTCCACCCACCATTGTTAATGTTTAATGCAATCATTTAAATGCCTTTTATGTTTATTAGTTTAAACTTTACTTAGTATGCCAAAGTCTTGGTTGCAATTCTTATGTACTTATTTTTGATTTGCCTCCAAAGCTCTACCTACCATTGTTAATGTTCAATGCAGTCATTGCCAAAATTTCATTTGTAATTATTATACTTATTCCTACACATCTTTTCATAACTAATGTTTCAAGTATTATATGTATTTATGTCACCCCCTCATCACCTCGTTGACCCTATGCTAGTGCCCCCCACCATCTCCAAACTTAGGCCCTTTGTCCCTCTGTCCCTAAAACTCATCCCTTGATCAAGAAACTCTGTGGAACTATTTCAAGCCTTTTCTTATGTGTGATGTTGATGAGAAAACTCTTTAGCATGCAACCATGTGTTGGTTCTCAAAAATGCAGGTTTCAACCATAAGAGTTTGCCAAGCCCTTACAACATTCTTGGACAACATACAAGGTCAATTATACAATTAAACCTTCTACTCTTTAGGTTCTGCTAGACCTAGGTGGGTGAACCTATGTGAAATATGCAGATTTAAAATGAACTTCTTGCTAAACAATCTACCCACAATGGCAATTGGGAATGGATAGACAAAATGATTGCAACTACACCTATTACACAAAAGAAAAGATTTGAATATATTATTTGTTATGAATTCTATCCTCTGGGATATGGCAGATTAGTGCCTTCTATCTGTTGGGCAATGGAGTCAATAGTATCACTAATTATAATATTTTCCTTTCTGACACAATTCAAGTTGTTAGACGCTTTAAGGAATGAAGTTCTAATGACTGGCATAAATTATGCTTGAAAGTTTTCCTACCAAATTCTTCTTTAATCATCCAACAAGAAAAACTAAAATCACTGTGACTTGCTTTAAATAATTTAGTTTTGACTTTGCAGACACCTATTAATCAAACCACACAAAGTGACAAATGCACTGTGAGAAATCACAAATATACTAGATATCATGATTTAAATGATTTTAAAATTTATAATTGGAGATAACTAGATAGGAAATACAAAATTACATCTCAACAACTAAACTTAGAAAAGATTGCACCAGTTTAAAAATTGTTTACTCCATTACACCCAATTTCAAGAAGAACTGTTCATTGTTTATATCCGAGTTTTGTTATTGTTTCGGAAAAATCCCACTTCTCGAACCCTTGTGACTGATTTTTTGCAAATATTTATATCTTACACTTCAACAATCACGACTCTTCATTTTACCCGCCACAACCGTCTAAATGAATTACTGTGACCCCTGTTTCCTTAGCCTGTAATATCACGGTAACCGTTTGCGTGATTGTCTTAACCGCCACGTTTGTCGACCGCCTTACCGTGGTCTATGTGTTGCCTCCCCACGGTATTGCGGTGCCTTGACTTTGATTGCTCCCTCGCCACCGCGGTCATCATTTTGACTGGCTGCGGTATCATGGTAACCGCGTCATTGACGGCTAACGGTTTACCATGTTATTGTGGTCTTCATTGGAGCCCCCCACGGTATCGTGGTAACCTCTTTGATTGCTTCCTTCGCCGCTTACAAACCATCCACCGCGGTCTCCGCTAACTGTCATCCTCGCTGCTTCATTAATTGCTTATCGTGGTACCGCGGTCTGTGTCTTGACCGCACGCGGTACTGTAGTATATCTTTTGCCTTGCTTTGTCGGTTATCTCACTGCCACCGCGATACCACGGTCAATGAATTGACCGCGCGCGGTGTGGCGGTAAAAAATTCATGCCTGCACCTTAACCACCACCGTCATACCGCGAGCCCATTGTGGGAGGCCGTGGTGAAGCAATAAGTGACATAGAATGTGAAAATTAAAGCAGCGGTAAAGGGTATAAGTCACTTTTAGCATTTTGGATGACTATGAAGTGACTTTTTGTATGAAAAAGATAGGAAAATGGACACAAATGAATAAAATCACTTAGGTTTTAAAGGAAAGTACGAGGTTTAAATGAAAAAACCCTTAGGATTTTTAAATGGAATTTTGGGTTCAAACACCATGTATGGAATATTGTTGTTGTCATTGATGAAAAGCCAATTTCTTGGTTAGTTGGTTTGTCACTTAATAATTAAATTGGTCATTTTTTTTATTGGTAAAATAAAAAAGTTTTAATCTCCAATTTATTATTTTTAATCATTTACAAAAGTGATACAAATGTTTTGTTTTAAGATAAATTATTTATATTAAAATAGAACTAGTTTATGAAATTTGTGTTTACATTATTTAGTAGAAATAAATGTTAGTAGAATTGCCTTCTTAGAAGGAGTTTCAAATTATCAATGATTATAAAGTTGTCCTTTTAGTGTAGGCATCTCTTCCATTTCAATAATTCATTTCAATCAATCTTCCTAAACAATGAAGATATTGCTATATCTATTCCCATATCAAATGCTAAATGTTTTGGGTTTTTGTGTGATATCAATTACAAACAAGGGACTTAAAAGTGAGGTGTTGGAGAAATGAGCCACACCTAAATTTGAAGGAGTCTAAAAAAAATCCCCATTCATATACATGGGCTATAGCTTAGTGGTAGAGTACCTTAAAATTCACATATAAGGTCTTGATTTTTATTCCTAGTGGTTCCATGGAAAATAAAATGGTATGATAGCTAGGCTAGGAGTCATGGGCACTAAGAAAACTATATCCCATAGTTAGCAGGACTTCTCACTACTAATTAGTAAGAGATAGTTCCTTATTTGCTAGCCAAGAAAGTGTGGAAATTGAGCTAAATATTCCATTTGTGTCTTTAGATTCCTAGCAAACAAGGGGAGTTAAAGCATATC
This sequence comes from Sequoiadendron giganteum, assembly GCA_007115665.2. Classification (NCBI taxonomy): domain Eukaryota; kingdom Viridiplantae; phylum Streptophyta; class Pinopsida; order Cupressales; family Cupressaceae; genus Sequoiadendron; species Sequoiadendron giganteum. The sequence continues at coordinate 563,949,153 of CM021108.1, forward strand.
TTCTAGGATTACAATTTTCCCAATCAATTCTAGGTCGGTTTTGATTCATGGTTCTCATGCACCTTTGTCCAACTACTATACTAAAAGCATTTTTTTTCTTCATAATATTTAGTTTTGTAGACAGTTTTCATGAGTTTTGTGGAATGTACCAAAAAGAAAATAATGAATTTTGATTGGTTGCAAGCAAAACATTTAATCACTAGTTAAGATCAAGGCCTTGCCTATAATTCCATGGCAGGAACTAATCAACCATCAAATAAAAGAAAAAGTAAACAATGTAATTAAAATAAAATAATTCTAAACTAGTAGTAAACAAAATAATACTAAAGTAGCACAAAACTAGCATATATATAATTCAGATAAATGTATAATTAATGGTATTGCTTCATTAATTTAGATTGATATAAAGAAATGTTTTTCTTACAATATTATATAAATATTATTTACTAATATCTATCTAAACTACAATATACACACAAGTATATAAATAAGATAAACAATAGATAATACAAGATATATAAATATTTTTTCTTTTAATTTTTACTTAAGAACTATTTTATTTTCAATAAAATGAAATTAAAAAATGAAAAAATTACTTTAACTTTTACTTCATGAGTTATTTTATTTTTTTATATGAATATCATTTTTTAATATTTATTTAATAGATAAGTAAAGACATAAGAGCTATTTAATTTAATATTTAACTAAGAATTATTTTATTTAAGAAATTATTTATGTTGAAGAATTAACTTTTGTTTCAATTTAATAAATCATCATTAATATTTTTATTACTAAATATTGATAAATTGACATGTAAATGAATGTCGAATTTAAGATAAAAGATTTTGGTTAACATATTTATGCCATTACAATTTATCCCTTGCTATCATTTTAGTTACTACCTATATAAAAATTGGAGCATACAAGAAGAAGATAAAATAGATTAACCTATCCTACTCACAATATATGTAACAATCAAATCAACTATAAGAGTTAGTAGAACATTGATGAAAATATACAAATAACTCATCAACAATAATCCTTGTTGCACCAAGTCATCATGTTTGTGCTCAAAAGATGGTTGATTTGATGATATGTGAGTGCTCCTACCTACAACATAACATTGTATTTTATAGAGTCTTCTTAAAAGATCTTGGGTTGAGGCTAATTTATATAGTTTTGGCTCAAAGATTGGATTGATGGGGTTTAAAGAAGAGATCAAGGGCTCAAATTGGTTGAGAAGATTGAGAGGATGAGGAGAGGACAAGTTTCTCCACATTGTTGGTTATGATGAAGGGGTCCAAGATCAAATGGAATTAATGGTTGAGGACTCTCTTAAAGAAAGTAGATAGATGAAATAAAAATGGGTACTTTAGAGTACCTTGGGAGTATAGGTAAGTCCTTAACCCTTGTGACATGTACCAATATCCATGTCACTTGCACAGAGTCCCATACCTTGTGTACAAAGATCCATGCCTATGTACACTTTTGAAGGATGTGCATGATTAGAGGGGATTTGATCAAGGTTACGAATGTGCAAGTGGGAGATTAGGGGACTAATTGATTTTAGTCCCCTAATAGAAAGTTGATAAAACTAAATAATTAAATAAATAGATATATTTATTTAATTTTTGTGATGAGGATGAGAGACTTAGGTAATAAATATTTTGATTTAGTTACCTAAAATGGACTGTAGAAGAATGTTGATTAAATGACTTAAACTAGGATTAAGATCAAGTGAATAGTGTGATCTATTTTTTTATACAATAGGGGTGTCCTCGATACCCAGACTAGCTGCCTAGCAGCCCATATGTTGGGTAAATAGTGTGAAATTATTAATAAAATAATTAAATATTATTTATTTTATAAGGGGATGCACATCAAGTATAATTAATTATGTAAGTAGGGATTTATTCAATGAATTATTGAGGAAATGATTAAGTAATTAGCTTAAATAATGTGTGAATTTCAATGTCTACTATACCTTCTCATTAAAAATATATTTCTTAATATTTTTAAATAGATGTATTTAAGATATCTATGTTATTTTAAGAGGTTATTATTATAAAAACATACTTTTGTATTATTTTATTAATTTAAATTATATTGATAATTATTTTGGGTTTTAGTTATAATTTTTTTTTTTTAAATAATGATATAAGTTTTAGTTTTAGAATAGATTATAAGAAAATTCATATGTTATTTAAAAAAAATTATAATAAAAGAAGAAAAAGAATGAAAATGTAGCAAATAAAACATATGGTCAAATTTTAAGTTAAAATTTGAGGCGAGTTTTTATGACAAAACAAATATCCATTATAGTCTAGAAATTGAATTGTTAAAGAAATATCTTTAGAAAAAAGACTATTGGATGCATTTAATTTAATGTATTATTTGTAGGGTTTGCAACAATAAATCTAACATTGACACAATTATTTGGAATCAAAGAAGGAGTTTGTATTATGAGATTTGTGGAAAGTTTTGTTATAGAGAAAATAATGAATTTCTATAAGATCTTATTTACAATGAGATTTATAGATTTATAGTCTTGTTCATAAGGTGATAACTCAACACATTATTCACATTTTAAAGTCATGACACCAAATATTTGTTTTTGATAAGATATGAAACATTTACAGGGTGTTGTACCCTTTATACAAAGAGCCCAAAGGGCCAAACATACCACACACAGAAACAACTGACATACAACTGTCAAACAACACTAGATAACCCCAAGAACAGAGGGGGCTAAATTGGAACTCAAGACCCGAGGCCTCAAAACAGAACGAGGGAGTTCCTTCTTCCTTCTTAGCACAATGAACCAAGAAGACTTGTTCACTGAGCCAGGAGAGAGAAGTGGATCCACAGTCTCCACCAAGGGCAGGGAGCGATCACACAGGGGAGACGGCTGCGCAGGAGAGTAGACATGATCAGACGAAGGACCAACAAAGGCAACCAACAAGGTTTGAGCAGGCTTAGACATGACAGCGTCAGCGTCTGCAGAACGAGCCAACAAGGGCTCCTCGGAAGGGATAGTCGGAATATGAGTCGAGCAAGATTCAAGCTCACAAGAAGACAAAGGAGAGGCGTCCTCCGCAACAACAGGAGTAAAACCCACTGTAAGATGATCCAAATGAGCATCTTTCCACCAAGTAGCAGCGCCCTTTCTGCGGGCAAGTGGGCAACCAGAGGCCAAATGACCCACAAAGAAACATCTCCTACACCGAAAGGGGAGACCCTCATAATCCAAGAGTTGCTTCCAAGGTCTGTCCTCCACCAAATATTTGTTTTAATACTCACCTTCATATTGTTTTCGTTAAAAATCAATTTTAAAATTACAAAATTAGACATGATAATTGATTTTTTTTAATAGAGGTTTATATCAAATATTATATATATTTTTTTCATAACATTAACTTAGTTTTTGTTCTTTGTATCCAATATGGGAGTACAAATCTACCCTCATACTTTTTGGGCTATTTTGCTAAAATTCCTTGAAATATGATACTAATCATATCCCTTATATATTGTACGTCCAAGGATTTAAATCTTGATAGATGGTATAAAGAACTCGACGTAAATAAGAAAATTCCATGATCTTCACCTTGATTGCACTCAACCAATTGAATTGCAACATTCACCTAATTTAATTAAATACCAATAATAATTTCTATATTTCAAAATTCTGCTTTTCAAAACCAAGAAAAGTTTAAAATAGATATCAATTAGATTTGCTATCATTACTTTAGGAGTTCGAAGACATTTACCACATCTATAACCTGTTTACTAGTTCAGTCTCAACCTCGGTTAGCGGGCAGATCGGTTGCCTAGTTGGGTGGCGGGAGGGCGACCGCAAGAGCAAACAGAATCTTATTGAGACATCAGGGAAAAGACGGATCAAGTTTTGTTCTGTGTAAAGTTCAGACACCATAAATAGTGAGACATCTCCGGCACCGTAAAAGATGAGGCCATTACGTAAGGGATTACACCCACCAAATCAATTTTTATCCCGAACAGGAACCTAACACCACAAATCAAAACCTCAGTCGCTGACGGTACGTGCAACAATTAAATTAAAATATCATTTTCATTTATTTTTGTCCACTGGATTCTCTTGTACTCACATGTAAATCATTTATGAGACTGTCAATTTGAAAGGGAGTTCTAAGACTCTAAAAATTCCTCTTAAAAATTGCATTAGAGAAAATAGGTATTAGGGTTAAGTAGAGGGGAATATTTTATCGTTGTCTTGGTAAAAGATCTGCTCTCTGCTCTCTTGTATCCGATCCTTTACACAGTTTTAAGGCAGATCCGGTGGGAAAAAATAGAGTTCAAGGGTGAAGGGATCTTTAGCTGGACTTGGGCCTGAGCATAAGTATTGTCTCCCCAACTTCTAGAAGTTGAAGACCCTTTTCAACTTTCTATATGGCGAGATATTGAAAGCGCATTTGGCTGTAAGGTATTGTAAACCTTGTCGTAATGAATTAAAGATGCCAGTACCCTAGTTTCATTAACAACAATACACAATGTTACTGTAACAACAGTGAACTAGATTATCAACGCATATTAGGTTATATCCTATTTTGGGTTTTCATGGGGTCTGATTATATGGCTTGTTTGGGGAGCGGGTATACAATGTGGGCATGCCAAGGGCGTGATATTCCTTTGAGAAAGCCGTCAGTATTTCTGCGGTAGGGGTCTTCCATAGTTGTCACTTCTGCTTCTTTCTGTGTTCTTATCATTCTGTCTATTAGTATAGTGTGGCTACGGGGTGTCCTTTCTAATGTATTGGTTTGTTATATAAGGAAATGATGGTATGTTAAAGCTCCTCGTGAGCTGGAAATGAGTATGCTGTCAAGATTGTTTGATGATATGGGTAATTATATATTCCTCTCGGTCTTGCCTGGCACGGTGGAGAGAAGAAAAGGTGCGGTCCCTTTTACTAGTTCCGAAGTATTACTTAGACCAATTTTATTAGAACCGAGTATTTGTATTCTCACCTCATACCCAATTCTCTATATTCGCTAAAAAATGCCCGTCTGTTTTAGCATGCTCAAATTTTTAGCTAGTTTATTTATGCATTTAGCAAATTTGGGGGTTCAATATATCCCAGCTTGACAAATGTTTACTACATTCGTTCTAGTGCGAATGCCGGCTGTATGTGGATGGCTTTTCAGCCTGTGCGAAGTTTGCTTTAAGGGGCCTTTCTCAGTGCTTTACTTTCGAATTCTAAGCACAAGGGATTCTTGTTGCCCACATCGTTATAGATGGAACAATACGATCTTCTAGGTATGCACTCAAAATATCCGCATATGAAATCTTTGATTTTTTGTAAGCACCCTCACTTTTTTTTATTCGTTTACTTTTGGAGCTTTCTTTGCTTCATGACGTTCTAAATCCTATAAAGAGGCAATGACCTAAAAGCTGAAGAGGGATCTGGAAGATGCACCCGAACGACAATAAAAAGCCTAAAATGTAAGATTGTCTGTATGTTAGATTTTTGAACAATCTAATATGCTTAGATGCGGCACTGTATACAAAATCTCCATTTGTGTCTGATTTGGCCCAAAGGAGGCGAAGGAATTTAAAGTTTCTAGTAGCGGTAGTTGTCATGACTGCCAGACCTAAGGATACCAAGGAATTGCAGGGGCATGTGTTTAATCCAAATGCCATTGCCCAGATGTATTTGCAGCTGCACATCCAGGACCAATGTGCTTGGACCCAAGAACTGGATCTCTGATCCTTTTCTGAGTGGTCTTGAGCCAATTGATTGTAAGGCATTTTATTTGTTATGATCACGTCGATTTTTTTAAGAAATTTGATTGGTGTTGAGGGTAGAGATGCATATTGGCGTGAACTTCAATAGGAGGTTTACTTGACTTTGAAGAAATCAATGTGGCCACCATCAAGGTGGAGAGGGGGGGTATGATAAAAGAGGAAAAAATCCATCTGAACGCCTTGATATTGTTGTGTTCATAAAATGGGTTCTGAGCGTTGGTGGTGTTTAGATCATTTGGGAACTCTCTTCATTTAATGGTGGATTCTGAGTCTTGCAAACTATATGTTTCATTTTTCAATGAGCCATTGGTGTAGAGCATCTCATGGTCCTGAAGAATCTGATGAAGGAAAGCTGTAAATTGTACCATTAACAATTTAATAGGCGGAAAAAATATTCTCTCTTATTTGTTTGGATTTTTGTATTAAATATAGAGGGAACAACAAAGAATTACAGTCAGATTACAAAGCAGTACTACTGCATAACTTACAATGTTGCTGTCCTTTCACTTCCTTACATAAGTAGTACTGCTGCCTGAATTTTCTTACACTACCATTCTTGTTAGTCCCTGAACTGTATGTTTCAGCATCTCATTACCTGTATGTTTCAGCATCTTACAGCTGGTAAAAGTTGCAGTCTGCCCCTGTGGCGCTATCATGCCTTTACTAGCCAAAAAAATATTATCATATAGCAAAAAGATATAAACCCGGTGTTCAATATTATGCATTGTTAGGTACATATTTGTTTGGATTCCCACATTTGACCTGATAAAATAAGATAGCTGGTTAGGTACATACCTGGGGTTTTTGCACATTCACCTGACTTCCTCCCGTGCATTCATCTGACTTATAAGAACAAGTTGCTTGTCTTTGGAATGCCAAGTAATCGAATCATAGTACATATGAAATCGAATCTGAGGTACATAATGAAAGTAAATTATTTAACTGTGGTCTCTGTACATAGTTTAGATGGCTGGAAATGCATAAATGGAAATGTGAGGACATTGCAAGTGCACCAACTAACCAAGCCTTTGCCTATAATATCTAATCAAAGCCTCTCTTTTAAATCTGGTCAACCGAGTAGGGATGTAATATTTCCTTTAGTAGTGGCCTTCTTTTATGCCTCCGGTGTTCTTTTTACGTGAAATTTTAGTTTTGAAATGAAATAATTTAGTAAGCATTGGTTGGAATTTTATATGTATATTTTTTTGTTTCGGAGATAGGTATTGGAATATGAGTCAAAATTAACATAAAATTGTTTATACGATTCAATTAAAAATAATCTCAATCATAGAATTATTTAATTATGTGATCTAATAAGATTTAATATGATACAATTCTCAAACATATTATAAAGAGGAGTTGTTGACGATAGTGTTTGTCTATTATTTTTTTAAACAGTGTTTCACGAGGATGTGTTCCTCGAAAAAACTTCACGTTTTTGGGATAGAGACATCTTTGGGATGTGAGGATTTGGGGAAATGTGCCTATTTTGTCCCACCACAATAACTCAAGTTTCAGGGACATTTTCAAGATGCTACTTGGATGGGGACTTCTAGGTGTTGCAAAATAAACTGATAAATTTGAGAAAATGACATTGGCCATGAAGGTTTGAGAGGTTTTGAAGGCCTTAATTTGTGCTTGGTGGTGGGGGCTTTGGCCCTCAACCTTGCCTTGTATCACGATAGAGAGCATAATAGAGCGTTGCTCTTGAAACTTGCGAGGGGTTTTTGCCCCTCAACCTCATTGGGGGCTTTGTCCCTAAACCCTCGCAAGGGGCGTTGCCCCTTGACCCCACTAGGTCCCTCCCTAAACCTTTGTAAGGGGCTTTGCCCCTTGATTGCAAACCTCCACCCACCATTGTTAATGTTTAATGCAATCATTTACATGCCTTTTATGTTTATTAGTTTAAACTTTACTCAATATGTCAAGTAGTATATGTATTTGTGTCACCCCCTCATCACCTCGTTGACCCTATGTTGTTGCCCCCCCACCGTCTCCAAACTTAGGCCCTTGGTCCCTTTGTCCTTGAAACTCATCCCTTGATTAGGAAACTCTATGGAACTATGGTTCAAGCCTTTTCTTATGTGATGCTGATGAGAAAACTCTCTAGCATGCAACCATGTATGGAATATTGTTGTTGCCGTTGATGAAAAGCCAATTTCTTGGTTAGTTTGTTTGTTGCTTAATAATCAAATTGGTCAATTTTTTTGATTGGTAAAATAAAAAAGTTTGAATCTCCAATTTATTGTTTTTAATCATTTACAAAAGTGATAAAAATGTTTTGTTTTAAGATAAATTATTTGTATTAAAATAAAACTACTTTATGAAGTTTGTGTCTACATTACTAGGAGAAAATAAATGTTGGTAGAATTGCCTTCTTAGAAGGAGTTTCAAATTATCAATGATCATAAAGTTTTCCTTTTAGTGTAGGCGTCTCTTCCATTTCAATAATTCATTTCAATCAATCTTCCTGAACAATGAAGATATTTCTATATCTATTGCCATATCAAATGCTAAATGTTTTGGGTTTTTGTGTGATATCAATTATAAACAAGGCACTTAAAAGTGAGGTGTTGGAGAAATGAGCCACACCTAAATTTGGTAGAGTACCTTAACATTCACATGTAATGTCTTGGGTTTTACTCCTAGTGGTTCCATGGAAAATAACATGGTATGATAGCTAGGCTAGGAATAATGGGCACTAAATTGTTTGCTCGGGAGGGATTGTTGGAGAAATGAACTATATTCAACATAAGATCTCCCATGTGCATGTTATGGTTCTCTTCCATGGAGCTAGGTTGAGCATCCTTGTGACTAAAGTATTTTGGAACAATATTGAAGATTTCAAAAGTAGATATTAAAACTATAAAAGATAATTAAAATGGTAATGTGAAAATAATTGAAACTTTACACTTGCCTACAAAATAAAATAGAAGATTAGGAATTTCATATCATTTTATGTTTTTACTCTATCTTAAAATATTGCGAACCACTCTTAGAAAATACTATAAATGTAAATTCAATTTATTGTCATTTCTCTTATAATTATAGAGGAGAAAATTACACACCTTGCACTTTCCCCCTTTTATTTTACACCATTTTGTACACATCTAAATGTTCTTAAGGGGGGTCATTTGCACACATTTGTATGTTGTTAAGTGGTCGTGTCTTGTAAGGCCTTGATTTATGCATCTAGGGTTGTGTATTTAAAGGTGTCATTCATGTTCATTTTTTATAATCACATTGAATATCATGGAGATCGTCTAGTTTAGATAGGTCAACACATTTGTATATTTGTCACTAACACTTGTAAGTTTAAGTATTGACTACTTTGTTTACATTAGTGTCTAGAAACTATGTTTATTTCTTGTTTTTTCTTTATCTTTATCACCATTGAATTAGTCTTGAGGCCTTACTATTAATAAGGGGATCAATCACTCTTCTCTATTGTTAAAGTAGGCCCCAACATTAATTTCTTAGGCAACATTGGGATTTTTCTTATATTTATACACATCATGTGAACATATCTTGTAAATATTGAATGTCAAACTCCATAGAAGATAAAATTGCATGAAGATAGATTCATATTCATTCATAACCCTCCATGACAATTTAGACAACCTAGTTTGGATATAGTCATTTTTCATCTAATGTAGCTAATTCCAAGAAATTTGAGCTATAATTAGATAGGTATGATCAAAATAGTGAAAAACACTATCAACTAGAGAAATCAAGTAAGCCCCAATCTTTTAAACTTTTATTCCAACACATATCCAATCTTTTTTTTTAGATTTATCTTGATTGATCCATCATACTTGTCTCCTTAGGTTATCTAGTTTTTATTATACGTATTGTTTTATTGGTTTATCATTAGTTATCCCTTATATATTTTATACGGTGGGTTTTTGTACCTCATGTTGGAGAACTTGAATGATTTTGCACCACTTGAGGTATTCCCTTAGGATTTATACATGTCTATTGTTAATTTTTACTTGAATTTTTTATTATTTCTCCATCTTTTGATCTAGACTTGTAATTTGTTTGTGCTCTCCATGCATATGCTTTTCTTTTGATTTTTTTTTATTGGCTCACATTTTGGGTGAAGCCCAAGATTCCATGCCCAGTCTTTATGGTTAGATTCTTATTTTAGATATGATTAAATTTATTTTTCATACCTATATTCAAATGTAAGAATCCATTATTCATTTGTTTCCCTTAAGTATGGTGAACCTCATGATTCCATGCTCAATCTTTATGGTTAGATTCTTATTTTGGATATGATTAAATTTATTATAATACATTTAATCAAATATAAGAATCCATGATTCATTGAATTTTCTTAAGTAGGGATTGGCCAACCTTTGATCATTAGAGTTGTTAGAATGTGTTAGTAAATGGTGCATTGTGTTTATTTATCTCACATGCATCACATGAATTTCTAATAGTCTAGCAAGTTCATATGAAGTGTGGATGTATCCACAAGGGTTATACTTCATAAGTCAATTTATGATGTTTATATTTTGTATTGTAATGAAGAGAGGAGCACCTTGAATAGTATTTTGTATTAGATCTCTACACTTAAGGAGGTTTCCCCCTCAAAGAGGTAAGGGTATACAATACTTTTAATTAGATTCACGAAGATGATCATGATTCTAGCTATTTTATGTATGTATTGAGCTTCATGTTTTTTACATATGTTTCTATTTTTATCATTTTTTGTAAATAAAAATGTATCAAGTGGTATTAGAACGCTCTTAACAACAATGATATTTTAGTGGCCTACTATAACTACCTAAAAAACTTGTTAGGAAATAATGCATAATACCCACATTCTTAATCCATTTCCTACATAACCCCATGAGAGAAAAACATGTATGCAAGTAACCACAATGGATAGTGTTGGATTAATCGCCAACATCTCCCTTCGGGTTCGTGACATGGTTTAATCGTCTCCCATGGATCTTAACTGACGCTTGTATCGGTCATTGACATGCCGATCTTTTGGTGCAACGATAAGGCCAACAATTGGTATCAAAGCCGGTCACGGGTTCGAACCCCTCGAGTGATGTTGAGGGGGGGATTGTTGGACTAATCGCCAGCATCTCCCTTCGGGTTCACGACATGGTTTAACCGCCTCCCGTAGATCTTAACTGATGCTTGTATCGGGCATTGACAGGTTGATATTTTGGTGCAACGACATGGCCAACAGATAGATCAAAATAGACAATCCACAAAATAGCACAAGATATACTGTGCGAAAACCCTCAAGAGGGAAAAACCTAGCTTCCAAAAGCATCCATACTCTTCTATTATTCAACAATAAAACAATACACGCACTTATAAAGTTACAATGAATATTTTTGAAGAATCGAGCCTCTCTAATGCATCCTCCATGTATCCAAACATGAATCCACACATCCCATGCCATGCTTCACATATGCACTCATCAGAAAGACTCAGTAATAACAACCCACTAACCCAACCAACCTTAACCATTAAACATGTGTTTTCATTTATAGATACAAGTTCACACAAATACAATCAAGTGGTAAGATAAAACCATGTACCAAAAAACCATGTGAATACAAAATCATTGACCCCTCATTTAATATTGGGTACTAAGTTTTCACTTTATTAAATGCTTTCCTCAATATTAAATCATTATCTCATGTCTCTCAAACATTAAATAATAATCCAGTGTTACAACATAAAGTGGTCCCCAAATAATTGCTTAATGTGGCTAAACACACCTCCTAGGTGCATCACAACTAAATAATTATTTAATTACAATATTATAATATAATATTTTATGCAATGGTGTACAAAACCATATCCCAAAATTCTCTTATTTGTTGTATACATTACATAAGAGTCAATCAATGAAATACATCATCATAACCATACATGTAATCACATGAATCTCCAACATGCTCTTGTGCTCCATCAAGATACTTGCAATAAAACGAAAGTGACCACCATCTCAAACAAGTACTCCTCTCATCCTCCAACATGCCACCTATGGAAGAAAAGAAACATGCCAAGGTGAAGATGCACCAATCCAAGAACACAAGCATCAAATCCGAGTGATGACAAAGGCTCCAACCAAGCTGTTGACAAAGGTGAAAAACTCACGTGATGACATAGCAGAATGCAGGCTTGATGAAATCCTGTCTCAGGGCTTTAATATGCCGTTTGAAGATGGTGTTTTAAAGCTGGAGATTGGGATTCCTTTTTCTTCTTCGACTTCTAGACGAAGGGAAGAGTCAGCCCTATTACCCGAGTCTGTGGAATCGATGGAAAAGGGGACTGAATCTTTGAGGGATTCAAGCCAGAATGTGGAATGCATAAATTGGAATTCTCAAAATAGTAATGGGTTGATGGATACTCTTCCGTTGGATTAGAAAGGGTTGTATGTGAAAGATTGGGAATCTGGAAAGGAGGAGGAAAGTCAGGATGAGACAAATAGAGAGGAGTTAAGCTCTAACAACAAGAAAAGGAATAAGAAAAATTCTCAGGTGAACACCTCGAAAGGGATCTCAATGAGAGTTAGAGCAAAGGTAGACTATGGAACAATAAAGAATAGTCAGGGGAGAAGAACCGCCCATTGGCATAGGGAAAATGTTAGCATGCAGGACATTATAGATGGTGATGAAAAGACCATTCCTAAAATTTACAGTCTCACTCCAGGTAAGATATGAAGATCATGTCATGGAATATTCGAGGGATGAATAGCCTCCATAAGAGAGATGTGTTGCATAATTTTTTTAGAGATAATAATCCTGATATCTTATTGGTTTAGGAATCTCAAATGCCTAGAGAGAAAGTGGAAAAGATTAAGTTATTTAAATATTGTGGGGTTCAGGGGAATAGCTCGGAAGGTGCCTCTGGAGGTGTTGTCATTTTTTTGAATCTTAACCTGATAAAGTAGAGGCGTTGTTTGAAAATGCTGATCATGTGGCTACCAGATTTACTCATATTAAGGATAACTTCAATTGGATCATGTCAAATATCTATGCCCCCAACGGAAGGGGGGCTAGAAAGAGTTTTTGGCAAAACCTGGCTGCCTTTCACTATAAATACATTAATGAGAACTAGGTGGTGATGGGAGACTGCAATTATCCACTGCAGGATAATGAAAAACTTGGAGGGTCCCAAATCAATATAGAAAGCAAAATGGACCTTATGGATTTCATCAAAAATCGGGCATTGATTGATTTAGAGTTGCAAGGAGCTTCCTTTACTTGGTCTAATAGTAGAGTTGGTAAATAGTTGATTCAAGTTAGATTAGACAGAACCTTAATCTCTGATCAATGGATTCTTAAATATTTTTGCTCTTTAAAAGCCCTTTCGATGGTGGGCTCTGATTATTTTCCTATTAGGTTTGTGGCGGATCCTATTGTGGCCAGGAGAAATATCCCTTTCAGATTTGAACGGATGTGGTTGCATCATCCTAAGCTCCATGATGAGTTGAGGAATTGGTGGAATATTTCTGTTTCGAGGACTGCTATGTTCAGGGTGGTTAAAAAACTTAGAGAAGTCAAAAATATGATAAGAGAATGGAATAAAGACTATTTTGGCAATATCTTTAAAAGAAAATAAAAACTAAAGTCTGATCTTAAGGAGGTCCAGGAAAGGATTCAGCAAGAGGGATGTAGTCTGGAAACTAGAAAGAATGAAAATGGGCTTCTTGTGGAGTTGCATGACATCATTGCTAAAGAGGAGGAATATTGGAGGCAAAGATCCAGAGTTCAATGGCTTGCTGTTAGGGATAAAAACACTAGATATTTCCATATGTCTGCCCTGAAACACCGTGAGCGCACTGTGAATAAGATAACTTATATTGAAGAAAACGGTGTTCATTTTGAGAAGGAAGAGGATATCAGGAGACAAGCTGTTGAGTATTTTAGCAATCTCCTCTTGGCTAATGATGGAGTTAATCAAAATCTTCAGGAATCTCTTTCAACGGCTATTCCCAATCTTGCTAAGGAGGAGGACAACAAAATGCTCTCGTCCATCCCTTTAAAGGATGAAATTATGAGGGCTAATTTCTCCTTTGAAGGCAACAAAGCTCCTGGACCTGATGGATTTCCTATGTTCTTTTTTCAAAGGTTCTGGGAGATTGTGGAAGAGGATGTGGTGAATGAGGTTAAGATTTTTTTTGGATCAAGATGCATTCTCAAGGAACTCAATGCTACCTTCCTTGTTTTGATTCCTAAATGCTCTACGACTGCGTATTTTGAAGCTTTTAGGCTTATAAGCCTTTGTAATTCTTTCTATAAAATTATTTCTAAAGTCTTGACTTCTAGACTTTTAGCTATTCTGCCCTCCTTAATTTCTCCCCAGCAAAATGGCTTTGTTCCTGGTAGGAAAATTTTGGATTCTATTATTACTGTGCATGAAAATATTCATTCGCTTACCGTGTTTAAGACTTAAGGCTTCCTCTTGAAGCTTGATATTTCCAAAGCTTATGATTGGGTTGAGTGGGAGTTTTTATTCAAAATTCTGAGTGCGTTTGGCTTTAGCAATAGAGTCATTCAATTGGTTTGCCATCTCATCTCTTCTGCGACTATTGCCATTTTGATTAATGGATCTCCTTCACATTTTTTTAAGAATTCCAAAGGATTAAGACAAGGTGATCCCATTTCCCCTATTTTTTTTACTTTAATAGTCGAATGCCTTGGGAGGAATTTGAATAGATTGGTGGTTCAAGGTGCTTTGTTGGGCTTACACCTTTCGTCTAGCAGTCTTGTTAGTTACCATCAATAGTTTGTTGATGATAGCATTTTGATGGGTAGATCTACAATGGCCGAAGCTAAAACTCTTAAAAAAGTCCTGGATGACTATGAGGGAGCCTCTGGTCAAAAAATTCATATTCAAAAAAGTTCCTTTTTTTTCTTCAATACTCTAGATAGAAGACAAAATAGGATTGCTAAAATTTTTGGGTGTAGAATGGAGATTCTTCCCTCAATTTACTTGGGTTCGCCTTTGGGCCTTAAGCTCTCTGACTATTTCTGGAATTCCTTGGTTGACAGATTCAACAAAAAGTTGACCGGTTGTAAGGGAGCTCTTCTTAGTCAAGCTGGTAAGATTCAACTCCTCAAAGCTACTCTTCAAAACCTTCCTATTTATGCTCTGAGTCTTTTCAAAATCCCCCTTAAGTATGTGGATACCATTGAAAAAATCCAGAAACATTTTCTCTTGTTTGGTGTTGAAGATAGGAGGTGTATGCCCCTTATTGATTGGGATTCGGTTTGCAGACCGCAGAAGCTTGGGGGTTTGGGCCTCAGAAGAATCAAAACTATTAATAAAACTCTCCTAGCTAAACAAATCTGGAGAATTTTCTCCTCAACTGGGGAATGGAAGAAAATTATAAAAAACAAATATCTGGCTAACATTGGATCTCTTAATTCTTTGCTAGAGTCTTCGTATCTACCTAGGGGTTCGACTCTCTGGAATGATATCTTAAAAGGAAACAAATTAATTCATCTAGGTTTGGGATGGAGTATAAGAAATGGTAATCTTGCGAGGTTCTGGGAGGATAGATGGCTTTTGAGGGAACCTTTGGTTTCTTTTGATAGTTTTAAACATCGGGAGGACATTTGCAAGACCACTTTTGGTTCCCTAGTTAAAGATTACTGGAGGAATGGATGTTGGGTGAATCTTTGTTAGATAAGTATGGATCTTTCCCCTATCCAATCCTCCTTTATGGCTTTTAGATTGGATTCGAATTTTTAGGAGGACATCTTGGTTTGGACGGTTTGTTCGTCAGGCAGCTTCTCTATTTTGTTGACTGTCTCTTTGCTGTATTTTTCTCCTGACCCTCCCCCTTTCTGGGCTAAATCTTGGTTAAGCCACTTGACCCCAAAGGTTAAAATTTTCCTTTGGATCCTTCTTTCGAATAAGGTGCTTACAGTGGACAATCTTTGCAAGGGTATTTTAGATCCCTAACCAATGCTACCTCTGTAAGTGTGTTGCAGAAACAACTAATCATTTGTTTATTCATTGTACCTTTGTGAACTGTATATGGGATATGATCTACTCTCTGTGGAGAATCTCCTGGTTGTCGCCTGATACTATAAAGGATCATTTTATTCAGTGGAGGACCCCGTCCTCTAACCCGCATATTCGCAAGCTGTGGTCCTTGAATTTTCCTTATGTTGTCTGGGGGGTTTAAAGGGAGAGAAACAATAGTGTTCAGGGATAAGGAATCTTCAGAGAAACTTGTGTTTGATAAATATTTCAGACTTATTGGAGAAAACTTTAATTTGGCTCCTCTTCAGAAGGTGGTGATGGAACCTGCGGTGTGTTCTTCTTATGACTCTGAGATGGCCAAAGTTTGGGAGATTAAAGATGATGTGTCTTTGGCTTCTAAACCTGCTAAAAAGAATCGGGATGGTGTTTTGTGCTATCACCCTCCCAAGGGTTGGATTAAAGCTAATTTTGACGGGGCGACGAAAGGGAATCTGGGATTGGCTGGGTGTGGAGGTGTGTTACGTGATGATAAATGTATGTTTATTGTTGTGGATGATGTGTCATTAGGGAAGCAAACCAATCATTTAGTTGAATCTTTAGGAGCCTACCATATAATTAATATGACTTATTGTTTGAACTTTAAAAGTGTTTGGATTGAGGGCGAATCCAAGAATATCATTGATTGCCTCATGGGTAAGTCCCCCCCATTGTGGACTATTAAATATTGGATTGATGAGCCTAGGGCCACTTTATCTAAGTTTGAGAAAGTTAAAAATTCCCATATCTATAAGGAAGGGAATGTAGTGGCGAACTTCTTTTCCAATGAGGGAATAAGACATAATAGAAAGGTGATGTGGCAAAATTTCCAAGATTTGCCTGCTAACGTCAGGACCTTTATCAACTATGATTGTACTCATGGGAGAGAAGCCATATTTTAATATGATTAAAGAGCAAGGTGCCAAGTACTGCGATATCATAAGATTTGGTGGCAGAATCATAATTAATATGATAGAAGGGTTGAGTTCGCACATTTTATGGGTGCTTTGGTTTTGCTGCGCTCTCTTAAGTCTGTTTTTTCTTGGTGTGGGTATTCAGAGAAAAATTCTATCAAAAATGGGTGGTACCAGGAAAAGAATTGAGCCTACTATGTGCATTAAGAATAAAGAAAATTCGAAGGTGTGGAAGAAAATTGAGAAGGGAGGGCTGCAACCATTCATTGAAAGACTTCATGGGTCTAAACTAAGAGCTACAGATTACTTTGTGAAGCACTGGAATAAAGGTGAGATCATTTTATTTGGTAGGAAGGTAATTGTGGATGAGGCACTTATTGGAGTAGTTACTGGTCTCCCTGTGGATGGTGTGAAATTTTACCGGGACAGGAAATTCTCGGATGAAGCTATGATCAGTTTTTCAAAGATGGACCTGAGGAGAGATGAGACTTGTTAAAGTCTCTAATGGTTATTTTGATTCGAACAAGATAAAGAAAATCTTGAGGGAAGTGCTCAAATTCTTAATGGAATATATCACGTTGGACGAGAGATTTATCAAAGTTTACGGGTATCATTTCGTCCTTCTCAACCATTTTAGATATAAGGTTAGGGTTTATTTCCCCTATTACCTGTTATGCTCCTTAAATAATAACATTGAGGAGAATAGGAAAATCCAGATAAGAATCCGGTCCTGCATGCTAGCCTAATTCGGCTCATCTATGAGCATTTCAAAAGCATGCCGACGGTTTCTAACGCCATCTCTACCTCTGCCTCGAAGGGTTATGACACTAAGTCAATCTCGCCCGAGGATGTCAAGGGTTTGGACCCTGACTGGGAGGAAGAGATTACTCCTCTGCCTAGCAAAAAAATAAAATAATACTCCTGTTGTCAAGCCTTCTAACAAAAAAGAGTGTTCTCGAATACCTCCTCTTGTGCAGTCTGTGTCGAAAGAAAAAAGTAGGGAAGAACCTCCTGTAAAAAAATTGGTGGCCTACTCGGAGGACTCTCCGGATGATAACATTGTAGAACCTGCTAAAAAATTTCTCTCCTTCGCCTCTTTCCAGTCTGTTGGTAGAGAAGAAAGGCCAAGCCCTCATGCTGACCTAAACCCTAATGACCCATCTTTTGAACCAGATAGGGACTATCATGGTGATATTTTGTCTCTGGCTAGAAACAAAGCTATTGATAATTTTAGAATCCTGAAGTGGGCCTTTCACAAAATTAAGGACCTAAACTTGAAAAACAGAGCTCTGACTAGCAAATTGGAAATTTTGGAAACAAAAATGGTGGAGCGAAACCCAGTCGAGCCTTTGTGGACGGTGGAGGAGAGGATGCCCATGGTGGACTACATCTAGGAAGAGGTGGAATTTACCAAAAGGATTAAGAAGGATGGGGAGATCATGGGAAGAGAGGTTGAGATAATCAGGGAAGCTTTGAAGGCCACTATTGAACATAATCACATAATTGTTAAGAATAACTCTATTGCCCTTAGAACTTTGGCAGAAAAAATGGACATCACTCAACCGAGACTCTTAATTGTGGATTTGGACGCTGAAAAAAATAAGAACAAAGCTGGGAATTTGGGCCCTTCTAAGATAACTAGGGCCAACATGAAGAAAAGATAGGATGTTGCGCCTATGGAGATCCAAGATCTTAGGATGGTGGTCCAGTATATGGAAATCCTGGAAATGGAGGTGGCAGAGACCCTGAAGTCTCTGGGTTAGTTTTGGTTTTGCCTTCTTTGGTCTTTTGTTGTCCTTTTAATGGTTTTTTGATGTTGGCTGCTAGTCTTTTTTGTTATATTTTTTTTGCAACCTTTCTCGTCTGGGATTGTCTTTTGGTCAATCTTTTCTTGGCTTGTAAACTTTGTGGTTTCGGGTCCCTGTAAAACCTGTTTTTTCCTTTCTCAAAAAAAAATGACATCCATAACACATGCTAATGCATCCAACCATCCATACCTCCTCAAAAACATCAGTAAACTCATGCCAACAACATATGAAACCCATAAATCACAATCAAAAGCTCCCTGTATCAAACCTATCAATGAAGACCATACCTATCCAGGAACTCCCATTGCATGGGTAATGTAAAAGCATACCAAGTCTACTAATTAACACTATGTCAAGGTGTGATAAACGATCAAAAATGATGTAATAAGAACAATCACAATGATCCAAACATGGAACGCCAATAGTTGTATAATCTCTCACAACATGTCACCACAATCCTCCCAAGTCATAAGAACATGAACCTCCAAGAAGGAACCAAATAATGAAGAGAGAAAACCTGTAAACCATAACATGTCTTTCTACCAACACCTCAAAGAGTAATGTTGTGTCAAGCATGATCTCCTAACAACCCCAAAATAAAACCCTCAACAACACCCATAACATTCAATCTCTTAGATCAACAAACATACATATCATGTAAAATTCCAACATGGATGTAAGCCGCTCTAATCAAGAAAGATCAAACTCAAAGTAACCATTCCCAAATCAGGACATTAGCCTAATAACCATCTCCTAAACTCCTCATCAATGAATGGTAACATAAAATCAAATGCACAAGGAGATAACCATGCTAACCATCCCTCAAAATGAATCCTCTAGAACTATCCATATCTCAAGATCCATATCTATAAAATATAAAAAATATAAACTCATGCTAAACAATCCTCAAATGACTCTCCCAAAATCAATCACTATGACTCAACTCATTCGCATTAGAAATCAAAGCTCACAACATAATCACATAAAAAATAGGATGGACAATACCTATTAGATGATAATATGCCAAGTAGACCAAGAGTGGGGAATGAGAATGCTCCTCCAAGATAACCAAGTCATCATGACTCACTCCAAGAACAATCTCCTCTATAGGTCCATCATGAACTCATGTCCATATCTAGGTGAAGGCTCCTCAAACTCCATATTGAAACCTCCAAAGAGTAATCATCTCAAGAAAATTCCTCTAATGTCAAGAGAAATCCAACCTCACCCAAGTCTCTAAGTATCCATGAGCACCTGACAATGATCAATCCATGCTAAAATCCAAATACAACATTGCACTATCATGAAGATCCCAAGAAAATGACCAGTGTACTTAATATGAAGAGAACCAAAAAGATCAATTTCAATGCTCCAACTGTGGAATCATGAAATTATCATGACATCATGATTTAACCATCTCCTAGGAAATCAAATGTTACAATGCATACATCCTGGTTTCAAGAGAACATGTACCATGCCAAAAATCTAATCTAGAATCAAGAGTACATCATGACATAATACCAAACACACTCTAAACCTAGAATTGACATATCCAATCACATGAAGATAACCATCTCCTAACAATGTACTTGTAAATGTGAAATAACCCTTCTACAACAACAAGATCTAAGAGCTCTTCCAAGACATCCAAAAACACTAAATAAGATCATCTATCACCAATGATGAATCATGTCATTGCCAAAAACTTCCACTGAATTGTGATATCGATCTACACATGACATCATGACAACTATCTCCTAAATGAACATAACCAAGTCCACACACACAACTGAAATGCCAATCACCAAGTAGAACCAAGATCTCCAAGCCATGAAGATACAATTGCCATCAAAACATCAAGAATCAATCCTATACCTCCAAGTCATCATTGTCAAAAGCTCCCATTGAGATGTGTAACCAAAATATCATAACATTGTGATAAAACCATATGCTACAAGTCCCAATCATTGAATAATCAGGCACTCTATTCATCCATCCTCTCATCCCAAAGAAACATACCAATGTACAAATGACAACAAGCAAGGCCAACTAACAAAGTTTGCATCAACACTGAATCAGTCTCAAGGATATAGATAGTCCACATTGAGTCATCCCATTGCAACTAAAGAGGCGATCAATCCATACAACTACATAACTCATAGATACCAAACAATGAAGCATGAAAATTTATCATTGCATTTGTAACCTATAAATCGAGATATCAAAGAAGATAATTATTTAGACAACAAGAATCAAACACCAAATCAACCATATATCTGGTTTTCCAAACATATCCACAAATGAGTAACCATAGTCAAGGAAACAATGAATCATCAACGAGATAAGGACAACCTCATAACATCAAACCATAACACCACTAAACAACCACATATATGATCATGGCATGCCAATGCTCAAATGTACCTGCATATTCATGACACCACAACCATAGCCAACACTGTACTTGCACTCAACTATCATCCACATGAGACTCCAAGTCTCAAATCATATTAACTCATGTCTTTGAAACCCAAGACAACTTGTGTACTTATCACCATAAAATTTCAACTCTGAAAAACACCTGTAAACCTATACCAAGAAGTACCAAATTGATAATCAACTTTATCATCATACATATCATATAAAATTATGTACTTCCTCAAGGTTTTTCCTCTTGACTTGTTTAGATGCTCATGCAATCACACCCCAAATCTCAGGCTCCTAAAAGTGATCAAACAAGTACAAACCTTATCCTGCACCACAAATTGAAAATCTATCTGATCCATTGTGTAGTAAATTGTACATGCTCTCCAACACCTATTCAAAATCGAAAATCCGATTTCATATGCAAAAGTTATGACGAAACCTATGAAACAAAGATAATCTAACTTCCAAGCTCCAAAAGCTGATGTAAATAAAAAATAAAGGAACCAAACTTGTACCACTATGTACTTCTCGAAACCACCTTTCCAATGAGTGTAAAATGTCAAAAATTTGACATCTTGGGTGAAATTTATGCTCGTTTGAAAATAAGTCCTTCAATTTGCCCTATTGGTGGCTAGTGGGTGGCCCTCGGGCGGAGCCACTAGTGGTCCATCTACAATTTCCAAGCAACATTGGTGGTGGTGAACTCGAAATCAGAATTAAAATGGTTTAATTTTTTTATTTAAAAACTTTTTAGTGGATTTTATAATTTATGAATTTTGTTTTAAAGCTGCAGTTTTGAAATTTTAAAGCTTGCTTTGGCCATGGACTAGTTTCTGATATAACTGGGGGCCTACGTTAGAGGAGGCTAAGCCCCTATCGATGGTGGAGCTTGCAGGCAGGGCTGGTTGTCAGATTGGTAGTACTAACTAGCTGTCATCTCACAATTTTGTTGTTCATGGGGGGTCTGCAGACCCCGAAAATAGTTTTATTTTTTAATTTTCAAAGATATAAATTATTTATCTTTTCAATTTGCATGTTTTTATTTTTTTCAAAAAGATCAATGTATTTTTAATATTTTAATTTTTCTGTAGATTTAAAAATGACACTTCTACAACCATATGACTGTACGACCGAGGGTCCAAGTTTTTTTTTTTTTTTTTGCATTTTATTCATAGTGGCCAAAATAGGTCAAATTTTATATCATTCTTCATCTCTACGCCATCTTGAATCCAATGGCAAGGCCCATTTTGTCTCAAGAGGTCATCCATGAAATTTCATGTACAACTCTTCATATGAAAGCACAATTCAAGAAAACCCTTTTGACCCAAAATCTTGATACCTTAGATCTGCAATGAAACCAACAAATTTGCAAACCCCAAAATCGCAAATCTACATAATAAAACTTGCAACATGTGTTTCATATCTTGTAATGTCTCAGATCTAGCATGCATTGCCATTGATCCAATTTTGCACCAAATCTACTCAAACAAAGGTTATAACAAAACCTAGGAGCTTAGACCTCCCACAACCATGAAATCTATGATACCACTTGTTAATAAATAATGCATAATACCCACATTCTTAATCCATTTCTTACATAACCCCATTAGAGAAAACGATGCATGCAAGCAATCATAATGCATAGATCAATATAGACAATCCACAAGATAACACAAGATATACCCTAGGAAAACCTTCAAGATGGAAAAACTTAGCCCCAAAAAGCATCCATATTCCATCTATAATTTAACAATAAAATAATACATGCACTTACAAAGATACAATGAATAATTCTGAAGCATCAAGCCTCTTCAATGCATCCTCCATGTATCCAAGCATGAATCCACACATCCTATGTCATGCTTCACGTATGCCCTCATCAAAAAAATTGTAACCAATCTCTTTTTGACACAGATTAACCGAGAGTTTTCACCAAAAGGTTAAAACATAAAGAAGAGAAGTGAATGATTTGTTTTTCAAACAAGTAAATACAAACCTTCAATGCTATTGCATTTCATTTGCATAATCATATAAAGAAAGGAAGTTGTATCTTTACTTTCTAACTGATAAAATCAATATCAAAACATGATACAAATCTTTTCAGCATTTAATAGTTTAGGCTAATAAAGAACTATGAGAGAATAGGGTCAAAGAACCTCATATGATTCTTGTTGTCTTCCAAGACTTGACATGCCATTCATGAGAGAGAAATCATCATCAGACTGCTTTAACTCCAACCTGAGACTTAAGTAGTCCCTCAGACACTTCCTAATTGGAAGTGACCTTACCTTCAACAAAAGGTTGTGTTGAAAATCCTCTCAGTTGCCATATGAGCCCTTGTGTGTACCCCAATTGACTAACTCTGTTGCATTACTAAGGATACCTTCCTACTAGGTATGACAACTTTTCTTAGCGAAGTGTTTAGAGTACTGTGAACTGACAAGTGCACGTGGTGTCAACAACACTCATTATGGCCATAGCTTTTGTACAACTATACGACTGCTACAAGAGTGTAGTCAAGGTTCACCATCCTACTCGACTTGGAGAAATTTACTGATATAGGGCTTTCTAGATTACCTATCCTGCCCAAAAAATATGCTCAAAATACAATGCACATAAATAGGAGAATACTGTCAACCTTCCAGAGGTAACAATTTCAAAATTTCCAAGAAATTCTGCATTATGGGGTAAAATCCACAGGTTTTAGGATTATGTCAGAAGTTCAAGTTATCCTAATTCTCTTAGGGTTTCCTCTATCATAGCTCAACCTAAGTGGTTGAGACTTACAAATAATTCCTTCTTAAGAAACACGGTTATGGAACCATCGATACCCTCAAGGTTATTCCTCCATACCAAATAAGGTAAAGAACATAAAATAAAAAAATATTTTATGCCATTTATTTATTTCTAATTCCCAAGCACTCCCAATTATGCAAATGGGTCATCATAATTGTCCCAAAAATAGTTTATAATTATTCAAAAGGTAAAGGCTTCTAATATGTTCTTATTGAGTTGTGATGCTAATCTTTCCTTGTTATTAAGCAAAAATAAGAAGTAAGGGAACAAGAATAATATGGTTGCACACAACCAATAATCATGTTAGTATTCTATTGTAATAAAGTAGTACTTTATGATTACTTTAGAGACCATTCTGATTTACCCAAGCAAGACATGAGAGCTAAACATTAAAATCTTGAAGATTAAGACAAGTTCAAAACTTTGAACTTTCAAGAATCATTAGTACGGCTTGGGAAAAAGTCCAGAAGTCAACCAAGGAGTTAGAAAGATTTTGTAACTTATTAAATGCTCAACAAATATTACATGTTTGGTTCTTTAGTATAGGATAATTTGCAAAGAGTAATAATACCAAGATTTACTCATGAAGCTTCTAAGTCTTTTACCTATATCTGAAGATAGGCATTTGATTCAAGAATCTAAACGACTTAGTATATGCATTCCTTCTTTTATCATATCAAGATTTAGATGTAAGAAAGAATTGGCATCAAGAGTTGTTCAGTGTTGACAAATCTAACTCAAAACAAAGAAATCTTTTTTCATTGATTCAAAGAAAAGATGGTTTCTGCACAGCTTAATCCACATCATACTATTTTCATTTCTAAGTCTTCTTCTAGCCAATTGCTTAATGCAAAGAAATGTTGGAGACAAAGTTAATACATGAGTACATGAGCTCTCAATTTGCAAGACAATCTTTCAAAGTTCAAGAGTAGAATTGGAGACCCGTTAGCATTTACCTGCTAGATAAAAACTGTGAATAAGGTTGAGTAGAAGACTTTCGCAAACTTGGAAGAAACTCGTTAATGGTTTCCTTTTTTGTTTCTTCACTAAGACTACCACTATCTTTTACTACTCCCTTCTTAAATATTTTCTCTCTTGGTCTTCTTGAACAAACCCCATTCAAAATAGTAACACAATCTTCAATTTTCCAATCCCCTTTAGTTTCTAATAGGGGTATATATAATAATCTTCAAGGATTCGGTTCTAAAAACTATTTAGTAGAAAACAGTTATTCGTTGAACATTTTTTTTTACTCTTCAAAATTGGCATAATGCGATTAAAAACAAGATACTTCTCCTCGATAATCTCTTCTATATAAGGTGTTAAACTCGTAGACGACTTCTAGAATCGATTTCAATATTAACTGATTGCCCCTTACTTCAAAAGATGGAAATAGAAATTTAAAGAAAAGCTTTTGGAAAACCACCGGCCATGCTATTGTGGCTTTTTAAACGTGCATAAGGAAGCTAAATTTCATTTATCTCCACCACCTTGCCAAAACAAAACCACAGTTCCCTTTTATCACAATCCGAAAATAAGTTATTTCGTGTTACTCCTTTCGAAATTAGTGCCACAGAGGAGATAGTTCAAAAGAAACCATTGACAAGTTTTCACTGGTTAATTAATATGGGAATTATTATCATAAGGTTCTAACCATATCTCCAAAGTCATGGTTAAAGATTACCACCTTGCCAAGAATAAATATCACACACACACACACATATATATACACACACACGTACTCTGCTCTATTATAGAGGAGCCATGTTCTCTAGGTATGGTTCAAGGGGTTAAAGGATCCTCCTATAAAAAGAGATTGAGTCAAAATCACTTACTCCCCATGGTATAATAAACCAACTAAATATTGATAAAATAAAGAATGATAATAACCGCTTAATGAGGTAATATAATAAACATAGTACATGACGTTGTTGATTACGTCGGGGTGTGGAATTAGTGACGAAACTAGAATCACTACACTAGTTTAATAAATACAAGCACAAATATAGATAGGATTATATTCGCTCACATGTATACTCAGAAGAGGGGTATAAGAAGGTTTACAATCCTAAAACCACTATTTTTTGCAAAATGGGGAACAAAATTACCAACATAGGATGAATTACATCAAACTGGTAAAACATGCCTAAGAATTTTCAGGTCGACTAGATCACACTCAATTGACTCGAGCTCAGATGGCTACATTAGAGGATTCACAACATAACCTAATTTATACCAGATGATACTTTCCCTCTTTCATTCTGAAGGCACCTGGTTGTCTCGCATTCAACACAAAGAGTAAAGTTAGTTAGCTTGACAACATTTCAACATATCCATCATATCACATTTATATTCATAATATCTTTTCAAAGAAGAATTTATATACATAACTTTCCATTTGGTTTAGGGCATCAAACATCCATAACTCAATTAGAAAATTAAATCAAAGCATTGTATATTTCATCATAACATCATTGTTTTTTTTGAATTTATAGCATTTCATTGCAAAATTTATGGAAACTAAAAGCAGTCTTTTGAAAACAAGTGTGGAGTGTAACATCTCCCCCCCTTAAGAATCATCGTCCCCAATGATTAGTTTTTTTTTAACATAAACATAAAGTGATTTTTTTAAAGAGCATTTTCATTGTCTCTCAAGAGATGTGGAAATATTTGTTTAGTGTCCCGATAGTCTTCCCAAGTAGCACTGTCTTCAACATATTGGTCCCACTAGAACTTGCATTGGAACACATCCCTGTAATGTAGGCAAAGCCTAAGCGTTTCGATTACCCTGAGTGGCTCAATCGTGACCACTCCTGGATCCTAAACTTGTGCATTCAAATCAATCATGTGTTTGTTACCAAGTTATATATTTTTAGATATGATATATGAAATACATTATGCATCCTAGCAAGTGCTGGTGGTAGAGGAATTCAGTAAGTGACCTGGTTAACTTCCTCGAGAACCTCAAACAGTCCAATATAGCGAGGAGCTCGCTTGCATGAATTCCCAAACCTAATTGCACTTTTTTGTGGCTTCACTATCAACAAAACCCTTTCATCCACTGTGAAATGTTTGGGTACTCTCTTAGCATCAACATAACTTTTCTGCCTATCATTAGCTTCTTTCAATCTTTCTTTGATCATCTTGATCCGTTCTTCCATTTCTAAAAGCATTTTTGGACCAAGGCTAATCCTATCTTCTAGCTTATCTCAACTTATAGGAGTTAAACACTTTCTTCCATATAATGCTTAAAATGGAGCAATTTTGACCGTTGAATGATATGAGTTGTTATAGGAAAATTCCACAAGCAGAAGGTAATCCGCCCATTTGTATTGTTGATCCATATAGTAAACTTTCAAAAGGTCTTCTAAAGCTTGATCCACCCTTTCTATCTAACCATTTGTCTTAGGGTGGTATGCAAAACTTATGTTTAATTGGGTTCCAAGGGAGGTGAAAAGAGCTTGCCAAAATTTGGAGGTCCCCCTTGTGTCCCTATTTGAGATTATCTTCTTAGGAACACCATGCAAATTGAAAACCTCCTAAAAAACCTTGTAGGCTATGATGGGTGCCCCATCAGTCAAATTTCTCAGAATAAAGTTTGCAACCTTAGTTTATCCAACATGACCAAAATTGTATTGTGCCTATTTCTTGACATAGGAATTCCTTGCATGAAATCCATACTAATTACTTTCCATTTCAATTCTGGAATTTCATGTGGGTGTAGAAGTCCTACTAGGTGTTGATGTTTAGCTTTCACCCTATTGGTGTTTTTTCTTGCTAGACCCTGGATTTCTCTAAAGGGATGCCATGCCTTATATTCAAGGACATTCAAGGCTAGAAATAGCAACACAACGAGAAAATATCTTAAGGCCTTTACTCCTACTCTTTAGGCTCTATGAAACCAAGGAGGGTGTTCCTTACTATGTTCCTATGATTTCCAATATCTCAAGAACACTTCTACACATAGATTTGTCTCTATTGTGTGTAATTTAGATATTATTTACCAGAGGCTTGGCCAACCTTAAACAAATGACCTCTAAGTTGCTAGGAACATTTGATATTTTCGATATTTGCATCTCAGCATGAGTAGAATATGAATTAAGTAGTGTTCTGACCTTAAATCCATAAATGGGTATTTTTTTTATCTCAATAAACTATGAGAATCCTAAATGAATAAACCAATGCCTCATCAAATTGGGTAGGAGTCAAGCATGAAACCTTCAGTCATACACAATACTTTATCCATTGAGTGAATGATTTTTTACAATGCATTACATCATAAAACTTCACAATAGTTAAAGCATCACTTCTTATCAAATCCTTAGCACATTATCACAAACTTATGACTCTTCTTCAAGCATTTGATTAAATCATTGAGGTAAAGCAAGCAAAAGAATCATACATTCAAATAAACCATTGAATGCTAAATGAAATTACACTTGATATTTTCATTCATAGCCTGTCATAACAACACACAAAAGAGCAAATTCTTTAAATTTTTTTAGATTTCTTTCAATATCAGTATTTCCATAAGACCAATTAAGACTATTTCATACATAAATCCTACTCAAGACAATTAGTGGCAGATTCATCAGGAATTTTGCATTCTGTGTCTTCACTCTGCCCTACTTAGACCTTACTGGACTCCAAAATTTGACCCTTGCAATGAGCCTTGAGATTTCTTTTATAACATAAGAGAGCGACAAGCATCATGCTCATTATGTTTACATTTCACAAAAAAATCATTTCAAAATAGAATTTCATCTTCATTACAAAATTCCCAGATGGTTGGATGTAATCATTCATTGAACAGGGGAATCAAAATTGTAACAACCCACGTAACCAATCAGTGTCACCATATCCATAGAAAAATGCCATTAGAGGCCTTGTCGTTTAGGTCCATGTCGAAACCCAAAAGAACTAGCATTGGCATCACAACAAAAAGAAGACTGAGAAAACCACACCATCACCCGGAACCTGGAGCGGTACCACGACCATGGTACAGATGACCAATTCTTGGTCTTACCTTAGTGGGAGGTGAAACAACCACCTCCTCTTCATCATCACACTTCACAACACCAGAGCCAACAACATTACACAGTGTCACCGCAATAATTGGAGGAACCACGAGGACCTCTTCATTAACACTGACCATCTCAATCAGAGCCGTGAGGAAATAGCTATAATCCGAGTCAGTCTTTGCCTCAATATCACCAAAATCACCAGAGACATCAATGGGTGAATTCTGTCAGCCCAGAGAGCCACAACCATACCTCAACTTGGCCTTTGATCCTTTCTCATATTCCATAGACTTCCTCTCCTTGATAAGCAACACCACATCTGAACTTGCAACTCGACCCTTGAGCTGAGAGCTGGACCTAGTAATACCTGGGATGGGCTTCATGCTTTCCATCTTTGGGCTGAGAGAGCCTTGAAGACTATCTTGTTCATGTGATGGGAATTCATCACAATATTTTTGAACTTTACCTCTAGCTGACCTATGCACAATTGATGGAGACACAATCGACTTGCTCATTTTGCACCAAGAGTCAAAACTTTTGTAGGAACAATTGCTTACTACAAAAGCAAAGAGCATTCCAAAATATTAATTGCTATGATGAAAAATGAAAAGCCATCATCCATATTTATTTAGCAATTTGATGAAATGATCATCAATGCTCCAATTGAAGCACAAGAAGACGAGTGATTGTTCGCTTGCGTCTGCTTCACCACCGTTAATTCTCAGGTACATGGAAATCGACGTACAACTCATCATAATTGTCAAGAAATATCCCTTCGCACGCATGAAGATCAGGTTGATATCCTTCGAAGAGATTTAACCATTAATGCTCGCCATTTGCAGAGCCTCATTAGCCGTCACATGGCCAATTCTATATTTTGAATATGAGCCGTTGATGCACCATTGCGTTGGCTTATTGACTGACTCAGATTGAGTCAATTTTTTTTGAAAAGTCCATGCTGTTGCATGGTATATCCATCAACCAATGATACTTCCCCTAGTCAGAATAAACGTTTACCACCAGCGGGCCTCATCCAGCCTACTTATGCCGCCAACAGAGTCCACATGTTTCCATCGTGCAAACCGCACAAGGCATTAGGTGAAACCATTTAATATCCTGCGCGACACATGCACTATGGCTCAGATTAAGACCCCATGGTACATTAGAGCTGCCAATCCTTTCTCATGTGAGATTAAGCCAATAGTGGGAGATGGATCCCACTTGAATTGAAGGACACGTGGTGCAATCATGCACACCGCAAGGTCTAGCCAAAATGCATTATTTTAATATTGCACGATGTGCGCACAAGGGCTTGGATTCTGATTGTTAAATCCAATGGCTTGGATTTCTGCACGTGCATATTGTTTGTTATAAGGAAAAGGTCATGGGCTAGGTGATGGGGAACAACCCCTCAAAATATTAAAGACTTAAGACATATGTCTTTAAAAGATGAAATATTTCGGGCCTACCATTAAATATTAAAATTTAACAAACACCTGATGATTGACAGGCCTAAACAACGGGGCCGGTAAAGACAATGGGAACGATGCCATAAGTCGTAACTAAGAAAACCGGTGACCTGGTACAACAGGTCAACATGAAAATATAATGCAAGGGTTCAATAATTTTGAAAATTTTGAACAAGGGTAACAAACCCCTAAACCCTAACATACGACCACCAAGCACAAGGGTGACAATTTGATAAATTTTCTCATGGGGTCTACTAAAATTTGTAAAATTTTGAAAGCTCTATAAGTGGCTCTAGCTCGGGGACGCATACCCCTGGTGGGTATGGCGAGAATTCATATCTTAGGTAGAAGCAGACCAACCCAAAACAAAAGAAGTAGGAGCTTGTCAAGACAAGACAAGCAAACACAACAAGAAAAGAACAAACCACATCTATATACATAATTTACAATACTGTACAAAAATACCTTGTTAAGAGACATCATCCAATTCCATTGGCCTCAATTTTTATGCCTGGTGTTTCAAGACCTTCCAAGACTTGGAGCCAAATCTTATCCTCATCAAAGGCTCCCTTTTCACATACCTCCATTGGATGAACGCTAATGTTAGGCAATTTCTGACTGTTTGTACTACTTTGATACATACCAATTGCCTCACAACTACCTTGCTTATTAATCTCTAGCTTATCCACTTGAAATGGAAAAAGGAAACATCCATATTCCACCTGATCATATTCATTATGTATATCAAATTTGAAACCTTCAAAAACACTATGCATTAGACTAGGCAAGCAATCCTCTAAAGAGTCAGAGGTGGGAGAGATAGATGCAAGAAAGTCTTCATCCTACTTCACATGAATGCCATCCTTGTTGAGTGGAAACAAATTCACAATGATACCCAAGAGATGAGGAGTATCAACAAAAAACTCAACCACACACCCATGTTGGCTGATATCATATTCAACACAATTCAATTGCCTTGCACATGGGTCACTTTGCCATTCATCTTCTGTGGGCCTCAATGCCACTCCATAATCTGCATGCACATCAGAAAATATAACCTGGCCACTAATTATTTGAACTCTTCCCTTACCTATGTACACATCATTCTTCAAGAATTTTCCACTAGACTCAACATTTGCACACAGATTATTAACAACCATTTCCTCATACCCCTCATCACTATTAAACTCACAATGCTCCTCTTCTTGTGGCTGAAGTATTTGCAAGTTAATTTCATGGGAATAATTACATTCTTGGGAGAAACAATCAAGGACCCTAATATCCCCTTGATCCTTAGACTCATCCTCCATAGTAATGCCAAATGTAAAAATTTCATAAGCATTATCATTAATGAACTTACTAGTGCATTTCTCGCAACCATGTTTTGACCATACATCCAAAGTATCATCAGGATCTTCAAAAAGTGGGTTATGCCTGTACCAAACCAGGGATTCAACTTTATCAATTGGCATGGATGAATGTTCATCAAAGAGAGGGTTTTCTATTATACTCATTTCTTTCCAAGAAACCCCCATCCCTCTTATATGAGAGTGTAGCCTTTGTAACTTATCATTACCCATAGAATTCTTGCCTTCTTTTGAAAGGTATCCCTTCATTTGGTAGGCATATTCATAGTCATTAAAAGAGATACATGACTCTGTATCATTATAACCACCACAACATGAGAATTCATCAATAGTGAGACTGCATTCAGATCCCTCAGACTAACTATCATAATGTATATGGTTGATATCTTGATCTTCAACAACAAATTGATCATAATCAACACTAGAATCATAGCTATTGGTCAGATCATTTGATGGTGCAGCCATTCAGACCTCATCTAGATCTTCATCCTTTGTTACATCCCAGGAGCCTAGTTTAGACACATCACACCCTTCAGCATAACAGGGATCATCATCCCTATCACTATGGAGATAATATATCCAACTAATATTAGTGAATTGGTTGCAATTATCCAATTCTAATTCATTGTCTTCACCAGTTTGTACTACTTGTTGCCTCTCCTTAGTATGATTAAGATCACTGTTCCTTAAGAGAACTTGTTGTTGTGCATGGTTACTCATAATTCCTTCTTCCAATTGTATCCAATCAACCACTTGACCTAGACTTTTAGGCTTTAGTTCATTTGACAACATGCTTGTTCCTGACTGGTATATTTCACAGAATAAGTCAATACACATTTACTCTTTAGGTCTGACACCCTATGGTATTTCCAACAACACATCCATAAACCTATGGAATAGGTCATGGGGTGACTCACCCTTGACCTCTCCTTATATCACATAACCGTCTAGCAGGAGAAACATGATCAAAGCTTCCCAACACTTGAGGGTCCCTCTCCTGGAGCTCACTAAGATCAACACACAGGGGTAATGGTTTAGCTGGGATAAAACAAACTATATTTTCTTGGAACAATTCTTCAATGGTTGCTTCCTCAACCATATTTGCACAAACTACACCAAATTGACCAGCATTAGTAGCTAAACATCCTTTGATCATTGAATATTTGAGATTGTTCTCAATGTCTATAACATTTTGGTATACTTGGCATAGTGTTGTAGGCTCTTTATCTCTCAATAGGTAACCCATATTTTTGTCAAAAACACCTAGATATACAATCAAACACTCTGCATCATTGGGTCTTATGCTTTCTGGAATATCCCTTATTGCCTTGGTAAATCTAAGATTGAAAACAAGGACCAATTCATCTTCATTTTTATAAATTTCCATGAAAAATTTCCTTTCCATACTTGGATTTATCCTTTCACCAAACTGTTCTGCAAAAGCATTCTTAAATTGATTCCATGAAACTATAGAGCATGGTGGTAAATATGAGAACCAATCTCTAGTATCATCCTTCAGAGATTGAACAAAAAGTTTCATGACAACATCTTCATGATTTACCTCATAATCTCCCATCAAATCCATGAATGTTTGCAAATGTTTAGAGGCTGATTCTAAACTTTGTCTTGTGAATTTTGGCACATTTTCTAATATTTTTAGGAATAAGGTTTGGAAAACCCTTAATACCAATCAAAGCCAATGGCATGTATCTTTCAATAACAAAAACCCTTTCAGGGCCTGGTGAGGACTGTCTGCCCTGCATACTTCTTACTTGATATTTCACAGGAAAACTATATTCAAGGGTAAAATTCACATACTCCGCCTACCATCACTGATATTACATATTAGAAGTATGAAAATAACTACTATTATTCCCTGTCTTAATGAAATTTCATCTAATAGGGAACCATTTATCATCTCAAACCTTGAGGATTTCTCATAAACTTCTTTCAAACAAAATAATGCTTTCTTCAGAATTATGAGAATACTTGGAAACTTTGTAGCAACTGTTAACCTTTCTTCCTAACTGCAAATTCTGCAAACCTGGAAGCCTTCTTCACAATTCAATTGGTTCTTTAGAAAGAGTCGCCACCTCTTTTCATAGAGGAACAAACTTCAAGCAACATGACTTGTCCTTTTAAGAGTAAATCTCGTTCTGGGTCTTCTCCAACAGTGGAGTCACTCACAAATTCCCTAAAACTTTGCTGCAACAAAACCTTTTCTAGATCCAAAACCTTTCAACATCTAAACTTAAAATTCAGATTCACCAAATGCTTGACACTATGATATTACCATCTACATTTGGGATTCTTCTCTTCATTTAAAAAAAAAAAAATCTCATAATTTTTCCCCAATGGAGTCGCCATTTATGTTGGTGTTTTTTCTTGCTATCGACCCTAGATTTCTCTAAAGGGATGCCATGCCTTATATTCAAGGAAATTCGAGGCTAGAAAGACCAACACAACGAGAAAATATCTTAAGGCCTTTACTCCTACTCTTTAGGCTCTGTGAAACCAAGGAGGGTGTTCCTTATTGTGTTCCTATGATTTCCAATATCTCAAGAACACTTCTACACACAAATTTCTCCCTATTGAGTTCAATTTAGACATTATTTATTAGAGGCTTGGCCAACCTTAAACAAATGACTTCTAAGTTGCTAGGAACATTTGATATTTTCGAGATTTGTATCTCAGCATGAGTAGAATATGAATTAAGTAGTGTTCTGACCTTGAATCCATAAATGGGTATTTTCCAATTTCAATAGACTATGAGAATCCTAAATGAATAACCAATGCCTCATCAAATTGGGCAGGAGTCAAGTATGAAACCTTCAGTCATACACAATAGTTTATCCATTGAGTGAACTATTTTTTACAATGCACTACATCATAAAATTTCATAGTACTTAAAGCATCACTTCTTATCAAATCCTTAGTACATTATCACAAAATTATGACTCTTCTTCAAGAATTTGATTAACTCATTGAGGTAAAGCAAGCAAAATAATCATACATTCAAATAAACCAATGAATGATAAATGAAATTACACTTGATATTTTCATTCATAGCCTGTCATAACAACACATAGGAGAGAAAATACTTTAATTTTTTTTAGATTTATTTCGATATCAGTAATTCCATAAGACCAATTAAGACTATTTCATACATAAACTCTACTCAAGACAATTAATGGTAGATTCATCAAGAATTCAACATTTTGTGTGTTCACTCTACCCTACCTAGACCTTATTGGAATCCAAAATCCAACCCTTGCAATGACCCTTGAGATCTCTGTTATAACATAAGAAAGTGACAAGCATTGACCTCATTGTGTTTACATTTCACCAAAATTTCATTTCAAAATAGAATTTCATCTTCATTTCAAAATTCCCAGATGGTTGGATGTAATCATTCATCGAACAGGGGAATCAAAATTGTAACAACCCACATAACCAATCTGTGTCACCATATTTGTAGCAAAATTCCATTAGAGGCCTTGTCATTTGCGTCCACATTGAAACCCAAAAGAACCAACATCAACATCACAACAAAAAGAAGACCTAGAAAACCACACCACCACCCAAAACCTGGAGCGGTACCACCACCATGGTACATGTGACCACTTCTTGTTCTTGCCTTAGTGGGAGGAAAAACAACCACCTCCTCTTCATCATCACACTTCACAACACCAGAGCCATCAACATTACACGGTGCCACTGCAATAATTGGAGGAACTGTGAGGACCTCTTCATTAACACCGACCATCTCAGTCAGAGCCGTGAGGAAATAGCTATAATCAGAGTTAGTCTCTGCCTCACTATCACCAGAATCACCAGAGAGGTCAATGGGTGAATTATGTCAGCCCAAAGAGCCACGACCATACCTCAACTTGGCCTTTGATCCTTTCCCATATTCTGCAGACTTCCTCTCCTTGCTAAGCACCGCCACCTCTGAACTTGCAATGCAACCCTTGAGCTGAGAGCTACACCTAGTAACACTTGGGATGGGCTTCATGGTTTCCATCTTCGGGCTGAGAAAGCCTTGAAGACTATCTTGTTCATGTGATGGGAAGTCATCACCATATTTTCAAACTTTACCTCTTGCTGACCTACAGTTAGTTGATGGAGACAGAGTCGACTTGCTCATTTTGCACCAAGAATCAAAAATTTCGTAGGAACAATTTCTTACTATAGAAGCAAATAGTATTTTGGAATCTTAATTGCTATGACGAAAAACGAAAAAACCATCATCCATATTTATTTAGAAATTTGATGAAATGATCATCAATGGTCCAATTGAAGCATGAGAAGACGAGTGATTATTTACTGGTGTTTTCTTCAGCACCGTTAATTCCCACGTACAAGGTAATCGGCGTACAACTCATCATAATTGTCAAGAAATATCCCTTCACACGCATGGAGATTAGGATGATATCCCTCAAAGAGCTTGCACCATTAATGCTCGCCATTTGTAGAGCTTGATTAGCTGTCACATGGCCAATTCTGTATTTTGAATATGAGTCATCGATCCACTAGTGCATTGGCTTATTGACTGATTCAGATTGAGTCAATTTTTTTTTGAAAAGTCCATGCTATCATATGGTAGATCCATCAGCCAATGATACTTCCCCCAATCAGAATACACGTATACCACCTGTGAGCCTCATCCAGCCTCCTTATGCGGCCAACAGAGTCCACGTGTCGCCATCGCGCAGACCGCACAAGGTATTAGGTGAATCTATTTAATATCTTGTGCTATGGCTTAGATTAAGACCCCACGGTACATCAAAGCTATCAATCCTTTCTCATGGGAGATCAAGCCGACAATGGGAAATGGGTCCCACTTAAATTGAAGGATGTGTGGTGCAATCACACACACTGTGCGATCCAGCCAAAATGCATTATTTTAATATTGCGCGACGTGCGCGTAAGGGCTTGGATTTTGATTGTTAAATCCAACAACTTGGATTTCTACATGTGCATCTTGTTTGTTATAAGGAAAGGGTCATGGGATAGGTGACGGGGAATGACCCCTGAAATAATTAAAGAATTAAGACGTAAGTCTTTAAAAGATGAAATATTTTGGGCTGACCATAAAATATTAAAATTTAACAAACACTCGATGTCTGACATGCCTAAATAATGAGGCCAGTAAAGACAATGGGCATGATGCCATAAGTCGTAACTAAGATGACCAGTGACCTAGTACAGTGGGTCAACATGAAAATATAACACAAGGGTTCAATAATCTTGAAAAATTTGAACAACGGTAACAAACCCCTAAACCCTAACATACGACCACCAAGCACAAGGGTGCCAATTTGATAAATTTTCTCATGGGGTCAACTAAAATTTGTAAAATTATGAAAGCTCTATCACACCCTCTAGCTTTCCATACATTCTTCCACATATCTAGCAACATCCCTTTTCATTCCCTTCCAAAATTACAATGGCTTGATATCAGCTAAAAGTTTTGTCACTCCAGGGTATCCCGAATAAGGTACGACATGAGTTTCTCTTAAAACTGTGTTCCTTAACTCACCTGAGTTAGGAAGGTACAGTCTTCCCATTATTGAAATAGACCATTTGACTTAAATTGAAACCCATCATATCTAGGGTCTAGAGGGTTATCCAATAGGTCTTGCTTGACTTGCTTATAGAATTCGTCCCCACTGGGCTGTTGTAGAACTTGACTACGAAAACTAGTTCATACTAACAACATGGAGGAAATGTGCCTCCTATTGAGAGCATCTGCTACTCGATTCTCTTTCCCTTTAATATAATTGATTTCAAAGTCATAATTCGCTATTAACTTAAGCCATCTTCTCTTGCTTGGTGTTTTCATGGGTAGAGACAATCTCCAAATTTCTCTCCATCTCCTGCATCTTTCACCATTCAATCCTCCAGATTGAATCCAAGCCTCTCTTTGCCATCCCTGTGCATTTCTATAGCCAAGAAATCTATAAATACAGCCTCATTCAACCAAGAAAGGATCCAGATTATCTAACTTATGCACTCTTACTCTATAGGAATTCAAGCATCTAGGAATCAAGCATCCATCATCCAAGCATCCATAATTCAAGCTTTCATATCATGGCTTCCTCCTGTAGCTTTGTTTATCAATTTTCATGTCAATCCATGCTAATTTAGTTTTTTTTATCATCTAGTATTATCACATTTAGTTCCATATCATCGCATCAACATCATTCCATTCTTTAGATTGTCATTTTAACAGTTATAGTGTCATTTAAATCTGAGAGCACATAGCTTAATAAATCTTTAAAGATAGGAGACAATGAGATAATTTCAATTGATTATTAGCTTAATCTTTGATGCAATATTTCATTAAGAAGTGTTTTATTGCTTTATACTTTATTCACACTTACAATTTGGCTCCCACCGTGGGGCATAACCCCATATTTTTATCAATTTTTCTAAAAAGTGTCACGCAGGTTTCTGACATGTTCTGTTTTAGCGCTTTCGTAAAAAAACTATAGCGCATCCATGGAAAACTATGGTGCTTCCATGCTTTGTTTCGGCGCTTCTGTGATACTATAGCGCATCCATCAAAATTTTCAGGGCTTTCAAATTTAGTGCTTTCATGACCTATTTCGATGCATCGGTGACCCATTTTCAGAAAAGTTGATTTAGCACTTCCGTGACAAAATTCGGCGCTTCGGTGCTCTGTTTCAACGCTTTCAATTTTAGCGCATCAAGTAAAAACTATAGTGCTTTGGTGGACTGTTTTAGCGCTTTTGTAAAATCAATCTAGATCCGACACGATCGTGGCCAGAATTTAATATTTTCACTATTAGACTAAAATTTATCAATCCTAGGGTAGCCACTTCTGGTTTTTAAAATTTATCAATCCTATGGTAGCCATTGTTGTTCTAAAATTTATCAATCCTAGGATAGTCATCGCACTTTTTACATTATCGGTTAAAAAGAACATCATGAATTTTGTGAGGCAAAATCTTCACATAAATTAGAAAATTGTCTTTTCGGGTTTAAAACAAAACAAACTTATACGCTGTGCTTGTGTGGTGATTAGGCTTATGCTCTCCCCTTAATTGGGTGATCAAAGTGCCAGATTCATCTTTATTTCATATTATTTATGCTTTATTTAAATCTTTTAGAAGGCCTGTCATAGTGGGAAAAACTACTCACCTTACGGGAATGACCCAAGTGGGAACACCTAAAGCCAAGGATTCCAACCCACTATAATCAAAATGCAAGTTGTTGATGAAAGTCCAACTTGATGGTAGTGAGAAAGATAACGATCCCCAAAATCTTTGTTCTAAAGATTGGGAGGTCTCCTGAGGGAGTTTATCAATTTCCGCACTGCACGGAAGCCTTATCTACGAACCATAGAGTAGTATCCCGCCGAGTCAGTATCCAAACATTGTCATCCTCATGGTGCATGGGGAGGGAAGAATCTGCCCCCAAGAAACTCACCATATAATTGCCAAGGACCGTTTTCTCAGAGGACGATAAATCCAACTCTAAGTACGTGCCTGGAAACGACAAAAACACAGACACCTTCTAGAGGGTGACACGACTGTTTGCGTCAACGCAATTTCAAGATGTGGGCTATGAGTATAATGATGACCTATTTGTCCTTAAGTGTGAGTCTGTCTATTTTGTGTACATTTGTCAAAGCAACCTGTGAAAATCAATAAGGACCATTCATGGTTCTTGAACATACACAGTCTATTCAATTTAAAACAATTATCTCACAATTGCTTGCTGTGTTTCCACAAAATTCATTAAAATCAGATTAAAGATCATCCTAAAAAAAACAAGTCAAATCAGATCAAGAAATTCATGATTCGAAAGTGGAAGTCCACCACGTTTGTCAAGAGAACAATAAAAATCACCAAACCCAAGAAACCTCTCAGTTATCGGGATAATTTAAGAAGGCATTTTTTATATCAGAATCGAAAAATATTTTTACAACATAGAATCTCCATCCACAGATATCCCAATTTTGCTAGGGGTCACACTCTTGATTACGTTGTAGAGCCACTCTATTCACGAACCTTCTTCCAAAGGAGAGCTCTCACACAGTATCACAACCGTAGTCAACGCATACGTCAGTCTTATTTTCCACAACCTATGATAGAGTATGCCACAAGATCAAATCAAATTTTACAATAGAGAGTCTTAAAAGTCCTGTTTTTAGCGCTCTAGAAACCTGTTTCAGTGCTTCAGGTCACTGTTTTAGCGCTTTCATAAAGTAATGCTTTTGAGCACTATTTTAGCGCTTATAGTCTTTATTTTAGTGCTTTCATCATCTTTTTCAATGCTTTCGGGCACTATTTTAGCGCATCTATCAAGATAGCACTTTCATCACTTTTTCCAGTGCTTTCGGGCACTATTTCAGCACATTTGTCAAGATAGCGCTTCCATCGCCCGTTTTAGCGCTTTAGAACTCTGTTCTAGTGCTTTTGTGAAATAGCACCTCTGTACTCTATTTTAGCGCTTTCAAAACAAAGAGTTCAAAAATTGTACCAATCAGTCTGTCTATCATTTATCCACAATTTTTACTAGAACACAAGTTTCTTTTTTGTCAGAATCATTGTCTAGAAACTGAAATCAGATAGGTTTATACAAATTTCCAGTCTTATCAACTGAAACAAGATCTTGCAAATCGGAAGTGTCAAATCAAATACACAATCGATTACTACACTGAAATTTCATCATTAGGATATTATCATCCTTTATCATGAAATGAAATATAGTAATCCAATTTTTAACTTGGTCTTATCAATAAGATCAGTCATCTTATTCGACTTTGTTGAAAATTCAATTGACATCTTTTTCCAGCATAGAAGATCAACATTTTAGAAGAAAGAGCAAAAAA
The DNA here is from genome assembly GCA_007115665.2 of Sequoiadendron giganteum. Taxonomy (NCBI): domain Eukaryota; kingdom Viridiplantae; phylum Streptophyta; class Pinopsida; order Cupressales; family Cupressaceae; genus Sequoiadendron; species Sequoiadendron giganteum. Next base: position 563,989,604 of record CM021108.1, read on the forward strand.
TTGTATGCCAATCTTCACTAGGTCGCAAAAACAAAGACTCTTAGAGCAAGAACTTGAAACATCCCAAACAATGGCAAAGGAAAATCCCTAGAACAGTCTGCACCAAAATCATAAAAACAAAATAACTCCAGAGGATATTCAAACAACCCAACAAGATCCCAAATTCCATAAATTTATGGAAAAGATCTTAGAACAAGACATGGAGAAATATCTCTTGATGTTGGCTGAATCAGGGGCTAAACTTCCCAAGGACTTCGATGTAAATCATTTGAAGGAAGCACCTAGAACAAGTATGACTAAAATACTGCAACAAGCAATAGATCCAGTTGGTGCTTTAACGTCCCAAATGTAATTGTTACAACAACAAATATAGGATATGATGAAAGGGAGTACCAAAAGGTATGCGATACATGACATTTGTCCTTATCCTTTTGATGCAACAATTGGCATGATGCCTTTTCCTAGACACTGTGAATTCCCAAAGTATGATAAATACAATGGAAGAACGGATTTGATAGATCATATCCGGGAATTCAAAACAATGAGCCTTGAGTTTTCCCAAGAGGAAACTTACTTAATGAGATTATTCCCAAGAAGCTTGGGAGGTGCATGTATAGAATGGTTGTCAAAATTACAACCAAGTATCGGGACTTTTGAAGAACTTGTCAATAGGTTCATCTTCCAGTATTCTTTTAACATCTAACACGATGTTACGTTAAAGGATCTATATAACTTGCAACAAAACAAAGGGGAGACGTTCTTGTCCTTTCTACAAAGATGGTGATGATTGTTCACTAGATACCCTCGATCCATTCTTGAGGAAGAGAAGATGAAGTTGTTCATTGACAACTTGACGGAGGAAATGAGTTACAGACTTGAATTGCAATGTCCTCCTACATTCGAAAAAGTAATAGAAAATAGACTTAAAATTGAAGAAGTGCTAGTCAAAAGAGGAGTTATTAAGCATTTCAATGATAAATCAAATAACACAAATAACTCCTCCAATCAATACTCAAGCAGTGATAAACCAAAATTTTGGCAAAAGAACCGAAACACGACTACCAATGAAGCAACAAATGATTCCCAAAATGTCAAACCGATTTTTAACTTGATAGCATCTACTTCAAAGAATCAAAATAATGATCAAATTGTCAAGTCAAATGTCATACAAAGCAACAAGATCACAAAACCACAGTCATATCAAAAACCATCAAACCGGCGTAGGTTCACACCTTTAGGCCAAACAATGGAATCAACGATGAAAGAATCAGTCACTAGTGGCCTTATCACAGTGTAGGAAGCAAGATTCTAGGATCCAAAGGTCAAACCACCATGGTAAAATGACGCAGATTACTGCAACTTCCACAACAAAAAAGGTCACAAAACCAATGATTGTATGGAGTTGAAACACATGGTACAAGATCTGATTGAAAACAACAAAATATATGTGGAGGGACCTCAAAACAATAACAATCATTCAACCTTCAAGGACCCTTTGCCAAACTATGACAAAGGAGTATCATCCTCTACAAACAACAAAGGTAAGAAAATCAATCATGTCTATGACAAAACAATCCTTTGTCTTTCCGAAGTAGAGAGTGATCATATAGTTGGTCATAACATTAACGAACCCGAAACCAACACTACCCCTTTGGATTTTCTCCCAAGCATACAAAACTCTAAAAATCAAATCAACGTCTTAACATTCAGAGACCGTCAAGACTATTAACCAACAAATGTAATGACAAGGGGGCAATCCAAGGTAGTGTTAAAGGGAGTTGGGTCTAAAAATGCATATCCACCTCCATCTCATTACAACATTGTTAATCAACTTCAAAACATTCCAACATAGATATCAATACTAGAACTCCTCAAACTATCTCTATCACATAAGGAGGTTCTAGAACAAGCATTAGTTGCCACTACGGTGCCGAAAAATCTAGATGTTTTCCAATTTCAAGCTATGGTGGGGCATTTGATTACCCCACATTGTCTATCATTCTCTGAACAGGATGATGTCTCACTCAACCATCCCCATAACACCACACTCCATATCAAAGTCTTGATCCACAATCATCATGTCAAAAGAGTCTTAATAGACGGGGGAGCTGGTTTGAACATTTGTATTCTAAAGTTAATCCATGCACTAGGGTATTCCGATGATGCTATTGATGCCCGAAGGAAAATGACTATAAAAGAATATGACGAGGAAGAAAAATCATCTAAGGGATTAATTGTGTTACCCATTGAAGTGGGGCCAATGATGAAACACATAGCGTGTCAAGTACTAGAAAAATAGTTGACTTACAACATACTCTTAGGATGTCCCTGGATCCATGAAATGTAGGCAATACCTTCCACATATCACCAATGCTTGAAGTTCCTTGTAAATGGACAGGAGGTGACTGTATCTGCCAATTATAATCATCCTCAGCATTGTTACACACTTAAAAACTCTCAAGATACCTTTGTGCCTCACAATCGGGAAGCATCCAGTTCAAAGTCATCAAATGAAGAAAAACATCCAAATATCATCACCAAATGGGTAGAGAAGAAGGATAAAGAAAAAGATACAAATCTTGTTGACACTGAAGTAACATAAAATTCAGATCCCCAAACTTCTTTATCACAAAAATCTCAAGAGCAGGTCCAGTTGACAGACAAGGGAATGGGGCAGTATTCTATGGAGCAATCACTTAATCTTTCACAGTTAATGCCATCTCCTAAGACATATGGCCAACCATCAATGATCAAACATCAAACATCACTACCTGTCACAACTCTAGAAGAAAGTTTTGTAAAATCCGGTACCATAGAGGACGAATCAGACAATAAAACAATCCTTGATTGGTTATACAAAGATGAAGAACCATCAACATCAAATAGTAGTATCAAGAATGCATCAATACAGAGAAATATGGTAAAGGGAAAGCTATCCCAGAAAAAATGGGTTACGAGGGACAAGGACTTGTTGGTTTAAGAAAGGAAGAGGAAGAATTGAGCCTATTCAGCCCCTCACTCTCCAATCAAAAGAGAAGACAGGACTAGGATACTTTGAAGAAGAAAAATAGGAGATGACAAGGAAGGTTGTAGAAAGAATCCTTCAGCTTAGAGATAGCTCTGAAACGGATTCAAATGAATATGAGTGGGATCTGTGTTCTGATTTATCTTGCACTGATATTCAAATTGATGTAATACAACAATATACACCTACGTGTGAGGAGGGACAAGGCTCTAGGTCTAGACCATTCATAGCAGGATTACTAAATATCGATGACTCAAGTGGGGACGAACAGACATCGAGTGAACTAGATGACCTTGAAGAAGGTACCATCATTGACCTTGATATTCCAATAAACAACTATGACAAAATGGCTGTCCAAACCCTTACATCCATCAACCTAAATGATTCTGATAACCTCATGCCATTAATCCATCCAAAACTTATTGACTGGGAAATTGTCGAACCTCTGATTGTACCAATATTTGTAGATGATGATGCCATCGTGAATTTCCTATGTCATGACGAACCTGGTACGAGTTCTATCTGTAATACTCATAACAACGTGAATTGGTAGGAGGGTGTCAATTATTCTAGTTGCAAAAGTAAAAACATGGATAATAGATCTAATGGTGAAAACCATTCTATGGCAGCATTAGATCTGGAAAAAGATAAAATAAAGAACGTATCTAACGGTGAAAACGTCTTTGAGGCACCGAAAGATGGAATATTTGACACTCTTCCAGAACATTATCATGAGCGATCATCAGTCCTGGTAGAACCAACATAGTCTATTAACATCAACACTGAAGAAAAAGCGAAAATCCTACATTTGGCAGAATCCATGACAGATCAAGAGAGACCAGAATTCATCAATTTCTTTATGGAAAGAAACATCAACTTTGCTTGGTCATATTCCGATATGCCAGGCCTGGATCCAAATCTGCTCATGCATCATTTGTCTTTGCCTGTAGGAATCAAGCTTGTGAAGCAAAAATTAAGAAAAATGCATCCTCATATCGCATTAATGGTAAAGACTGAGTTAAAGAAATTGTTGGATGCTAGATTCATAAGGTCTATCGACTACACCGAGTGGATATCAAATATTATACCTATTTCAAAGCCGGACAATAGCATCAAGATATGTACGAATTCTAGAGACCTAAATAAATCATGCCCAAAGGATGATTTTTCATTACCAAATATAGGCATCATTGTGGACTTGACGAAAGGGCATGCCATGTTGTCAATCATGGACGGTTTTTTAGGATATAATCAAATTAAAAAATAGCTCTAGAAGATCAAGAAAGACGGCTTTTACATGTCCATGGGGAACCTTCTGCTGGAATGTCATGCCATTTGGTCTAAAAAATGCAGGAGCCACCTATCAAAGAGCAATCATGACAATATTTCATGATATGATGCACACCTTCATGGAGGATTACCTAGATGATATTCTGGCAAAATATTGTACAAGGGAAGGACATCTACATATTCTGAGCAAAATCTTCACACGGCTAGAGAAATTCAATGTCAGGTTAAACCCCAAGAAGTGTGTCTTTGGGGTCACATCAGCAAAAATGTTGGGGTGCATTGTCTCAGAAAAGGGCATTGAAGTGGATCCAGCGAAAGTCAAGGCAATAATGGAAATGCCACCTCCCAGAAATATCAGTCAACTCAGATCACTATAGGGAAGGCTCTAATCAATCAGAAGATTTATCTCCTAGTTGGCGGACAAGAGTCATCCTTTTAATCACCTTTTACATAAAAATGTAATTTTCAAATGGGATGAGGGGTGTGAGACAACGTTTAATTAGATAAAATAGTATCTCATGCTGTTGCCTATTCTCATGCCACCAACCGAAGGAAGGCCTTTGATATTGTATATTGCGACAACAGATATATCTTTAGGAGCATTATTGGCACATGAGGACTATGAAGGAAAGGAACATGCCATCTACTATATCAGTAGGACATTAAATGGCTATGAAATAAACTACACTTTCATAGAAAAATCATGCTTAGTAGTGGTGTTTGCTAGTCAACAGCTGAGACATTATATGTTGACCCATACAATCAGGTTAATAGCAAAGACCGACCCCTTAAAATATTTACTCAGTAAAGCTGCCTTAACAGGTAGACTAGCCAAGTGGGTCATGCTATTAAGTGAATTTGATATTCAATGTTTATAGAAAAGCCATCAAGGATCAAGCAATCGCCGAACAATTGGTAGAGGCTCCTTTACTAGATGACGAACCCATGACCATGGAGTTTCCAGATGCAGATATTCTGACAGTGACGCCACAACAATGCATATTATATTTTGATGGATCATACACACAGCGAGGATCTGGAGCAGGGATTTTGTTCATCAATCCCTAGGGACACACCATTCCAAAATCATATAGACTAATGTTTCAGTGTACAAATAATGTGGAAGAATATGAAGCATTGATCATTGGGGTCAAGATAGCAATTGAATAGAGAATCATAGACCTACAAGTATATGGAGACTCTCAACTAGTCATTTATCAAGTAAATGATGAGTATCAGACCAAAGATGAAAATTTGATGCCTTACAAGCAACAAATAGATGATCTAAAGCAATTTTTTGTCAACGTCAAATTTGATCAAATTCCAAGGGCGGAGAACAAAGTTGCAGATGCCATGGCCACAATCACTTCACTATTACAATTACCAGAGAAACGAGGTTGTTATGAGTTTATAGTGGAACAAGTACCATGTCCTCACAATAATTTAGAATCTAATACCAATGCCATCTAGAGACCATTGAAACCTCCATCTATGAAAAAACCTATGCGTACCTGAAAGACAATATCCTTCCTCCCAATATTTCTAGGAACCAAAAACGTAATTTTATCCGCCAATCCTCTCGACATACTTTAATTGCTGACATCCTATATCGTCGAGGTCTTGATGGTACCTTACTCTGATGTTTAGAACACGAAGAATCTGAGACGGCCCTACGTGAAGTTCACGAGGGAATTTGTGGCACTCATTCGAGTGGGATAACTCTAGCTAAGAAAATCCTCCGTTTGGGATATTATTGGCCATGCATGGAGAAAGAATCTTATCGGTTTGTAAATGAATGTCAAAAGTGTCAGATTCACAGTAATCTGATTCATGCACCAGCACAAGAACTGCATCCCTTCACATCAACATGGCCTTTTTGTCAATGGGGCCTGGATTTGGTAGGAAAAATAAATCCCTCTTCATCCAATGGACACAAGTCCATTATCACAGCTACAAAATATTTCACAAAATGGATAGAAGCAATGCCTCTTACAACCATCACTGGGAAGCAGATCTCCTTGTTCATCTTGAATTACATAATTTGTCGATATAGAATCCCTCAATCCATTATCATTGATAATGGATGACCTTTCAAGAATCAAGATGTCCAAGAACTATGTGAAAAGTTCCATATCCAACATCATTTTCCCACACTGTACTATCCTCAAGGAAATGGCCAAGCAGAGGCCTCTAACAAAATGATTCTAAAAATTCTCAAGAAGACGGTTAATGATGTTGGACGTGATTGGCATGTTCAACTCAATACTACATTATGGGCCTACAGAACAAGTATCAGAACACCAACAGGAGCTACACCATATTCCTTGGTGTATGGATCAGAGGCTATACTACCCATCAAAGTAGAGATTCCATCACTCCATGTATCACTCAGAGGAATCATTTTAGATGAAGACTATAGGATATCTAGGCTACAGGAACTGAAATTGTTGGATGAGCATCATCAGCAAGCTGTTAATCATCTAACGGCTTATCAACAGAGTATGTCAAGGAGTTACAACCACAGGGTAAAACCGAGGGTCTTTCAGGTTGGTGATTTGGTTCTAAAAGAGAACCCTAGGAATCAGTAGGACAAGGAGAAGAAAAGCAAATTTGAGCCTAACTGGCTTGGTCCTTTTGTTGTCATATCAGTATACGGATTAGGAGCATATCAACTATCAACGTCAGAAGGAGATTTTTTTGATGAACCTATCAACAATATCCATCTCAGAAAGTTCTATACTTGAATATCCTAGTGCATGGGTCAAACTACTGGAAAATGGTTTCCTTGATGAAAACCTGGCAAACAGGCATCTTGGCAACACAAAAATAATAGAAAAAAAAAAAAAAAAAAAAAATGAGAAAAATAAACAAAATAAAAGGGTGTAATCAAAACATATGGTGAAAACCTAGAAACAGGTGTCGTATGTGATTCTAAATCAGCTTTCCCATCTATTTTGATACATATTGGGATAATTAATCTGGTAGTCAGTACCATTTCACATCATGTCATTAGTCTTGCCATCATTGCATCCATTATCAAATCATTTCACATAGTCAAGTCTCACTCCAAAGTTTGGGGGCAACATCTGGATATCACTAGGAGGAATAGGAACATCGATTTAAACAATATGGGAAAAACAACAGTATGGCAGGAAAATGAAAACAATGATCAAAATGCAACATTGATCACAATCAGAAGGGCATCAAACATTTGTATCATATCAGAAAATCCAAAAACATCTCAAAAAGTCAGTCTAGAAAAAGCAAAATCCAAAATCATAGGTTCGTGTTAGTCGAACTACGTGGTCTCTGCGTGTGTAACGTAGGAAAGACTAATCTTTGATCAGCCCCCGAGACCCCTAGGATAAGTTAGTAGGTTAGGTCTTTGGTCAAAATCTCGAAAAGCACAAAAACATCACAAAATTAGGATGGATGATCTAAAATCTGAATAATGATTGAAACACTCTAAGTAAAAAATGGATAAATTGTATTTTTGATTATTATTTCTTTGGAGTAACTCGATGATGTATTGCACTAGAGAAACAATGAAGAAGAATGATAATTTTATTGTCTATTGTCTGTAAGTTAATCATATAAATGTGTGAATTGTCGAGGGATGTGCTATGCAAATGTATCACCGATGACATTCATAATTCACACACTAAAATGATTGATCTATGCCTGTTTACACAATGAATGCTCAAGTCATCTTGGTTCATTTATACCTAGATGCTTGTGTTTTCTTGCAATATCAAAAATCATGAAAGTAGTACTCAGGTCGTCATGGTCTACCACATACCATTAACGCTTGTACTCACTTTCAGCATCCCATAAAAGCTCTATGATGATACCAAACACAAAGTACTGTTAAAATGATAATGGTCGCATATAGCTGCATGCTAAAATTAGACTGCATTCATCATAAATTCATTATCTGCAGAGTATTTGCTGCATAAGGGATTCCAATTAATGATTATCTTTTCTACAACTATGATTGAGTATACTTGACATAAATCCAAAAATCATCAAAAACATATAAAAGTCATCATTTCATCTTTAAGTTTTCATCATTCATCATTCATTCATTTTAACATCAAATAGTTATGCATTTATCATACCATATTTATCATCATTATATCATAAATAAATACATCATTTGTTATCCATATCATTACACTACAAAATTATCATTTGATCAAATACATCCATGCATTATGTCATGTCATTTATTATCCATACATCATCATTATTATCATCATCACATCGCAATAAATACATCGTGCATTACAACATAATCATTATTATCATCAACATAAAATAAATACAAGTCATATCATTATTATTCATACATCATAGATCATCGTTTAGAAATTCATACATTACATCATACATCCAAATATCATATAGTCTGCATATTCATTTCCATCATTTTTATCATCATCACATTAAAATAAAATGCATTTATCATAGCATCATTACATTGAAATAAAAGCATTCATATAGAACATCATAAAGATACATCATCACATAATAAATGCATCCATCACATAGGAATCATAAACCATCATAGATAAATAGTAATCAACTGCATCTCGTATATATATCATCAAAGTCAAGTATACAATGAAGTCTAAAATAAAGATACATCATCCAAAAATGAGCTAACTCAAAGTATACATCATGTCTTGAAATTACAATAGCATCTATGATCTGCTACTGCCAGAATGTGTGGGCCCAATATGTCCAGTACCACCACCACCCCCGTAAGGATCAAGATCTCTGGGATCTCCTCGAGGAGGCTGTGTCACACCCTCACTGACTGTCTGGGTGCGAGTCTAACCGGATCTTGACGGGGCATAACTGACTCTGCGATCAGTAGGTACTGCATCATGGTATCTACCCTTGTAGAACTCTACCTCTTGGCCAACTCGTAGAACCTCTCTCATATAATCTGCCATAGAGGTACCGTTGGCTACTCTCTGGAATGTATTGTCCCTCTCTTGTGCCCTCTCAGCAATATGTTGGGCACTATCTCGCTTGGCTGTCAAGGTGGCAACCTGAGTCTGAACAATGACCAACTGTCCCTGTACCTGTGCTAGTGCCTGTTCATGGGTCTGAGCCTGGGTTTACATCTGAGTTTGTGTCTGAACCAGCAAACCCTGGGCTTGTACTAACTGTCCCTGTAGCATCTATACCTATGTTTGAAGACCTGCAATCTATCTCCGGTAATCAACTAATGGTACTGCCACTGCTCGCCTCTTGCGAGGCCTACTAGATGAAGGACCAACACTGACTGGTCCAAGCCCTCTACCATCTCCATCGCCACCATCACTGTCACCCCCAGTGCTGCTGTCATCACTGCCCCTCTCAGTACTACTGCCTGATGGAGTATCACCCCTACTATCCTCTAAACCCTCGACATCATCCTTCTCAACGGGTAATGGTGCTGGTTCATCTGGAATGGTGATGCGAGGATGTGGAGTCAATCCCAAAAATGTTGCATACTCCTCTGTCACAGGTGCCTCGACAATATCCCTGCACATATCTCAGGCAGATGGCTGCAGAGCCCTGTACCCCTCTATTATGGTCTCGTATGATAAGCATGGCCCCCAATCAGGTACATCACTCCATCGCCGGGCATAGTGGGCTACTCCCTATGGCATACACTGAACAATGTTGCACTGTCTGTACACTTGCTGTAACAAAAATCTTTCCAATACAAAGGGTGTCCTACCAATCAGGTACATTGAATCACAAAGATAACCAAGCACGACATCTTCCTTGTCCCACTGCTTGTAGTCTAAGTACAACCGCTAGACAACACTCTCTGTATCATCAAAAAGTCGTCTCCAATGCTCCAACTTACCCATCCGAGCCTGGGTAAGTCTACCTCTATACCAAAACACATACGGTCTGCCTCTCGGTCTGTCCAAAACTTGAAATGGTCGAGCAATGGAAAAATTCTCCCATTCCCACACCTGTAACAAGGTCATCCTTGCTGATAAACTCTGTGCCCCCAAGTAAACCACTGGATGAAGGTCGTGGTAGAGATGTGCCAGCATACACATCCCGCACGTGTATCTTGTACCATGTACAACCATGCTCTCTAGAATCCAACCCCAACCCATGGAGAATCCCTTTGACCTGCGATCAGGGCAAAGAAAACCTCCAATGAATCCAACAAGCACTGTTGGTAGTGAAGCGTATGCATCAGCAATCGTTCTCCATCGAACACTCGGACCTGCAATGTGCTAATCCTGAAACACTCTACAGAGAGAATCTCTCCCACCAGCCTCCTGAGAATCATATACTACAATCTACCCCATAAATGGAATATGCAAAATCTGCCACACATCCTCGGGTGTGACTGTCATCTCACCAGTTGGCAGATGGAAAGTGTTATGGTCATTGTGCCATTGCTCAGCCAAAGTGGTAAGAAAACCCCGATTAATCCTAATCTGGGGCATGCCAAGTAAACTAGTGAGGCCACATCGACCTATAATCTGAATCTCATCTGGACTCAGATGAGGTATCAAATCGATAGTCCAAGGAAATTGCTCTCGCATCTGGAGAATACCCAGATCCTCCTATCACAATAAAAAATCTATAATCAGTGCACTATGTCAAGAAATCAAGTGATTGTAATATCAGGTCTTATCAAACTTTGGTATGAATTTTCAATCAAAATTCAAGAACAAACATCAACAAACCTCACCTATCATGAGGTTCATCAAACATTATCTAATCTCACCTATCATGAGGATTATCACATATTGAATCATTTTCTCACCTATCATGAGGATCATCAGAAATAGGATTTCTTCTCGCCTATCATGAGAGTAAGTTATTTAAATCAAACTAAATCCAACATCAGGAATCTGGATTATCAATCATACCAATCCGAAGAATGGACATGATCGGAATTGATGAAATCAAGGTTAACTAAGTCAAAATCTGCAATTCTGACATGGATGCACTAAAACAGGCATCCAAAGCTCTTAAACTCAAAAGTGCTACTTTATCAATCAAATGCACTATAACAGGCATTCAAAGCGCTATTTCAGCACTCAGATAAGCTATAACAGGCATCTAAAGTGCTACTTTATCCTAAGCGTTGTTTTACTGCATTGATGTGCTAAAACAATCCATCAAAGCACCGCTTTACCAAAGCGCTAAAACAAACCATAGATGTGCTAATTCACCAAATCAAAGCGGTAGAACATTCTAGGCGCTAAAATCTGGCATTGATGCGCTAAAACTAACTACCTAAGCACTAAATCATGAACGCACTAAACTATTCTATGGAAACGCTAGAGAAAATAACGGAAGCGCTAAATCTCAAAGCACTAAAACAGTTTATGAAAGGGTTACACCAGAGTGCAAAGCGCTACAGCGCGACTTGGATGCGCTAAACTAGGAAAAATACGCTAAAAGCATAAAAAACAAAAATACACGAAAAACGAGGAGGATTACGGGTACATACTAGAGGTTCGTAGGTGGCCGGTCGTTGGTGACTTCGAACGCACTCAAAATGATGTGTGTGGTAAAGGATTGGCATCTTGCTCCAGTTGGCTGAAATGTCTCTCTCACTGGGTGTTGAAAGTCAAAAGGTGCAAATGACTTTGAAAATGACCTTTTGAACTTTATATAGATTTTTGAAAAGGGATTTTGGTGGGTTTTATTTTATTTTAATTCACGAAATTAATTGAAATTCATCCACGAGCTATATTTTCTTCATCATTGTCAGGAGATAAATTATTTCTTCATCAAATCATCATGAAAAGTTGAAAATACTCAAAAATCATCACATCATTAATTTATCTCCCGAGGGGGCATATTATTGGCAATCATCTAAAAATCAATATCTGGGGCATGTCTGGGGCACACTGAATTTTTATCATTGATCCTTGTAGTAGCAGCAAAAATTTTCTTCGAAGCAGTGCGTAAACACATCACTTCGAAGAGGGGCAAAATGTATACACCTAAAATTGGTCTGGAGAATTCTGATTAATTAAATACAAATTATTTGATTAATTATCCTAAATTCCTCTATTATTGAATAAATAGAAATATTTATTTATATAGTTCACGTTCACGCCACATTTAAATTCATCTATTATCTCATCTTTAATTAAATAAGCAAAATTAAATACTTTGTTTGATTTAATTATCATTTCCCTATTTTATTCTATCACATCAATAATTAAATTAATTAAATAAAGATTAAACACTTTATTTATTAATTGCCATATTCTTCTGTTTAATTTAATAAACAACTTCTATAGTTTATTTTATTAAATTATTTATCCCTCTTTTGCTAATTTAAATAAATCAAAAATATTTAAATTAAGGCATAAGGAATATTCCTCTATATTTCCTCAAAATCAAATTAGATATCATATGTCTAATTAATGTCAAAATCATGTCAAAATTAATTGATTGAAACTTCACGGGAAGAATTGGAGACAAATTGCAAATTTATCTCTCAATCCTTCTCCATCAATTCTTCCTCTTCTCTTGCTTGGTGTTGTCATGGATAGAGACAATCTCCAAATTTCTGTCCATCTCCTCCATCTTTCACCATTCAATCTCAATCCAAGCCTCTCTTTGCCATCCCTATGCATTTCTACAGCCAAGAAATCTATAAATACAACCTCATTCAACCAAGAAAGGATCCAGATTATCTAACTTATGCACTCTTACTCTGTAGGAATTCAAGCATCCAACAATCAAGCATCCATCATCGAAGCATCCATCATTCAAGCTTTCATATCATGGTTGCCTCCTGTAGCTTTGTTTATCAATTTTCATGTCAATCCATGCTAATTTAGTTTCTTTTATCATCTAGTTTTATCACATTTAGTTCCATATCATCGCATTAGCATCATTTCATTCTTTAGATTGTCATTTTAACAGTTATAGTGTCATTTAAATCTGAGAGCACATAGTTTAATAAATCTTTAAAGATAGGAGACAATGAGATGATTTCAATTGATTATTAGTTTAATCTTTGATGCAATGTTTCATTAAGAAGCGTTTTATTGCTTTATACCTTATTCACACTTATAGGTGTCATAGTCAATTTTTCTTTTAGTATATTAAAAGCCTCTTGACGTTTCTCCGTCCACTCAAATATCTTCTCCTTTCTTTGAAGGGAGGTAATAGGACATGCAATTTTGGAGAAATTGGCTACAAACCTCCTGTAATACTCTGTTAGACCCATGAAACTACAAACGTCATGCACAGTTTTTGGCTTTGGCCATTCCAAGATTGCCTTTATTTTTTCTGGGTCCATCGCGATCCCTTTTGTAGAGATGATGTGCCCTAGATATTGTACTTCCTTCTAGAAGAATGAGCACTTGGATAAATTTCCATATAACTTATTTTCTCTCAAATGCTTCAGTACAAACTGTCAGTGTTGGGGATGTCTCCCCTCATTTTTTGAGTATATCAAGATATCATCAAGAAAAATGAGCACAAATTTTTCTAGCCAATCTCGAAACACACTATTCATTATATTCATGAAAGATGCTGGTGCATTCATTAGACTAAAGGGTAACACTTTACACTCATAGTTCCCATACCTTTTTCTAAAAGTGGTTTTATGTATGTCTTCATCCCGTAATCTCAATGGATGGTATCTTGATCACACATCAATCTTGGAGAATACTGTCACCCCTCACATTTGATCAAAGAGATCATCTATGCATGGTAAGGGATATTTATTTTTTATTCTGGCCTTGTTGAAAATTTGATAATTGATGCATATCCTTAAAGTGCCACCCGTCTTTTTGACAACGATTATCGGTACCCCCCAAGGTGAGACACTAGGTCGTATCAGACCCTTATCCAAAAGTTCTGACAATTGCGCTTTTAGTTCCATTAATTCAGTAGTAGTCATCTAGTACAAAGCTTTGGAAATTAGCTCTGATCTAGGTATGAGATTGATGGAAAAATTGAATGCCCTTTTGGGAGGTAGTCTGGGCAATTCATCAGGGAAAACATTTGAAAAAACTCAAAGGTAAGGATACTTGTCCCATTCTGAACCCTTCTTTTCTGAAACTCCCCCAACCCCTTCTACTGGTATTTTACGAGTTTCATAAAACATTAGGTCATCAAAGAAGAAAATTTATTGGTTTTCCCTTGGCTCCTCTAATTCTTCCATTTTGACTGCAAACAATTGACAACCCCTTCATTTGGCCCTCTTAAGTTGCATTGTTGAAATCTACCTTAACTTGGTTGTTCTTGTAGTTCCTTGAATAAGCACTTTATGCCCTAGGTCATCTAGGGATTTCATTATTTTAGTGAAACAATCTAGTTTTGATCTATGTTTCCATATCTAGTTGATCCCTAATATGACATCATAGGATCCTAGAGGAGCCACATAGAGGTTAAATTCTGTTAAATTTTTTGGCAAGTCTACCCTAGCCTCGAATAAACACTGCTCTACCTGAGCCTTTGATTGATTAACATACTCTACTAGCCATGTTTTTTGCATAAATCCAACCTTTCTAGGAATTTTAATTAAGAATTTAGGCAATAAGAAGCAGTCTGTAGCTCCATTATCTATTAAAATAGTAATAGGTCTGCCAAACAACATACCTATGGTCTTGATAGGGATTATTTGGTACCCCACTTGTCTATTATCCAGTGCAACATGGATCCGTTGTTGAAACGTGGTTTGTTGAGGTGGTAGAGGATCTCCATGAGGTAGAAGACTTGATGTTTTGGCAGGGTACTGATTATCATAATGATCTCCACCACAAGTAAAGTAATCCCCAAGCAATCCTTGCCTCTCAATAGGTTTTCTAAAAGCTTCTTGATTATTTTTACCATTATTGTTTTGATTTTCTTCATTCCTCTTGTCCTTACGACCTTCACCCTTATTCTCACAATGACTCTTTCCCCCTTTTCGTTGAAAATCTGATGTGAGGGAAAGCATCTTCCGATTGCTTTACCTCCAACCTCAGAATTTAGTGGTCCCCCGCACACTTCCTAACTAGAAGCAATCCTACCCTTCAAAAAAAGGTTGTGTTGGGAATCCTCTTAGTCACCATCTGAGCACTAGTGTGTACCCCACTTAACTAAATATATTGAAATACTAAGGATAGAGTCCTACTAAGTACAACACCTTTGGTTAGCTAAGTGTTTGGAGTACTGTGAATTGACAAGTGCACATGGTGGCAACAATACTCATTATGGCCACAATTTTTGTACAACTGTACAACCGCTACAATAGCATAGTCAAGGTTCACCACCTCGCTCGACTTGAAGAAAGTTACTGACCTAGGGCTTTCTAGACTACCTGTCCTACCCAAGAAACATGCTCAAAATACAATGCACATAAATAGGACAATACTTTCAACCTCCCTAAGGTGACAATTTCAACTTTTCCAAGAACTTCCACATTATGGGGTAAAATCCATGGGTTTATGACTTATGTCACATGTTTAATCTACCCTAATTCTCTTAGGGTTTCCTCCATCATAACTCAATATAAGAGGTCAAGACTTAAAAATAAAATCCTTCTTAAGCAACATGGTTGTGGAGCCCTTGATACCCACAAGGTTATTCCTCCATACCAATTATGGTAAAGAACACATAATAGAAAATTCTTTTATGCAATATATTTTTTTATGATTCCCAAGCACTCACAAGAATGCAAATGGGTCATAATAATTGTTCCAAAAACAAATTATAATTATTCAAAAGGTAAAGGCTTCTAATCTTCTCTTTTTGAGTTGTGACACTAATCTTTCCTTGTTATTAAGAAAAATAAGAAGGGAACATGAATAATATGGTTGCACACAACTAGTAATCATATTAGTATATCCTATTGTAATAAAGTAGTACTTTATAATTACTCGAGAGAGCATTCTACTTTACCCAAGCAAGACATGAAAGCTAAACATTAAACTCTTCGAGATTAAGATGGGTTTGAAACTTTGAACTTTCAAGAATCATTGGTACGACTCAAGAAAAAGTGCATAGGTCAACCAAGGAGTTAGAAAAATTTTGTAACTACTTAAATGCATAAGTATTACACGTCTAGTTCTTTAGATTAAGATAACTTGAAAAGAGTAATAATACTAGGATTTACTAACAAAGCTTCTAAGTCTTTTACCTATATTTGAAGATAGGTATTTGATTCAAGAATCTAAATGACTTAGTATATGTTTTCCTTCTTTTATCATATTAAGATTCCGACGTAAGAAAGAATTGGCATCAAGAGTTGTTCAACATTTACAAACATAACTAAAATACAAAGAAAACTTGATTCATTTATTCAAAGAAAAGATTGTTTCTCCATAGTTTAATCCACGACATACTATTTTCATTTCTAAGGCTTGTTCAAAATGATTTCTTAATGTAAAGAAATGTTGGAGATAGAGTTAATACATGAGCACATGAGCTCTCAAAATTAATGACAATCTTTCAAAGTTTGAGAGGAGAATTGGAGATCCATTAGCATTTACCCGCCAGATAAGAATTGTGAATAAGGTTGAATAGAAGACCTCCAAAAACTTGGAAGAAGCTTGTTAATGGTTGCCTTTTTCATTTCTTCACTAAGACTACCACGCTACAATATTTTCAGTCACATTGTTCCCCACTATCCTTTACTGCTCCCTTCTTAAATATATTCTCTCTTGTTCTTCCTAAACAACACCCATTCAAAATAGTAACACAATCTTTGATTTGCCAACCCCTATGTAGTTTCTAATAGGGGTATATATAATAATCTTCAAGGATTCGGTTCTAGAAACCGTTTAGTAGAAAGCATTTATTAATTAGTTCTTGATCCTTCCACTAGTAGAATTTTGTAAATAAATGACTAGGTGACTAAAAATTTTAGTCACAACAACTAAAAATGACTAAACTCTACTATTTTTTTGCAACACAACTATAAATGACTAAACAAATGATTAATTTGGTCATTGGGTAAAAACACAACTAAATAATTAGTCACAAAAATAAAAAATGACTAAATAATTAGTCAAACAAATTGGTAATTTCCCTCTTCCCCACCAATTAAAAATGTCATTACAATTAAAAGTAATACACAATAAAACATTTGGAAGATTTGAAACTATGAAAATATTCCCTCCTTTATCCTTCACAGGGAAGGGTTTCTCCCTACCACTCCAAGGACTAGATACCAACACCACACAAAACCAGATCCAAACATTGAACAAAACCTGTAGCTATAGCTTGGAAGTCATTCACACATCACCAAAATATTCAATGGAAGCAAATGCCATTATTTCCAAAGTGGAAGGCTCCAACGTTAGCTCTAGATTGTTCCAATGCCCTACGACCGTGTCTTTTAGGGAATCCCCAAGAAATAGAAGTTCAAAGGTATTGCATGGCGAGGCGTTTGATGGCCTAGAATGGTTTACTAAATCAAGGGAGGAATGTTGGGTTACATTCCACACTATGCATCTTAACGTAGCCCCTCAACACTATGTCTCTTAAGATTTTATGGATAGACTAGTTGCAATTCTTTTAAAAATTTGGAGAGGTATGTCTCTTGGAAGGGTGCATCTGAACAATTTTTTAAGAACTTATTAGTTAATGATATTGTGTATTTTGCAAAGCTGAGATTGATCATTATCAGCTTTGGGATGAATTATAAAGCAACATCATATAGAATTAGTCTCTTTTTCCTACTGAATAAATCCATGTTAATCCCCTTCAAGGATCTGGTGCACCTATTTGGAGGCACATGAAACAAGAAATAAAATATCTAAGTATATTTCAGAAGTCAAATATTAGCATATGGCTTTCTTTGGGCAGATTAGTGGTAGCAAGATCCATATCTCCCCATTGATACAAGATTTTCAGTCATAAGGTATCAGACAATCTAGTCCATGATTCAATATCAATAACATACTAATAACATCCAAAGCTATTTTTTACTTTTAATAACCATTGTCATTAGAATTGGACCATATGTACTTGCAGTATCCCCTACAATAGGATTCCAGCTAAAAAATTTGTGCCAACACTTAGAAGCAAGAATTTACATTATTTTTTCTGCTTGACATCTTGCTTGGGTGGACAAAAGATCTTAGATCATAGAGGCTCTTAAACCTAAATTGGATTTGCATACCTTCTTAATAAATTTTCTTTGTGCCTTATATTTTGTTTAATTTTGTTCTCTTTGATGATAGATAAGTATTATTGTGTGGTTTTAGTAATTTTTGTTGTTTTTTCCTGTTATTGTTTTAGTAGTTTGGATCTCTTTCATAAGCTCCAAATTTTGTTTGAAAAGAAATTGATATTTCATCCTTTTGATTAAATCCCCAGGTTCTAGTTGCTTTCAAATTTAGTTATTTTTATCTCACACTCCAATGTTTATTTCAACACACATATTAACAGGTTTACTTGTAGTAGTAGATGTTGGTATTCAGATTCAAACCTTTCTGTCCAAATTTTGAGTCTAAAACTTTAAACCTCTTTTTTTTAGCCATAAAAGTAGGTTTCTTTTGGAAACCAATTTTGCATTACAACATGAGAATAGAAATTTGTTTGTGCTGACTTCAAATGGCATCATGAGGTTTGGGCGAGTATGAAAGCTGGAGGTGATTTTAGTGCATAAAATTTAGCAAAGAGAAAGGTCCTTGTACGCCACCAAGGAGTGCATGAAATGATGAATGAAAAAAAGAACTTGTTTGAATGAGTAGTGGCAGTTGTTGAGCCCCTCTAAGATATTTTCATGCAAGAAGATTTAGTTAACTACTCCAAGACATCAGTTGAGATTATCAAGGAGTTTCAATGAGAGAAATAAACATGTTTGTCCCTTCTATGCCTAGAAGAAGGTGAGGCCAATTAAAGCATTGAAGAAGCAATTGTACTCATTGTTCTCCTTTTGAATACATCTTCCTTGTTTCTCTCACACAATCAGTTACTTTTCTTTTATATCTTGTTGTAATTAGGTAAAAGATGGGGAGCTACTGGACTTTTGGTATCAATTTCTGCATATTGAATTTATAACACATGCTTGAGCCTTCACAATCAATAAAAGAACTGATTATTACCTTTCTCTTGTATGGTTCCATTGTGTTTTCTTAAAGAATTGTAGGTTTATCTTGTGGATATCAGTTCCTTCCACAACTACACCTTTCTCCTCCTCACCTTTGTGACAGTATTCCATGAGTTTGTGTGAATGTAGGTCAGATCCTTGAGGTTGTTTTGTGCTTGATAGGTAGGTACAGGGTTTCCCCTATTATTGGTGTATCACCTTTTTTATACTTTCAGTCACTTCTCCCTCCTTTTCCATGATGTGAACCTTGTTTATATTATTGAGTAGTTTTTTTTTAGTAGTGTTTATAGATAGAATATGGACGTCTTGAAAGAGTAGATCATACGATAAATTTGGGTTGTCTTTGATACTCATAAATAGTTTGTAAAAACAATATTTTTATCTTGTGCAGGTTGCATTACCATTGGATATTGGAATATTGTTTGTGGGATATGGGGTTAGCCTTACTTCCTACATAATATGTCTCCTTTCTACATAAGATTAAAAGGGTTGATGTTTATCCTCTGAATATATGGGTGAATCAACATCAATATTTATATAATATAGCTAACCTCGACTCATTTTTATAGAATATATAACATTTTGAGGTCTAAAATAGGTTTATTATGTTTGTTTTTGGTATTGATTTTAATTCCCTTATTTTTAAGTACTTGGCTAGGTTCCTATCTACATAGCTGAAATAACTCCGAAGAACTTGAGAGGAGCACTCACAAATACAAATCATGTCAAATTCTTTAATCTGCATTATTCTTTTGTCAGTAGATATGCCATAACATGATTAAAATAGAAAGAATTATACCAATTAAAAGTTAGAAGAAGCATCATTGCACTTCATTATGCTCAAAAGAAAGTGCTCCTATCTGCAAATCTGAGTTTCATTGTTGAATCCTCTAACAGTTGTCAATAATTGTTGGTATACTAATAGTATACCTTCTTGGAATGTTGGTGATATGGAAGAAAATTGCTTTTATAGGTAATAAAATCCATTAAGATACCACTTGACATGTTCTCATCAAATAAAACATCACAATAAGTAGTGAATGTTCTCCATCCAGGTTGAAGTCTAGTAAAAATCACAATATATATAGGCTTAGTATCATAAATACATCAAAATTATATTTTTACATGTGAGGAAACTCAACATTGGTCCACTTATATCTGGCATGAATGGTCTTTGTAGGACTTATCCCTTGTTCTATTTTGGTCTTGGGTCTCTTCTTTATTCCAGAGTCCTCTAGGTGGTTGGTGAGTAGCTTTTTCATTTGGTAATTTCATCATGTTTTGCGGTTTATATATAGGAAATTAAAAGAGTGAGTGAAATTATGGGAACCTAATCCAACCAAAATGCTTCTTATGGCCATAAAAATGTAATCTAGAGGATGATATAATTAGGAATTTAATTTTTAATACCAAAAAAATTTGATTATTTTGTTGATGCATTTGTTGTGGTCTTAGGGACCACTCCCATTATAAACATCGGTTTATGCATCAACCCTTCTATTGTCAATTATAAACATCATAAATGACCATAACACCTATGAACCTATTGTTTCTTTTGTGCCTTCACCCATTATGTTGATCCAATTGACACCTCTAGCATCTTTCAGGTCAATGATTCTTTTTTGTCCAATGGTTCTATGCTAGGGAAAGCTTAATTAGTGATTATGAAAGGTTGTTTGAAGTGATCCTATGAAAAATACCATAAGTTGCTTCAAAATGTTATGATCCAACACAAGAGAAAGCTATTAGGGGATACTTGGATTTTCCATTGGTATCTTTATGATTATATACACATCTTTTTTTACATAGTTTCAAAATACACATTTATGATAATATTCACATAGCAAGAACCTTGAAAGGCTGGAAACCTTGCTCTCATTCTTCCTAGGTCACTCCTCCAGAGCCCATATCATTATTTGTGGGCTCTTTACAATAGCTTATCCACTGATGAGAAGGCTCCCCTCATTTGCTAATGAAATAAATTGTCATCCGCTCTACTTGAATGTGTAATGTGATGTAGCACGTTCAATGTCACAAGGTGCAGTTTGAGAGCAAAATTTGAGACTTGATATCAATAGAATCCAACTTCTTACAACACAAAATGAAAAACCAACATCCCAACCAAAGCAACTTAGAATATTGTCATTTTTAGTTTACAAAATGTTTCTAGAAAAGTTAGGGGACATTTCCAAATTGAGAATGGAGAGGCTCTAGGACTTGATTAAGTCTCACCCACATTACATCCATGTCTGGTTTCATTTTCAATACTAGTTATCCTCTTCTAGCTTAATATAAGGATTTTTTAGAGGGTTTAATGTATTACATGCCTACAAAATACTTTTGTTGAATAAGAGTCTCCCTTTTTCACGTGACCTTTTACAATTTTATATTTTAGTTGGATATATATGTCAAAGGAGATTTCCTAAATTCCATTAAACCTTCAATATTCCTTATTTCCTAGTTAAAGTATTCAGGTTTGCCAAGTATTGTCTTTCTCATGATGTATATAAAAAATTATTTGACCCCTAGTTAATGTCTAAGTATTCACAAAGAGTCTTTGAAGGTAAACCCATGCATACAATATTTAAGGGAATCATCACAGTTATGTGGAGAAAGTGTGATGATTATGAAAAAGTGTTTGGAAACTCAAGCCACTACTTGAAAGGCATCATAGTCATAACCCTAAGTACTCAGAATAATGGATGCTACAATTGCTATGCCTGTTGAAGGGCTAGGTAGACTGCAGTCTAGAGGGGCTAATTGAATGTGAGTAGAATGACAAATAACTAAACATGATAGTTGATAAGAAGAAAGAAGCCCTCAAGATAGCACATGTGACAGTCAATAAGGGATCAAGTATGAAAATGATAATAAAATTATTGATAAGTGATACCACAATCAACATCAGTCACAGGTACATATTCAAGGAACAATGAAGACAACTATTGAATGGTGGTGTTAAGGTCTTGTTTGAATATTCATAAACTAGCAAAAGATGACAGTTTGAAGATTAGGATAGTTATGATCTAGAGCATAAATAATGAAGTCTTAATGACATGATTACATCAAAGTTATTATCCTCAAGGAAGCATAAAATATGATAGTGCATGTGTCTCTTTAAAAGGTTTAATGATAGTTTGCAATGATCAAAATATGGTGAACACTTCAAATTTATCAATGCTTGAATGATAAACATGATTGTTATAGTGCACATACCATAAGAGGCAGCCTATAGTGTATCAAACTTGGAAATCCTTGTTTTTTTTCATATGTTGTAGTTACAAGTGCCTTGGTAGACATACATGAAAATGTGGAAGTATAGACAAGGAAAGCGAATTGTTTCAAAAAATACCTCAAAGAAATGTGATATAATGGAAGGTAGCCTTCCCCGCTCTCCTGCAAACACTTCAAGCCATGCTTGCAGTGATGCAAGAAAGCCTATCAGGCTTTCCCGCATCATTGCAGGCATGACTTGAAGTGTTTGCAGGAGAGCGAGAAAGGTACCATACTATCTTATGGAAATATTTGAAAATCATCAAGTTTTGTCTTGGATGATAGCTCAAGATGCTTGTTTCATCCTTGAGTTTTTCAGATGTTTTTAGGAAATGTACCATCCCATTTTCAAACTCAAGTGTGAGAATCCTATGGTGATATTTGAGATCATGAAGGATTTTATTAAATTAGAGAATCAGATACCGCTCTTTGTGTTGGAAGAAGTTCTTGCTATGGAACATATTGTTGCCCTTGAAGAGGAGGTTGCTAATGAAGAATCAACTTGGCATGAAATGGCCAAGTCTGAACTTTAAATTTTGATCAAGACGATGTTCCAAGACATGTATTACCAACCTTTTGATTATTTTCCTGATGAAAATAATTCTCGTAGAAGGTCTCCGCTCTCTCACAAACACTTCAAGCCATGCCCATTTGTGATGCGGTAAAGCTTGATAGGCTTTCCCGCATCACCACGAGAATGGATTGAAGTGTTTGTGGGAGCGAGGAATGCTGCCTTCCATGATATCACATTTGTTTGAGGGATTTTTTGAAATAGTTCACTTGCGTTGTCTATGCTTCCACATTTTCATGTATGTCTAGTAGGGAACTTGTAACTATAGACTAGATTTATAGTATTCAAGCTCAATAGGCCGGATTGCAGCTTTATTTGGTTGCATGTCGAATATCTCACTGAACTAAGAAACTGCTAAATTTATTGACTCAAAATTGTTAGATGATTACCATGCTTTTTGGGTTTTATTTTTATCAAATTGGCTTTATGTGTCGTTTTAGTCTTTTACTCATTAATTTTTTTTTGTTGAAATAGTGTTTGTGGAGGAAAATAAGCTGTGACGATACCAAGGTCCCTCTTCTAATAAAAATATGAAGAGAATGCTGGCATAAATTGAACCTAATATATAGCCTCTTGGATCTACATTTTTCCTTCTTTTACACTGGATTTTGCAATTTTAGATGCTTTCTATTAGGGTTTGAGTTGCAGTGTTTGCTTTGTGTGACATCCACTTTACTGTTCAAGAATAATTTTGTGGGTTAAATGTTCTTATAATATTGTGTGATGATGTTGAGGGTAAGGGTGTTTTAAACTTTGACTGTGAGGATATTCTTGATGTTCTAGGGATGGCTAGGGAGGGCTCCATTTCTTTATTTAGATTGTTTAAATGGGTGTTTCACGAGATTAACATGACTAATGTTAGAGTTCGGGATACGATGAGTAAAGTTGGTGATTCTTCAGTTTAGAATCAGATTGATGAGCTATTTGACTCTTTGAAGATTGTTGGTGATGAAACGTTGAAGATGAAGCAGATGCTTGAGGAAATAATTCTCACCCTTGAGGACCAAATGGAGAAGATTTGTGCTAAATTGGAGAAGGGTGGGGAGGCAACAAAATATTTTGTGAAGCTTGAGTCTGTTGGAATTTCTAATCCTTTTGAAATGGCCAAGAAACGTAAGGAGATTGCTCCCGGTGAGGAAACTGGTGCTGGTGGTAGGCTTGTGGAGGAAGAGGTTTTTGTTGATAAGGTTGGTGGTGTGAAAAATGTTTTGATTAGTGAGGTGAATGTGGGTGGGCCCAATATTGGAATGAGGAATAAGACCAAGGTGTAGGTCGGGGATCCTACTATAGATTCGTCTAAAGTCATGGATGATTGTCAGAAGGCTTTGATGAGTGACATGAAGGCTGCTGATATCCTGAAGAACATGTAGTGTTGTTTCTTTTGTCCCTCCTTTTTGGTTGGTTTTGCATTGATGGTTTGCTATTTTTTGGTTGTTGTATGCTTTATGTAGTTATCTTTTTCTTCAACTGATCTTTTTTGTAAAGGGTTTCAGGCCCCTTCAAAACCCGTTTGACCTCTAATCAAAAATACTATTTCTAGGATTCTTTAAAATAGATATTAACTTGAAAGTTATTTTTTGTTTGAACATGCATAAACTTAAGAGAATTTATGCTTTGTTTATGTTAATGTGGTCTACAATTAAACTATTTATTTTTATAACACGAGGTAAGAAAATGGAAAAATTCCTAGTTCTTTAACCAATTTTCTAGATTCCAAACATGAGTAACATTATAGAGGCTATTGGTTAAGAGTTTTATGAAGATTGTCTACCTTATTGTAGGGAATTTAATTTTTTTTCTTACATTTTGTAATAGACTTGAAAATACATTGTCTCATGAAAGATCCTACCCAAGAATGTCAAACAAACATGATGTGCATTTTAAATTTCAAATTCTAGTGATCTTGTTCTCATGCATTTTTTATGGTTTTTGTGTATAATATTGATTTGAGAAACTATTTTACCTTTTGGCTGGGTGGCTATTAGCAACATCTCACAAGAACCATGTCCTTAGTACACTACTGCTTACTTGTTCCTCCTCCAGATAATTTTTCACTCTAATCCCTAGGTACTATAAATTGATAGAAATATATTTTTGATGTTGAATCTGAAGATGTTTTGAAGAGAGGTCTTATTTGTTGAGTACATTTTGTAGGGCACTGTAAAATTTGCACTAATGATGTCTCAAATGGAGGGTGGTTGTCCAATTTATTACAATGTCATCACATATCTCTTTCTTTAGGTAATTTCTTTCTAGTTTTTGTAAATTCATATATCTTGTTCTTATTGATAAATAGCTTATGGTTTTTGATATGCAACTTTGAAGTTGAGATGACTATTAAAATATTTCTCTCAGTGTAATTTGTTTTGTTATATGATAATTTCTTGTAGTACCTGTATTGGGTGTAGATTCATGCATCAAGTTGTTTGAAAACTTCAAGTCTTATGAAGGGCTATATTTCTTCTTGGGTGCATATTTGAGCTCCATGTGATTTGACTTTTGATTTTCACTTGTATCATTTTGTCATTGATATTCATTGATCTATCTGAGGAGGTAATTTTGTAGTAGCTTGGGAACCTTGTACTTATATGGTAAACTGTATTTTCAATGTCATTGGTAGTGAGGATCCTGACATTCACTTTAAATACATTGAAGCAACAACTAAAATTGGAAAAATCAAGGAGGTGGAATGTGTAACCAAAGAGTCAAACTTCTATGATGCTGAAAATACATAGAACTTTATTATGGAAGCAAGACTTCCAAATGCTTCTCCACTGATAAATGTTTGTGATCAGTTTGGATTTGTCCACTGTCATGTTTAGTAAAGCTTATCAATCAAGGTATATGCATAACATAGTTCTCAGTCCATACTGAGCATTCATGGTGTGAAGCCTACAGAGGAATCTTTCATAGGACCCTTCAACTTCATTTTTAAAGTAGTTCTTTCATGTTTTTGAGTTGTATAAGGAAAAACAGAGCATTGTAACTTAGTTTTCTTAGTCACATCATTGAGAAACAAACTTTGTAACACATTTTTCAAAGCAAAGAAATATATTTCTATCTTGTATCTGTTGTAAGAACACCTTTTCTCAATAAAATTTCAATATTTTTCCTTCTTAATAGTTGTTTGATTATGTGCAAATGAATGATTGATTATGTTTTTCTGTGTTTTATGTTTAAACCTCAAAATCATTGTCTCATTTCTAGCACTTTTAGGCAGAAATTAGTGAACAAAAACAATTAATATAAACTACCAATTGACTAAATATACTACCAACTGATAGAAATAAGTGAATAAATATGACTAAAAATATACAACTAAATATACTACTAGTTGACATAAATCAATGAATAAATATACTACCAATTGATAGAAATCAGTGAATAAATTTGGTATTGACTAGATCACACTCAATTGACTCGAGCTCAGATGGCTACACTAGAGGCTTCACAATGTAACCTTTCTACCAAATGATACTTTCCCTCTTTCGTTTTGAAGGCACTTGGTTGTCCTGCATTCTACACTCACAAATAGTAGTTATCCTGACAACAGTTAAACATCTCCATCATATCACATTTATATTTATAATTTATTTTTAAAGAAGAATTTCTATACATAACTTTCCATCTGGTTTAAGGCATCAAGAATCCATTACTCAATCAGAAAATTAAATAAAAGCATTGCATATTTCATCGTAACATCATTGATGAATTTATTGCATTTCATTGCAAAATTTACAAAAAGTAAAAGTAGTATTTTGAAAACTAGGGGGGAATGTAACAAGGATTCAATAATGACAACCCATTCACCCAACCAACCTTAACCACTAAACATGTGTACTTTATTTTATAGATACAAGCTTACACAAATACAACCAAGTGGTAAGATAAAACCATTTACAACAAAACCATGCGAATATAAAACAACTGACCCCTCATATGATATTGGGTACTAAGTTTTCATTTTATTAAATGCTTTCCCCAATATTATATTATTATTTGATGTCTCTCAGACATAAAATAATAATCCAATGTTACAATACACCATAAAGTGGTTCCCAAATAATTACCTAGTATGGCTAAACACACCTCCTAGGTGCATCACAACTAAATAATTATTTAATTACAACATTATAATATCAAATTTTATGCAATGGTGTACAACAACATATCTTGAAAAAAATCTCACTTTGTCTTCAAAAGATTTTGGCTTTTAAAAAGTGGTGAAAATAGTAGGTTGTTGATATTTTTTCCCTTCATTTTTTATAGTAACAATCCAGGTTATTAACCTTTTTCCAAGAATTTTAAATTTTTTCAAATATTTTTCATTATTGGATAGGCATGCTTTGTTGTGTGAAGTGATGTGGAAGAGGACTCATCGATACATAAGTTTCTGACAACATCTATAGATAGAATTGAGTTTCCATGTAAATTTGGGCATATATGAATAAAATATGTGGGAAAGAGAACTTTATTTATATGAAACCATTGGTAACCTAAATCTATGATACACTACTAAGCATTTAATCCCAATAAGTTACTCTCTTCATACTTAAGAGAAAATATCTTGTAGCTAGGGGTGTGTAAAAATCCTTTGTAGATAGAACTTTGAATATTGTATTGGTGTATTATTTATGGATGGGATAAGTATACCAAAGGTTTTATAGATTAGACACACTTTATCAGGTATAATTTTTTCCATATAAAATTTAGTCATGAATAAATTTAAGAATATTTGGTTAGTTATTTGTGATAAACTTCACACAATTTTGAGTAGATTAGGCCATAATAATGTAATCATAGGTAATTAACATAGTAGGTTAGTGAATCATGATGTTTACAATTTTATTATTGTGACAATTGAGTCTCATATGTTGATCTCTTATATGGCTTGAAGTCATTTATTAAAAAACTAATCTAGGTCAATTTTTTCATGTCCTTTCCACCCATCCCAATTTGTTCCTTTCACGATGCTAATAATTTTGGTATAAATATATAGGATAATTACTCTGGTTGGTGGTTGTAGAAATCAAAATTTGAATGATTCTCAAAAGATTTCCTTGAAAATATGAATAAGGAAACCAAACCAATATTCGATAAATATAGTTCATTGTACTCTAATAATTGGCCAATTGAACAAGTTAGATAAAATCAATGACCTTACTAGCCAATTGATTAGGCTTAATGGTAAATATATCATGAATTGACAAGTCTATTTGAATGGATAGTCATCTATTTGTCAAAATTTTACCATGGGATAACACTCTTCAAGTGAGCTACATCATGGAGGGACACAAGGCAAAACTTCAAAGGTGTGTCACACTATCTACAAACTTAGGATATTTTGGCAAGATGGTTTCACTTAAAATTTTGTTGCTTAAAATATTTTTTGTTGAAATGATGGTGAATGCCATGGTCATTTTGTGGATTCCAAAGTTCTAACTGAAAGTGTTTTAGTTGAAAAATTTTTGGTTGAAAATCTTTAGGTTCAAGCCATTCATAGAGACATGTTTCCAAAATTTAACTTATAGACTAGTTTTATAGATACATGTTTCCAAAAATCAACCTATAGGTTGGTTTTGCATATACACGTTTACAAAAATGAACCTATAGATTGGTTTTA
This sequence comes from Sequoiadendron giganteum, assembly GCA_007115665.2. Lineage (NCBI taxonomy): Eukaryota > Viridiplantae > Streptophyta > Pinopsida > Cupressales > Cupressaceae > Sequoiadendron > Sequoiadendron giganteum. The sequence continues at coordinate 564,018,429 of CM021108.1, forward strand.
CATGGAATAGTTTTGTTTGAAATTGTTTTTCTTGAGACAATGTGTAACCAATTCTCTAGTGGTTTTTCAAAAACAAAAAAAAACTCTATCTTCTTCTCATTTTTTCTCAAAATCTAATCACCATTGATATAAAAAACCATTAGAAAGAATTTTGAAACCATACTAACCAACACCAAACTATAAGATTTGATTGTTGCTTATCAAATGAATAACTCATGGGGAGATGGTAACTCAAAGTGAAATATTTTTTCTACAATTGTGATTATAAATATGCATCATCATTAATTTTAAAAACATGAAACATAGTAGATATTAGATGTTGAGGCAACTTTCATGTTTTATGCCTTGGATACCTAGGAAGAAATTCCAATTAAGGAATGACTCGAAGAGATTGATCTAAGTGACAATGACCCCCAAAATTGGTGTGCATGCATCAACAAGGATCACAATAATCAAAACTACAATTGTGTTGGGATATTTCAAGGAGCTTTAATTAAACCATCCTCATCAATTATTGACTAGTCAAGTGGACAACATTTTAAGTATATCCAAAATTTGAGGTGATGAGCATTGATGCAAACACATTACCTTGCATGGGAAAATGTGATAAAGTCAAGATTTTAATTTGTGATTAAAATATGTAGTATAACATGTGCATAGTTTTGTTAGGTGGTTGCAACATAATTTTGAGATATTAATGGATTTTCATGTTGAAGGATCCATCATAAATGGGATTTCTATGAAATCTGGATGCAATTCACAAAATGGGGAATAAATTTCCTTAGAGGAAATGGCAATAGAATCCATCATAATTGTTAATTCACATCACAAGGATAAGTTACTAAGGAAGAAATTACTTGGTCAAGCTATTATTTCCCCTCCAAATGACTATTATGAGTCAACTTGAAGCATAAAATAGTTAAATTACTTGCTAGAGTGTTGTGCTTAAGAAATAAATTCTAATTTTTTTAGAACAACTTTTAGACACATGATTTCAAAACCTAGAATACATCATGGGTGCCTAAAAAATTAGTGATATCAACCTTGCATTAACATCCTAAGACATAGAAACAACTTATTGATGTCCTTGATCATATTCAAAATTTATTGAATCAACATACTTTAGATGGTTGGGTGTAAAGGATTAACTACCCTTTCCACATGCACCAAAAAGAAAAATAACTAGTTTTTTATGTGAGAATAAAAAATACTTTAAGGCAAGTGATTTTTTTTTTATAAAATTAATAGGTGACGAGTCCAATTAATGGCTCA
>CM021108.1:564024136-564051161 GCA_007115665.2 Sequoiadendron giganteum
TCTACCATATCTCAGACAACCAATGAGTCTCTCCTTTGGTTATTGTGCCCAAAAAGGGTGGTAAATGGAGAGTTTGTATTGACTACAGAGAATTAAATTCTACCACCAAAAAGGATCACTTTCCTCTTTCTTTCATAGACCAAGTATTGGATTCCCTTGCAGGAAAGATGTATTTTTCCTTAGATAGTTTCAGTGGCTATAATCAAACACAGATTGCACCTTAGGACCAAGAGAAGACAACTTTTACCTTTCCTTGGGGCACTTATGCCTATTCAGTGCTTCCATTTGGTCTCTGTAATGCACCTACAACTTTCTAAAGATCAATCATTAGTATCTTCTTAGATATTTCACATGAGTGCATGGAAATCTACATGGATGATCTCACAACTTATGGTGCTTATTTTGATAAAGAATTGGAAAACCTAAGGAAGGTTTTGTAGAGATGTGAGAAATGTTGTTCTCTCATCTAGTGAGAAATGCTTCATGATGATGCAAGAAGGAGTAGTCCTTGGCCATTATATCTCTCACAAATGAATTTAGGTGGATCCAGCCAAGATTGAGGTAATTACCAATCTCTCTATTCCTTCAAATAAAAAAGATGTTAGGAATTCCATGGTTCATGTTGGCTATTATAGGTGTTTCATAAGGGATTTCAATAAAATGGAAGCACCACTCTATATTATTTTGACTAAAGATGTTGAGTTCCAGTGGATAGAAGATTATGGAAAAGCATTCTCTACTTTGAAAGAATCCTTAACCCATGATCATGTGCTCAAAGGTCCTAATTGGGAACTCCCTTTCCGTATTCATACAAATGCATCTGATTATGCTATAGGTGCTATCTTGGGACAAAAAGAGGGAACCATTGAGAATGCAATCTACTTTTTCAGCAAAAACCTACAAGAAGCATAGTTTAACTACACTATGACAAAAAAGGAGATGTTGGCAATAATTTATGCCCTTAATAAGTTCAAACATTATATCACTAGGTATCAGATCTTTGTCCATATAGACCATGCAGCCATAAATATCTAATGAATAATCCCTTAATTACAGGAAGATTAGCAAGATGGTTGTTTCTCATGCAAGAGTTTGAGATCACCATCATAGACAAGCTAGGGAAATAAAATGTTGTAGAAGACTTTATCTCAAGGTTGACTACATCTGAGGACACTCAAGCCATTGATGACTCCTTCTTTGATGAACACTTATTTTCCATTAGTATCCATACACCTTGATATACAGACAAATAAAATTATCTGGTCACAGGTAGATTTCCCCCTCATTTCTCTCCAAAAATGAGAAGGGTTCTCATTGAGAAAAAAATTCCTTTCTCATGGATTGAAGGATGTCTATTCTATACTGGACCAGATCATGTGATGAGGAGATGTGTAAGAGAAGATGGGACATATGATATACTGCATGTATGTCACAATGAACCCTATGGAGGACACTTTGTAGCTAAGAGGATAGCAATGGAGATTCTTAATATAGGATATTACTAGCCCACACTTCATAAATATGCAGGAAATTATACTAGGAAGTGTGATAGATGTTAGAGAATAGGGCGACCAACTAAATCTAATGAGATGCCTCTATACCCTCAAGTAGTTATCAGACCATTTGATAAATGGGGACCTGATTTTGTAGGTCCCATTAACCCACCATCAAATAGTAAATCCTACATCCTGGTTTGTTGTGATTATGTTACCAAGTGGGTTGAAGTTAAAGCTATGAAGCATGCCAAAGATAATAAGGTTGCAAAATTCCTCTATGAGAAAATATTCACATTATGGGGTTCCAAGAGAGATGGTGATAGATCAAGGGGCTCAATTTACATCAACTCTTGTTACAACATTGGTCAATGAATATAACATCAGGCATATGAAGTCTACCCCCTATCACCCTCAAGCCAATGGCCAGTTTGAGGTAACCAATAGAGAAATTGAGGCTATTTTGACCAAAATAGTAGTTATTCATAGAAAATATTGGGAAAATAGGTTGCCAGAAGTTGTCTAGGCCTATAGAACCAGCTAGAAGACAACCACTAGTTTTACTCATTTTGAATTGTTGTATGGAAAGACAACCATGATGCCCATATAGTTTGAGCATACAAATCTTAGAACTGAATTAGATCTTGAGATAGACATCTCTGAGGAATAGAAGGAAAAAATCATGTAGCTAAATTTTTTGGATGAAATGAGAAAGTTGACCCTTCATTACATAGAGATAGTGCAAAATCGGAGAATCACGTGGCATGAAAAATTCATAAAGGACAAGAAGTTCCAACCGGGTGATTGGGCACTCCTTTATGTCTCCAGGTATCAAGATAATGGAGGTAAGTTGTAAACAAGGTGGATAGGACCATATGAAGTTGTTGAAGTCTTATCCAATGGTGTTGTTCAAATCACAACCATTGACCTTGTTAGATTTAAGTTGCTTGTCAACAGTCATCGCCATGGGTTGTATCATAAGCCGACTTCCAAGCAGGAATTCATGCAGTAATTTACTCAACACCAAACCCCCAAACTTCTTGCAGCTGAAGGAAGCAAATCTAGTATCCCTCTTGGCTAATCAAGGTATTTATCTATCATAATAAATAATTCCAATTTTGTGGGAGTCAACTTCTTCATCAATTCATCTAACCATCCATCTCCACCTTTCTCTCTCTTCCATAAATCCACCATCACTTCACTTCACCACCACTTCTTTCCATGACTGCTTCAATTAATTGCTCAACTATACTTTTAAAAAGGTAACCGATACTTCCTCCACATTCTTTGTAACAGATACTCCAAGTTTTTAGGTACGTGCACACCAATATGTTATATCTTAATTATCTTTAGTACATCTATTTAATTACTGTAAATTAATGTTGATATTCTACATAACATGAAAACTATACACTACCCTGTTAAATCATCATTACCACCCGGCTTGTGTGGAAACATGCTCAAGTTTAGGTTGGGGGGGAGTGTGAATAACATGTCCACATGTCAATCCATGTCAAGTTTTTCTGAATTGAGCCAATTTGAATGATAGAGTAAAATTATGGCTTGCATGTGTGAAATGACACCAAACCACTGCCATTTTTCTCAGTAGTACCCTTCATTTATGATTCATTATTTCCTTTATCACCTAGTCATAATATTGAGTCACCAAAAAGGTAAAATTCATATGGCATTGGTGTTAGGACTTCAAAAGATTTGCAGGAAGAAGAAATTGGGTCTCCAAAGAAATATTGCACGAAAGGAAGCTTTGTAGAATTGCTTGTTTGATTGCAAACAACTAAAACAATGGGAGGTTAGATAATTAGGAATGAACCCATGGTTCATGATGTGATCCTACAGGATGCACCTTCTCAGGCTAAATTCAAGAATTGCAGGTGGTTGGATTATTTCTTGAAGCTTGACAACTACAATGAGGACATTGCGCTAGAATTTTCACAGACATTCTCTAAAGGGAAGGTAATGGTAAAAGGGTTAGAGGTGATAGCTATTGAGGAGAGAATTGTAGAGGTAATGAGTTTTCCTATTGATGGAGAGCTATACCCTGCTACTAGAGATGCAAGGATAGCTAGGGCTGAATTTACTGAACACGGTGACCCTCCATTGGATGTGGATAAGCAAGGTACAAAGAGAACCTCTCTACTAGAGCCGTGGAAACAAGTAGCTATCCACATTGTGAAGTACATTACTTGTGAGGTATGCTAGTCAAACCTCCATTCCATACAATTCAAGCTCCTGAATCATATGAGGCATGGGAGAAGAATGAATGTACCTAATGTGTTTTATCATCTCTTTGAAATTGTGGTGGATGAAACTCAAAAAGCTAGGGATAATTTTGTCTCTCACCATTGTTTGATAAAATTATTAGTAGAGAAATATTTGTAAGAGGTGTCTAATATGACATGGGAGTAATTTGTAAACATTGATCAGTTTAAACCAGAAAATGTGTGACCTAGAGCTCCGCCTCAACCTCATAGGGTTAGTAGGAAAAGGAGTTTTGTTGAAATAACTCCTAGAGCCTCAACTTCTAGTGCAAACCCTGGTATAAACCTTCATGTAGCCGAACAAGCTATAGAATTTAGTTCTTCTGAGTCAAAACATTTAGACAAAGATAGTTCCTCTTTAGACTGTGATGTTGATGTTCTTCCTGAAACCCGAATTCAAACAAGGGTCACCATTAGGAAGGAGGAGGCACAAAAGAGAGAGGCAGAAATTAGGAAAGAGAAAGCCAAAAATAAAATGAAAAAAAAGTAACACCAAACCCTAAGAAACGAAAGGCTAACATTGTCCTTCCTGTAGCCAAAGAAAAACATAAAATCCCTCCTAAGAAATTAAAGCCATTTGGGTCAGCCACTGGTATGCCTCTAAAGAGAAGACTTAGGATTCGAAGAACATCTAGGGAGGACACAAAAGCCCCTATGGGGTAGGTGAATGTTGAAGAGAAATATATTTTTGAAGAACAAACACATCTAAGGTTGGCAAAAATTGCTTCTATTGCAGAATAGGTTGAGAGTCAAGAGCATGATGTGAATCAAGAACTCCTGCAACAAGAGTGAGAGTTCCTGTAGCAAGAGAAAGAACCCCTACAACTAGAACTGAGTGAACAATCTGAGTCACTACATCTGGTGCTATATGAACAACAAGAATCGGTGCCAGGGAAAATTTTGGTAGGAACACATAGACCTCTTGATTTTTCATGGAATATTTTAGCCATGAACCTATGGAGTAAAATACAAAGGAGAGAAGAGGAATGGAAAAAGGAAAAACACAAGCTAAATGAAGAAATTAAAAAGAAAGATGCAGAAATTGAAGAAAAGAACACAAAGATTGTTTCCTTGAAGGAAAAGGTGGATAATGTGGTAGCTTTAGTACCTCAAATGCTAGCATGTAGAACTCCTTCGAGAGTCTATGCCCTAAATTTGAAGGAGAATAATCTTTCCTTTAAACTGTCAAGGATCATTTCAGGTTTGAAACCTTCTATTGAGACTCCTCATGAATTTTTCTAGGCTTATCAATTTTCCCTCCTGAAGTTAAAAAATTGTTGTGTGAACTATACCTGCATAATTATGTTGTGTCCCATGATCATGGTTGGAGCCCATTAGGGATCTCCATTTAAGGGAATTTATGTATTGGATTCAGAATGAAATTATTTGGGGACAACAGTTCAGGACTTAGAAGGAAAGAGAATTCAATACTCCCTTGCCCATCAGAGATGAATCTGGTAACCCTGCAGACATTTTCCAAGAATGACACAAATTTATTTATCGACCAAGTTACAACAGGAGGATCATGCCTGTTAGAGAAGCAACCTATGAGGAATATGAGAAGGTAGTAAAAACTATAGGGAAATCAATAATGGGGTATTTATCACAAAGGTGGAATAGTTTGACAGATGAGTTGAAGCAAGTCGAACCTCACTCTTTACAAAACTATGTTGCAACATGCAAAAGAGTTGAAAGATACATAAAGTTTGGAAGGATGAAGCAATAGTTCTAGCTTCCATTAACCTTTTAACCATAGGTACACTATTATGGCCTGTGCCAGATTTTAGGTATTAATGGTATGATATAGCTGTAGAAATGAAAATATGGAGTAGATTGGAGAGCAAGAAAGGGTTCTACTGGGACCCCAATTCAAACACTGTAGAAACTGATGTGGGACAGCTGGCAATTGCAAACTTCAGATTATTGACTAGGCAAAGGAATAGTACTCCCTCTACTAGAGGACCGACAAAAACTTAGGTTGGGGGGAGTGATGAGTCCAATTAATTGCTCAATTTTGATAGGGTTTATTATCTATTTGTTGTTGTTACCATAGACTTTGACACTTGGTTGTTGGCATTTTCCATGTTATTTCCTTTAAACCATAGACATTGGGAATAAGTTTATCTTTGTGACTTTTAATGACATTAACATGCTATGTGAATTATCAATATTAATTTTACATGTGGATTAATGAATATTACTTTAATGTAGTTATAGATATGCAATTATTTGTGTGTGCTAAAGTTGTTTTGCATATATAATTAGAGCCTACAAATTTGAGGAAGTTTTTGCTAGTTGGTTGGTTGCCAAAGAAGTCAATGAGATGATAATTAAAAGGTCAGTGGAGGGAAAACTCTCAATGGAGGGAAAATCCTAGTTAGAATTAAAGAATGTAACTATCTTGTAAATGATCATATTTGTTGGTTGAGCGAATATAGGAGGTGTTGTTATGCTAGATTTGCATTAAGGCAAGGTTGGATTGATCATATTTCGTGCATGCATAATCTCCTTTCCTCTTTTTATGCTTTCCATAAGTGGTGTCCTCCTAATCTGTTGGAGTTGACCACCTTGTTAGGTAGTTAGTAGTTTTTTTTTCTATAAATAAGACTCAGATACTCCTTCTTAGAAGGTTGATTGATCTGATGTTGTACTCACATTTCTAGTTTTCAAGTAATATAATTATGTTTCTTCTCTATTGAATCATGCTTTTAATAAATAAAATGAAGTTATAAGTTTGTTGCATCTAAGTTAGTTAGTTTAAGGGATACTCATCCAAGGGGGCCCACTTGGTGAGAATTCCATCATTTTAGCTTAGTCATTATTTTTCTATTTAGTAATAGCTACAATTTTGGCAATTGTTTGTTCCTGTAGCCACTAGAATTCTATTTTGTCATTGTTCTTGTAGCCAAAATAGACAGAGTAGTTTCTTGTCCATTTGCTAAGATTTCTATTTATGTCATTTATTTCAATTTAGTATAGTTTCTGGTTGATGTTCAGTGCCTATGTTACTCCTTTTCAAGAAATTTACTTTCAACATCATGTATTTTCTAGTTGTAGAATGAATATGGCTACTATGGATTCCTAGTGCACATACTGTGCTGACCCATTTCAAGTGTATGTCCTTGGGTTCAAAATTAAATGAACCTTCATGATGATTAAGATAGCTATTCAATACATATGTCCAATCTTTGAATCACAACTTTATGGTCTTAGTTATTGAATCATTAGAGGAGGCCAGCATTTTTGGTGCTATTGTTGGGGATGTTGTCAAACTAGGAAGTTCTTTGGAGTCATTTCAAGTTTCTTTTTTGTTTTTGGTGTCTCTGAAGTTTTTTTTTACCATACTCTTCATTAGAATAATTAGTGACCTACAATTCTTTCACTATATTCTTTGTGTGAGTTGGTTGATACTAAGTAAAACTACATGCATGGGGATAGGAGAAGAGTTGCTTTAGGGAGATTCCTTCCTAATTACCCTAACCCTTTTAAACTAGCTAGTTGAGTTTCAAGATTTTCTAGAAGAAGAAGAAGAAGTATAAGTGAACCATTTTTCTAATGCATTTCTAGATTTGGCCTATTCTGAAACTTCTTTTGAAGAACAAGCTGCCCAAAACCTGATAGCGAACCCATTTTCTCTAATAATCTATCAAGAAAATATGGATGCCCCAATTCAGCCTAACCAACCAACTTTTCATTTCCCTATCCCTCCACAAAATGATGTTGACAACATCAAGAACATTCTAGCTTCATCTCTTCCTAAACTCTATGGGATTTTAATAGAGGACCCAAACACTTTCTTGTTTGAATTTGATATCCTCTGTACAAGCTATGATTACACTACTGATGCTCATAGGCTTAATTTGTTTCCTACTACTTTGAAAGAAGTTGTATTAAGATTGTTTATGAGCTTAGGAAGGAGTACTGTAAATAGTTGGGATGATATGAAGGAAATTTTTCTTGAGAAGTATAAAGAATATTGTAGAGGTAGTGATATGAGAGGAGGTGATATCTTTAGGATGCAACAAAAGGAGGATGAAATCTTTGAGGACTATTTTTCAAGGTTCTAGTTTAGTCTGAAGAAGTCTCGACACCATGCACTCAATGAAGAGTCTCAAAAGTTTCTCTTCCTTATAGGAATTAGTGAGGCTTGTGTTGATGCTCTAGATTTGATAGGAGAAGGAGATATCACCCAAGTGCCCTGGGATGCTATTAAGAAGATATGTTAGAATTACTCTAGAGCATCTATAAAGAAAGGGAGTGGTTACCCATCTTCTGTGGGTGAATCTTTCATTAATGGAGTTTCAAGGATATAAATCACTCACTTATTGTTAGACTTCAAGAAAGATATCATAAATAATATGGTAACTTAGCTAGATACACTTCAAACAAAGAAGAAACATGAGGAGGCAGAGGAAATGTTGACAAAATATTGCCCTCATTGTAGGCAAAAGATGAAAAACAAATATAAAATGATGGCCAATATTGATAGAAAGCACATTCCACCTGAATTAAATCCAATTGAGGGTGATGAAGATCAATTTTTCTATGTTGCATAAAGAAGGCCATGGGCTCCAAGACAAGGTATGCTACCACACCCATTATCTTTTAATGGACCTTATCTGAATTCTTATGCATCTGGTAATCAATGGAAACCCTAATATCCATCAATTTTTTGAGGTTATCCACCTCAGCCTTGGAGTGACCCTCCAAATTCTTGGACTAGTTACCAAAATACTCCACCCCCATGGCAGAAACCTCCAAGAAATTGGCAAACGACATGCCAATGGAGTGGAGGGCAACAATGGCCAAACTAGAAATTGGTTACATGCAACCACCTCCACAGCCTCAACAATCTTCCCTAATGCCTCCTAACTAAAATACTAGCACACCTAGACCTACTTAGTTACCAGCTCAACCCACACCCAATCCAAAAAATAAACCACAACAGTAGTGAGTCTATTTTGCAGATCCAAACCAATATTGTGCCTATGCTATGAGTTTGAGCGATATTCATCTGCATTCAGGAATCAAATTTTCATCACCTTCCAATCCTATTATCACATATATTCTTGTGGAAGATGAGGTTCATCAAAATTTACCTCATGCACCAGCTCAGTCAAGTGTGCCTACTAGTCTTGAACTAGTTATGTAGTCTGATCCTGAACCACCATTTACTCAAAGGTTAGAAGTTGTTAAGAAAAAGGAGGAAGCAACCTTTGATATTTTGGATCAACTGAAACACATATGTGTTAAGAAACCTTTGTTCCAGGCCATAAAAGATGTTCCCATATATGGTAAGGCAATAAAGGAAGCATGCCTTAAAAATCCTAGGAGGAAAAATAAAGACCCCACTACTATCCATGTGGTAGGATAGTTGGCAGATATTATGCTTGAGAAAGTGACTGTTCCTAAATAAACTGACCTGGGTAGTCCTGTAGTTGAAATCATCATAAATGGGATCCATGTGAAGAATTCTCTAGTATATTTGGGGGAATCTATTAATGTGATGACTCGAGATATCCTGCAACAACTGAATGTTACAAATCCACGACCTACTCCTACTATCCTGTAGCTTGTTGATAGTTCCACTGTCAAATCTGATGGTGTAGTAGACCTTGTTGTTATACTAGATTCTTGGTAATATCCAGTAGGTTTTAAGATCCTTTCTCCTAAAGGTTCATTAAGAGGGTATCCCATTATTTTGGGAAGACCATGGTTGGCTACAACAAATGCCTATATTAGATGTCGGGTAGGGGACATGACTATTTCTGATGGTAGAAGTACTAAAAAGCTTACCCTTTATGCTCCTTCTTATCCATCTCATGATATGGATAACCCTATTTGGCCACATTTTTGTGAAGTCGAGGAGATCAATTCAGTGGTACAACTCATGATGATAAATAGAAGTGGTACATACAATGTTGAATCTATTTGCATACAAATAGATTATTGTTGTGTACTTTTTGAGTCATGTGCATCAACTTTGTCTACTTTTTTTTGTAGTAAAATAAATCTAGATGAAGGTAATTATCACCATTCTTGTACACACAATCTCTTTTTGTCAGCTTCTCCTTTATTCCTGTTGTTATAGTGTTTTTGGAACTCTATGAAAATGTAGAAAGAAGTGAAAAATAAGAGCAAGTCACGAGCATTCAAAAGAAATATTTTAGTGGTTTATGAAAAAAATTAAAGATTCAAGTATCATGTCAAATCATATGTGAGTTTATGTGTGTTAATGTTATCATTGTTTGTGAAGGCTAACCCTTTTGTAGGTCTCCAAGCAATTCAAAAAAATCAAGCAAGCAAGCAGTTCAAACAAGCAAGATACAAGCCTTGAGGAGATTTGTATGAATTTAATTCTTCAAGGAAGCCATTAAGGGTTGTGATTTGTAGCATTTTTTTAATTCATCATACCTTCCTATCACTTATCTTTTCTATCATTAAAATTTCCATTATGGAAGTTGAAACACTGGGTTTGACTAAGGAAAAACCCTAAATGGAACAACCCTTCTTTATTCTTTGAATGTGAAAGTTTCATGATTGGAGGATATTGAAGGAAGTTTGAATATCAATCATCCATTTTTGCAATCAAAATCCCACATCTTGACAATTCATGAAAAACACGCTTAAAAAAATATTTGACAATCTGACAAATTTGTAGGCAAAAATTAGAAGCTCTGATCTGGCTCTTGAGTATTCTGAAAACAAATCTATCTACAAGGACACTTATGCCCTATGGTAAATTTTTCCTCTAAAATCAGGCTCAAATTTATATCATAAGTGCACAATGTCCTTCTCTATCCATTTTCGTTGTTTGAATTTATCTGTGACTCTCTGTGTTTTTTATATTTGCATTGGAACTGAAATTTACATCAATAGCCTAATTAGACCATTGCACTTCATTCTAGATTTGGTCAAGGGATGGTTGACTCACCTTTTAGGTTGTAAGTCAATCCTAAACATTTTCCAAATCCATCAAACTCCCACTACCTTCAAATATAAAATGAAACATTTATAAAGAAAAAGCACATAAACCTTAGTTTCAAATCTTAGGGTTTTTTATGCATTAAGCTAGAGCTCTAAGACTTCACCCAAAGATTCCATTTGACAACGAGAATTGACCAAGCTTAAAATGGTTTCCATTACTCTGCCTATAAAATAATCCATACATACTGAATTCTTAGCCTCAAATTTCATCCTTTAGAGATTGGTTCTCTCGTGTCAAAAGCTTGGAAATTAAAGACTTTCCAAGATTACAATCTATTCATGCAACACTTTTGAACTGTGAAATCATTCCTCAATCTTCTCACATGGATGAGAGCCTAACTTATTAAATAATTCATCATAACTCCCAGATCTAGCTCACGTGGTAAGACACTTATGTTAACTTGAGTGATAATACATACTAATTAATCCATTCTACACGTCAAATTAACTTAAGTGAAGGAGTTGCAACTTTATTTGAACATAAAATTTAGGCTGTAGCATAGAGAACCTCCAATAATGTTAGACCCAACAAAATGTGCTAAACAAATTCCTCTAAAAGGAAACACGAAAGTCAGCCAAAAATTCCACTTGTCATGCTATTGCACCACCTCGCAATAAAATATTGGATATGATACATAGAGTAGGGCCAAGACACCATATTTATATGTCTCGGTTGTGGTCACATGCCACTGTCATCCTAGTGAACCTTCCCACAACAAAGTTAAAGTGTGATGTTTGAGAGAGCGGGTTTCCACGCCATGTGCTCCTAGGTGAAGTCGACAAAAAACTTGCGATATTTAACTCCATAAAAAGTGCCCAAGAGACATGTGCATAAAACTCAATGTGACCTCTACCACCTATTATCCTAACACACCTCTCCACATCAAAGGCTAAAGCATAACAAAAACACATATGAACAAGTTCCATGCGCACCGAAAACTAGTGAATCAATTTAAGAGTGATTTTACACCAACTAGTATTATAAAATCTCGCCTCATTCCCATATTGAACCAAGCATCCAATGTTGCATAAGATGCTAGGTCAACTACTTAGGCTGTGCTCCCCTTGCGACCAACTCCAAAAACCCCCTACCATCGAGATTTACCACATGAAAACCGGTAAGACATTTGAGAAAAGAGGTAAGATTATTTCTTAAGAACCCCATCCGCACCAAGATTTGATAGTTTATGTACTTCAAAGTTGGTTTCTCTATATATTTATTTCACCACTATGAAGGAGGGGATTCACTACTCCCAAGTCCCAAGACAAGCATGGTCTAGAGGGATCAAATTTCCCTTGATCACCTCAAACTACCTAATAATATTAACCAAAAGGAACAATATGAAAGAGATTGCAAAACGTATTAGAAGCAGAGTTCCAGGAGTGATAATATATAGATAACTTCAAGGATAGAAATAGTAGATTGTAGAGATTTTTGAGACAAAAGGAGGAGCTATTGACCAAAGGAGGAAATCACAAGAATGGGACATCAGTGGAGCACGTTGTAGTCCTAGGGATGAACTTGTGTCTCATACAGACCTAAAACTTAAACCCTCAAACAAAATTCAAAGAATCTACTTAACTATTTAGAATTTGACATCTATTTAATCTACTAAATAGATAAAAAAACATCCAGATAAATGAAAAAGAGAGCAAGAGATCAACTTAGAAGAGGTCTTACACTTTGAAACCTCCCACAAATATCCACAGAAGCAACTTGCACACAAGGAAGATGACAAATTTTTTTGTGGTTTTCCTCAGTCAAACCCTTGTTTTGGTGTTCCCACGTCCACAGACAACTATGTAGATAGAAATAATAATAGATACAAAGTAAAGTAGAAAAAAGAGTGATAAAATAAAACCCCACTATGAAGAACCCATATCACAAAATAGACACCAAAGTGATATAATCAACCCCACAATGGAGTTCCAGTATCACGAAGCATAGACACAATAAATATTATGCTAGAAAATAGAGAAGAAACAAGAGACCATTGTCAATAGTATGTGGCTCCCTCTTGGCTTGATAGATGTGACATTGAGCGCTTGAAAGAGAGCTTTGGATATTGATGAGACTTCAATCTAGTAGAGCTTCACCATAGAGAATGTTGGATGTTGTGGTTGTATTGTTGATATGTGGTTGTCATTGATGTCAACACTATTAGCATTGGTGATGCTTACGGTTGTATATGTCAGGGAGAAGGTCAAAGTTTTAGTAAGTGTTGTACGTTGATAATAATAAGGTGCACATTAAAGGGTTTGTTGCTGAGCCTATCTAGTATGTTGTCCAAAAATTTTAGTGGTACGCATCAAGAATTGAGAAAGTTATGAAGATATGTGTTCCTATAATTATTCAGTTATTGTAGCAAGTGTTTCTGGAAGATGAGATTGCAATTCTAGTAAATGTGGTTGTTGCACATGTTTCTGTGACATTCATAGATGAGTCTAAATTGTGCTCTATCTCTGTTGTACATCTGCATTGATTGGAGTTCTTGTGATTGAAGATTTTTTCTTGCATGTTCAAGTTTTTCATGTTCTTGGTAGACATGATGGTGATAGCGTGTTGCGGATCTCTATGGATTAATACTTTATTGTTTGGTGTGCTTGAGGGTATTTATTTGGGTCCTCATTACATTGTGATCGACCTATGTTGGTGCACATTAAGGTTTATTTATGTATTGAGGCCGACAGTTGTAATTTATTCTTTTGTGGTTGATCGAGTAGTTGATGTAAATCCATGTAGCGGATATATAAGTCTGATTGTCTCTTAATTGTTGGGTGTGTGAGTGTGTGTATGTACGAATAAAGATCAAATCATCTAAATGTAGAGAAAAGTGTGAAGAAGGTTGAGCGAAGTTTGTTTGTGCCTAACCGAAACTGTAGTCAAGCTTGTGAAGAAGCTAATTTCTCAGTTCATGTTCATCAGATGGATTTAATTTGATTATTGTATGTAAGGTAGTGAGCCTTCCTTTGAGTAGTGAGCTCTAGGCAGTGTGCCTGAATACATGTGCATTCCCTATTTACTCTTCATTATACTTTTAACAGGGTATAATATTGTGGAGTAACATCCACCGTGGTTTTTCCCCTAACAGGGTTTCCACGTATAAAATATTGGCATTCATGTGTCTTTGAGGTGTTATTGATTTATGCTTGCACTGTTAATTATTAAATCTGAGATTAAAGTTTGATTAATGTTGAATAAGTTTTATTTTGGTAACAACTGATTCACCTCCCCTCTTAGTTTTTTATTCTTGTTTTTCCAAAAAATTGTATCAGAGCTAGTTCCTCTGGAAGAAAAGCTTAACAACTTGAGGTGATCTAAGATGGCATCATACAAGAAGGAAAGTCATAGATTTGATGGAACAAACTACTCTCTATGGAAAGTCAGAATGGAATTTCATTTGAAGTGCATTGGTGAGCCTTTCTAGAAGATTACAAAGAGTGCATATACTATCCCTCAAAATGGTTCATCTACTGCTGATGAAATCAAAGAAGCTAAAACAAATACTAGGGCTATTGAAGCATTGTTGAGTACTTTGATAGATTCAAAGATGACAAATGTGATAGGTCTGAAGGCTACACATGAGATCTGGAAAAAGTTGGAAACATTGTATGAAGGAGATCCACTAGTGAAAGTTGCTAAGCTACAAATTCTAAAAGGCAAGTGGGAGGACATGAAGATGAGTGATGATGAGAACATTCTTTCTTTCTCTCAAAAGGTAAATGAACTGGTCATGAGATTCAGATGTGCTTGTGGAACCTTGGATGAAAAAAAAATTGTGGCTAAGATACTTAGATATGTGCCTTCTTCCTATAAAGCAAAATCTCATGCTATTTATGAACTCAGGACAGTGACAAATGTGACAAGAGACATGTTGATTGGATTTTTTTTTGGATTTAAGTTAATTTTCTGAGTCTACTCCTAAGATAGAATCTACATTTAGGGCTACTATATCTGGGAAAAACAAGCAGAGATATGATCTAGGAGAGAGTTCCAAAAAGACATTCAAGTATGAAGATGAGATGAAACAGATTGAAGATGAAGAAAGAGAATTAGAAGAACTAGAAGCATTGATTGTGAAAAGAGAAGCCATAGGTCATGGTAAGTACAAAGGAAAGTTACCTATTAAATGTGTTTCTTGTAGTAAAATAGGTCATTTTGCATCAAGGTGTCCTGAAAGAGTCTTTAAGTATAAACGTGAGAAGACTAGAGTTCAAAATAAATGTTATTATGCTGAAGAAGGTGTTACTGATGATGAATCGTGATAAAGAAATTGGAAATGAAGATGAATGGGTATTCATTTCTATCAAAGAAAATGGTCAGGTGTCCACTGAATCTACTAGTAATGTGAATGTTGAGAAAGCTCTTGTAGCAAAAATTGAAGAAAAGGATGAGTGGGTAATTGAAAGCGGATGTTCACATCATATTACTAGTGATAAAATCAAGTTTGTAAGCTTGGAAAACTATGATGGTGGTGTTGTAAGATTTGGAGACAACACTTCTAGTGTGATTCATGGTAGAGGCACTATTTATTTTGGTGGTAAGCACAATACTGATGATGTTCTTTATGTAGAAGGTTTAAAGCATAACTTGTTGAGTGTTGGAAAGATGGTAGACAAGGGTTACAATCTTTAGTTCAAGGATGGTAAGTGTAGAATAAGTGGAATTTCTAGAAATATGATTGCTTCAGGTACAAAGACAAGAGGTAATATTTTTCACTTGAGTGTTGCTAGTGAAATTTGTTCAATTGCTCAAGTTTATGTAAGCTGGTTATGGCATAGGAGGTTGTGTCATGTGAACTTTGATAACATTGTCAAGATAATATCTACTCAAGAAGTCAGAGATCTTCCTAAGTTAGTAAAGCCTTGTAACACTTTGTGCAAGGAATGTTAGATGGGAAAGCATACTAGAAATTATTTCCAGAGAAAATAGTATAACTCCAATGGAGTACTAGATTATATATATATTGATCTATGTGGACCATCCAAAATATGAAGTTTTCAAAGTGAAAGGTACTTTATGTTTCTTATTGATGATTACTTTAGAATGATATGGGTTGCTTTCTTAAGAGAAAAAAATGAAGCATTAGAAAAGTTCAAAAGCTTCAAAGTTATGGCAGAGAATGAGACAGGTCAAAAGATCAAATTCCTAAGGTTAGATAGAGGTGGTCAATTCACTTCTCAAGAATTCAATTCTTTTTGTGAAGAGCATGGAATCCAAAGACAACTATCTGCTCCTTGGACCCCTCAACAGAATGGAGTTGTTGAAAGAAATAACAAAACTATTCTAGACATTGCTAGAACCATGATGCTGGAAGCAAATATTTATCATTTCTATTGGAGAGAAGTTGTAAGTACTGTTGTGTACACTATTAACTTAGTAAATGTCAACAATAATTTTGGTAAGACCCCTTTTGAGCTACGGTTTGGTTATAAGCCTACTGTCAAGTATTTCAATTTTTTTGGAGAAAATGCTAAGAGAGATGATATAGGAAAGTTTGATGCTATAAGTGATGAAGGAATCTTTCTAGGTTACTCTACTAAGAGAAAATATTACAGGTGCTTTAATAAAAGGTTGAAGAAAATGGTTGAAAGTGAAAATATATAATTTGATGAAGATATTGATAGACCATCCAAATGTAGTGGATATGATTCAAATGATCAACATGATAGTACTAAAAATAGAAATAATGTTTAGACATAGAATCAACTTCAAATTGTTCTGGTGAACCAAGGGAATGAAGAAGCATAAACTAGCAGAAGTGTAGAAGAAAGAACACAAGAATAAGAAGTCAGAGAAAATCCTATAACTCTCAAGTATGTAAGGCGAAATCATTCTAATAGTCAGATCATAGGAGATAAGAGAAAAGGTGTGCAAACTAGAAGAAGAATTTTGGAAGAGTATTATCTAATTTCCAAAACTGAGCCTAGCAATATCAATGAAGCATGCAAAGATGAATATTGGATGGAAGCTATGAAAGAACTAATGCAGATAGAGAAAAATGATACATGGGATCTTGTTCCTAGACCTTAGAAGAAAAATGTGATTGGAACCAAATGGGCACATTTCAGAATAAGCTGAATGAACAAGGTGAAGTGGTCAAAAACAAAGTAAGATTGGTTTGAAAAAGGTACTCACAGATGGAAGGTATTGATTTTGAAGAAACTTTTTCCCTTGTTGCTAGAATTGAAGTTGTAAGATTAGTTCTTGCTTATGTTGCTTTCAAGAATTACAAAGTATATTAGATGGATGCAAAGTGAACATTCCTAAATGGTGAGTTATAAAAGAAAGTCTATATTGAGAAACCAAATGGATTTCAACTGACTAACAAAGAAAACATGGTATGTCGATTGAAGAAAGCTCTATATGGACTTAAGCAAGCTCCTAGAGCTTGGTATGCTAGATTGGACAAATACTTGTTGAAGCTTGGATTCAACAAAGGTACTATTGATAGAAATCTATATTTCAAGTTGGATCAAAATAAAGAATTGATCATTGAAGTCTTTGTTGATAAAATTATTTTTGAAGGTGATGATGATTTATGTATGAAGTTTGCTGATGAAATGAAAAGTGAGTTTGAAATGTCAATGATAGGAGAGCTGAAATTTTTCTTAGGACTGCAAATTACTCAGTTAGATGATGAAATTTTCATATCTCAGTCTAAGTATGTGAAAGAGTTACTGGAATTTTTTGGTATGGAAGATTCAAAGCCAGTCGGTACACCTATGGTAACCAGATGAAAACTTACATAGAATGATGATTCTCCTAAAGCAAATCAAACAAGATATAGGTCAATGATTGGTGCATTACTCTACTTGACTCAGACCAGGCTAGATATAATGAATTGTGTATGCATGGTTGCTAGATATCAAGCTGATCCTAAAGAGTCTCATGTGATTGTTGTGAAAATAATCTTTAGATACCTGAAAGAGACAGTTGATTTTTGTCTTTGGTATCCTAAGGATGATGATATTACTCTGAATGCTTTCACTGATGCAGATTGGGTGAGAGATGTGGATGATATAAAAAGTACAAGTGGTGGTGCATTCTTCTTAGGGAAGAATTTGGTGTCTTGGCTAAGTAAAAAGTAGAATTCTATTTCCTTATCTATTGCCGAGGAAAAATATATTGCTGCTGCAAATAGTTGTACTCAAGTATTGTGGATGAAGCAGATGTTGAGAGATGTCAAAATTGAGTATGAAGAACCTATTGCTTTATTCTATGACAATTCCAGTGCCATAAACATTTATAAGAATCCACTGTTTCATTCAAAGACAAATCATATATCCATCAAATATCACTTCTTGAGAGATAAAGTAAGTGAAAAATAATTTAGAATGGAGTATGTACCTACCAAGGAGAAAATTGTAGACATATTTACTAAGCCATTTCCTAAGAATACTTTTGAGTACCTCAGAGTCAACTTAGGGGTGATTTCCCCTCTTGATCAGAACTAAGTGATGTAGGTCTTTGCATCAGTCCATGAATTTATAGCCATATCTTATTCCAAATTGATGTTGTGGTGGCTGCTACTCAGGAGGAGTAGTCAGATGTGCTAACTTTAAGGATCAGAGCATGTGTACCTTTGACATTGATGTCAAAGGGGAAGAGGAGCAATGCAAAAAACATGAGAGGAGAAATATGAAAAACATGGGAGAAGAAAACAAGAAAAGAGTGCACAATCTAAGGGGGAGATTGTTGGAGAAGAGCTAGTTGTGTTGATGGTATTATTTTCACATCATGTGTTGCCATCAATGCCAAAGGGGGAGATTGTTGGATGTTGTGGTTGTCATTGATGTCAACACTATTAGCATTGGTGATGGTTAAGGATGTATATGTCGAGGATAAGGTCAAAGTGCTAGTAAGTGATGTACATTGATAATCAGAAGGTGTGCATTTAAGGGTTTGTTTATGAGCCTATCTAGTATGTTGTTTGAAAATTTCAATGGTACGCTACAAGAATTGATAGTCATGAACATCTGTGTTCCTACAGTTATTTAGTTACCATCGAAAGTGTTTCTGGAAGATGAGATTGCAATTCTGGTAAATTTGGTTGTTATGCATGTTCCTATGACATTCATGGATGAGTCTAGATCGTGCTCTATCCCTATTGTATGTTTGCATTGATTGGAGTTCTCGTGATTGAATATTTTTTCTTGTGTGTTCAATTTTTTCATGTTCTTGGCCGACATGATGGTAATAGCGTGATGTGGATCTCTACGGATTAATACTTTATTGTTTGGCATGCTCGAGGGTGTTTATTTGGGTCCTCACTATGTTCTGATCAACTTGTGTTGGTGCACATTAAGATTTATCTATGTATTGAGGCTGACAGTTATAATTTATTCTTTTGTGGCCGACATAGTAGTTGATGTAAATGCATGTAGCGGATATATAAGAGCGATTGTCTCTTCATTATTGGGTGTGTGAGTGTGTGTATGCTTGGTGTATGTGTGTATGTGCAAATAAAGATCAAAAATCCGAATGCAGAGCAAAGTGTGAAGAAGGTTGAGCGAAGTGTGTTTGTGCCTAACCAAAACTATAATCAGGCTTGTGAAGAAGCTAATTTCTCAGTTTATGTTCATCAGATGGATTTAATCTGATTATTGTATGTAAGGCAGTGAACCTTCCTCTGAGTGGTGAGCTCTAGGCAATGTTCCCGAATGCATGTCCATTCCCTATTTACTCTTCATTATACTTTTAATAGGGTATAATATTCTGGACTAACATCCACCGTGGTTTTTCCCCTATCAGGGTTTCCACGTATAAAATCTTGGCGTTCATGTGTCTTTGATGTGTTATTGATTTATGCTTGCACTATTAATTATCAGATATGAGATTAAATTTTTATTATGTTGAATAGGTTTGATTTTGGTAACAACTGATTCATCCCCCCTCTTAGTTGTCTATTCTTGTTTTTCCAACAAAGACATGATGTAGAAGAGAAGAGAAAACTTGTAGAGAGTAAGTTGCAGTGAGTTTGTGTGAGAAGTGTTGTAAATGAGAGTGAAATGTGAGTTTTGTGTACATGCATGGCTAGGAAGAGTTGTTACTCTTAGAATCTTTCCACGAAGACACATTTCATGGGAAAAGACTTCCAAGATTCCCTATATGACTTCAAAAAGTATGGGGATGCTAGCGTTCCATGCGTAGACATCTGCATGTTGCACATGCATCCAACTCATAATTTTGTGAGAAATGAGGTGGTGGACTATTGTCATTTCATCATTGGTCCTTATGGAGTTGGAATCAAAAAATTATGGCTTATAAGGTTATTTTCATAAATGCGACTAGGTGCCAAAAATGCGGGGTCAAATACGCAAATGTGAAATTTCTACATGTTGCAATTTTATGACATTACATTTTTCCCCCACTTTAGTGAGATGAATTTTGAGAAAAAATAGTTGCACTAAATTAGAAAAGAGAACATTAGAGCAAACTCAAAAATTTGAAAATTTTACAAATTTATATGCCAAAAAGGATAGTATAGAGGATGTAGAGTTTGAGCAAGTGGATATAGACTATGCTCGTAGCAATCAAGCTCAGCAAGAAACCACAACATTAGACGTGAAGTTCCATTCTACAAAACTTGAAAATTTAGGTCAGCTCAAAAATTAGAAGAAGCTACCAAGGCAAGAAGAATGCTCAAGAAAAATCTAGTGGAAGAAAAATATGATGAAGAGGTGAGTATATTCTCCCTCCTATTTTTACCCTCAACTAAGTTGGGTAAAAACAAGAAAAATGACAAGACCATGATCTCTAGAAAAAATGGGCCTTGGGGGGCTATATATGCTTGAGTGGGCCCCAAGAAGGGTCATTTTCACTATTGATCATAAACTATTTGTTGAATATTGTGAGAGGAAAGTCAAAAAAATTCCTCACAGATGAGAGTTTGAGGAGTCGAGGATCAAGCGGCTGCATCGAGCAATAGTCGAGGGAGGCAAGGTAGATGAGGTGAGTTTGAATTAACCCTCTCTTTACATTTTTTTATTTTTTTGCTATTTTTTAAATTTTCACAAAGCAAGTGTCCTGGTAGTGCAAAGGCATCCTGCCTACGCACTGACATCTTGTCAATGTGTTATAGGCCTTTGGTTGCGTTGGCATTTTCCAAGTGCACTGTCGTCCAAGAAAATTTAATGGAGGATGATCTCAAACAATAGAATGTCACACATACATCTACACAATGTGCCTCTGCCCCAAAGGTTGCTTTTAGAAAAAAATTGAATTAGAAGTTAGAATATTTTTATGTAGATGGATCTAACATATCTTTTTTCTTTTTGCAATATTATCTAGAGATGCATGAGCATGAAGGTAGGTACGTTATTAGGATGCTACAATATCAAGACATTTTTATACACTTGGACAACCAGGATCATCTTTGACGGGTAGGCCTATGGTGGGTCTACACGTTGCTCGAGATTCTATACCATGATTGGATGCTGATGGCACTCATGGAGTGTTGGAACTCCACCACTTCCACTTTCCACTTACTGATAGGCGAGATGACTATCACTTTAGAAGATGTTTATCACATCACAAACCTACCCATCCATGGATTGTATATGACCTTAGATGAGACACCCTCACCCCAGGAGAGATTTGAGGGCCTGTAGTCTTGTGCAGGGCGTATAATCCTAGAGATGACACCGACCATATCTACATCTATTGGTTCGAGCGTGGTTGAGTGGTGGTCCCTTTGTTTCAGAGGGTGATGGTAGTTACCATTCGCCTCTGAGTGACCATGGAAAAGTGAGGCTCTCACCTTCACGGAGGCCTCGTCCATAATATTAAAGAGATGGAGGGGAAAAAAACTATCTTTGTATGGGGTCTTAGCATGTCGTACCACGAGTTGGGAAAGTTTTTACATTACAAGTACATGAGCCTCACCACTTGTACACTTTACAGGTGTGTTCTTTAGCACATATTACGTCCATTTGGCCAATCAAGTATCCACTAGGAATATTTAGGTTGGTACTCCTATGGCCCACACATACCCATTGATATGCAAATGGAGGCTTGAAGACTTACATTTTTGGTGGTTGTAGTTCTATTAGTTGTAACCTAATGAGGTTAGATGGTGGTCATATAGGCACATTCAATTAGCTTCAAACCAATGGTAGCTACAACATATGCAGTGTGATTATCTCCTTGTTGGCTGCAACAACTACATCATCATGCCATATTACTGGCACAAAGTCTCCTGATAGTTCAAGATTTTACAAGCTATCTTTCCTACCCCTCCATCCTACGTGTGAGCAATTAGGAGTGTGGTGAGATCAGGATAACACCGTTTGACCATTATAAAGGTCATTAGCGATGATGGGTCAGATTGATGATTGACCTCCAATGTTGGTTGTCGATGACATAAGGGTTTCCTATGACTTCAAGACCTCATGGGTGAGACACGGGCTTGCTTTGATTTCCACAGTGGATGCCCCCAAAGGTAATGTTGATGTACAAAAGCATGTAGTGGTAGGAGGAGGAGACAAAGGTAACAACACTAACCAACATGTAAAGGCAACGAGTGGATCAACATTAAGGATAAGGTGACAACCTACAGACTTTCATCTCCCTTGCCTTCTACCCCAATCTCAGTGGCACCACCATCACTAGTTGCTAGCCTTGTAGTAGCATCGACAATAGTGGGCATAGGAGGCACAATTCACAATATTGTACCTCCCCTTGATCCACACTGGCAACCTGATGATCCATGTATATAAGTGATTTATATTATTTCCTTTCAATATTTCTATTTCATCTCATATATCTATATACTTGATTATGGTTTGATATTTCATGTAGTATTAATGAGGTCTACTTGTCTATGCTTGCAATGGGCACATAGGAGTGGACCAAATTTATTGCACAATGCATCTTAGAGGTGACCCTAGTTGTGCTTGTCCAAGGGAGTGTCTTTAATGCATACAAATTTAGTGAGGAAACATGCCCACCTTTTTTAGCTTGTTCCATGCCTTTGAATAGCTCATGAGGAGGAACAAGTGGAGGCGATATAGAGGAATGTTGATCTCACCACTCTCACTCAATAGAGGGATTAACAGTCCGTAGAGCTACAAACTGCGCTCACGAGCGAGACCAATCCATGATGTGAGTAGAGAGAGTTGAGTGGGCCCGTGATGCTTTGTAGAGCTGGTTCGCTGACCTCGATGGGTAGGAAATAGCTAAGGTTGGCTGCCTATCCATAGGTGTAGAAGGATTTGCATCAAGCACAACTCAATATTGTAGAACCGTGAGGCAATATCCAAGGACTACAAGCAAGGATGTTGGTCTTGTGGTCACAGCGGTCATGTTCTATTGCATTTGTGTAGCACGGACCCCCCATCTCCACTAGGATCAGAGGGCTTAGGGCAGCCATGTGCCCAAGGGCTAGAGGCTTGTTTTGCTTATGTGCCATTTTTTTTATACTAATGATATATTGTACATTATTTTTGATGTATAGACAAACAAGAATATACAGTCACCACTCATTTTTCATTTTATTTTATGTTGGTGTTATACATGTACATGTTACACATTTTTTATGTATATGTACATGAGATTCTGGTTTTGAAATCATTGTGTTCATTTCATATATGTGTTTTTAAATTCATGTATCATTATGTGATGGATGTTATACTTAAGAATGTATGTTTAGATTAGATGCTCTCGTGATCTAATAAAAATACATGGATGTATGTTAATTAAATACAATGATGATCCAATTGCCTAACCAAAAGATGTAATTAAATGCAATGCATAGACACATAGCATAATAAAACACATGTATGTATGTAATTTCTAATTAAATAAATTAACCACACACACACATGTTCATATCATAACACAAAATATAATAACGTGTTAATAAAGAAATTTCATAGTATAAAAAACTGCAATCCGCGAGGAACAAGTGTTACACACGACACATAGATACTATACGTAGTATTGATAAAGATGCATCACATGGATAGGTTATTTTAGATGCGTTCCATCCATAGATAATAATCCATACACACTTGAACCATACATGAAGATGATAATGTAAGGGCCTAACCAATTAGGACTAAATTTCCCCTTCTGATCAGGTGGCACATTTACATTTCTCTGATTGTCATAGAGAACCAATTCGCCTACCTTTAAATTAGATAAAATAACACCCTAATTATAATGTTTAGAAAGTGATTGTTGATAAGCTTGAAGGTGGTTGAGGGCTTTCAATTAGCACTCATCAAACAACTCAAGTTGATGCAAAAAATTAGCACATTAAGTCTCATCATCAATTAACCCTTTAAGGGAAAATCACAAAGATGAAATTTCCAACTCTAAAGGCTTGATACCCTCAACACCATATACAAAATTATACAACATTGTGTCAATCGTTGTACGAACACTCATGCAATAGGCCCATAAGGCTTATGTTAATTGAGTATTCCAATCTTCACCATGTTTGTTCACTCTTTCGTAGAATCAACTCGAGAATTTTTTATCTACGCTTTATCTTGGCCATTAGACTAAGGATAGTATGGTGTAGAAAAATGATGCTGAATACAAAAATTTTCTAGGAATTTCCTCACCTCATTGTTCTTAAATGGGAGTACCATTGTAAGAGACAAGGATAGAAGATAATATGAAGTGAGCAATGATATTGTTTAGAAGAAAGCTACAGATGGCTTCAACATTCATTGTTTAAAGTGGAATAGCTTTGACCCATTTCGTAAGGAATCTATAGTAGTGATGATGGAGACATGTCCTTTAGAAGGAGGTGATATTTTTTTGATAATATCCAACCCCCATTTTGTGAATGGCCCAAGAGAGGTTTAATTTTGAAGCTCTTGAGAAGGAGCATAGATGAGATGTCTATGTTGTTGACATTGAAAACAATTGACAAAGGAAAATGGGTCTTGCTCCATCGTTTTCCAAAAGTATCCCATGTGAATCAGTTTATGTACCAAGAATTTACCATCAAAATTTCCATCCCTAGAGCCTGAGTGGGCTTCATCAAGGGAAAAGAGTATTTATGTTTTAGTGAGGCACCTAATAAGAGGACCATTATAAGACTTTCAATAAAGAACATTTGACAATACCACATATCATACTGAATTTTTTTGTATATGGGTACAAGAATTCTTCATCACATCATCAAGAAAATTTCCAATCTTCAGATAATTAAAAATGTTAGAATACCATTCCTCTAAGTCCACATGAGAACACATGAGAGCATCAGATTTAGGTTGGTCTAAGACAATAGGAGTTGAAGAAGATGAAACATAAAGTGGTATTATTCTATATCTTCATCCGAAGACACAAGGGAGACAACATTCTCCATTGCATTTGCTTGTCAGTTTTCTCTCCTAGGAACACTGTGTATTGTGAAAGAGGAAAGACGATCATGAAATAATCAAGCCAAATCTTGATACTGAGATAGCTTATTATGCCTAGCTTGATACATTCTTATAATTCGATTTACAATAAGTTCATAATCAATGTGTATGTGAAAATATTTAATGTTTAAAGCAATTGCAACACACAATCTAGCTATAAGAGCTTTGTACTCAATGATGTTATTAGTTCAATGAAATTCCAATTGAAAGGATAGAGGACCTGGCTTACCCTCGAGCAAGATTAAATCTACAACTACTTTGAAGCTAGCTTGACATCTCAATCCATCAAAGTATATCTCTCATACAAGCTCATGATCAATTATAAAAATATCATCTAGAAATAATCCAAATTAGGAAAAGAGTGAGATGAGGGAGATTTTGTGAATTGATCAACAAAAACTTGACCCATAATTGATTTCTAAGTTACAAACTTGATGTCGAACTTAGAAAGAAAAATCACCCATTTCACAACCCTTTGGAAAGATTAGTTCTAGTGAATAGATGTTTGAAAAGATCACTTTTTATAGTGACATGAGTTTTAGCATGAAGAAGGTAATGTCTTAACTTTTGCATTGCAAATACAAGAGAAAGACATTTCTTCTCCATGGAAGAATAATGAGTTTCATAATCAACCAAGATAAAATTAATCTATAAGTCTACTCTTTCGTTACCGTCGTTGACATGTTGAGGTAACAAAGCTACCAAAGCATGATGTGATGCAGAGGTATAAAGTAGAAAGGGTCTATCTTGCATAGCTAACATTAAGATAGGAGGATTGGCCAAATAAATTTTAATTGACTCAAAAGATTTTTCACATTCATCATCCCATTAGAAGAAAAAATATTTCTTCATCAAATGTGTGAAGGGAAGGGTGCAATCAGCCAATTGAGATATGGATATACAAATTTACTGAATCTTCCCCTACAAACTACATAGCTGAGAAATCTTCCTAGATTGAGTCATGTTAACAATTGCATCAATCTTATTTTTGTTGACTTCAATTCCATGGTGGGAAACTATGAATCCTAAAAGATTACCGACATCAAAACCAAAGACACACTTAAGAGGATTTAGTCTCATCTTATAGAGTCAAAGCCTTTAAAAAATAAGATTAATATTTTCTACATGATCTGGAAAATTCATAGACTTAGCTAAGATATTGTCAACATAATCTTCTATAATTTTATAAATAAAATCATGAAAGAGTAAGTTCATCGTTCGTTGGTAAGTTGCACTTGCATTCTTTTATCCAAATGGCATGACCACATAACAAAAAGTACCCCACGAGGTAGTGAATATTATATTATACTGATTTTTTAGGTTAATACAAATCTAATTATAGCCCAAGAATCCATCCATGAAGGACAACAAGGAATGACCTAAATTTGAGTCTACGATCATATCGATATTAGGCAGCAAAAAATAATCCTTATTAAGATCGTGAAATTCAATGCAAATGTGACTTCAACCATGAGGCTTGCTAACAAAAATGGTATTCAATATCCAAGGTGAATAGTCAATATGATAGATAAACCTTTCTTTTAGAAGCTTCTCTATCTTGGTCTTAACCAACAAAGCAAGCTTGGGATTCATCTTTCAAATATTTTTTTTAACAGGCTTAGCATCGGGACATTGGATGATATTCTGAACCACTAATAGCTCATCAATACCAAGCATGTCCTCATATGACCAAGTAAAAATATTATTATGAGAATGTAACAATTCTGAATGTTGCTTAAAATCTTCTTAAGAAAGGAATTTTTTGTTTTTAATCACCTTTTCAGGAGATTTAGGATCCATGAAAACATTAGTAGTATCCTCTTTGAGGAGAGAACTATGGTATTTATCATGGGGAATCAGAACATCATCATCCACATTATTTAAATG
>CM021108.1:564052519-564063343 GCA_007115665.2 Sequoiadendron giganteum
GAATAAAACAATATGTACATAGGGTCTGTAATGTACAATACAAAGAATCAGATAGCTGAACTCCCCCTAAGGAGTTTTTACCCAAGCAATGTAAAGACCAGAAAAAATTTACCCAGAGGAGGGAGCACTTTGAAGTTCCTATAGAATTCCTTTCAAGGCATCTTTTCCATTCTCCCAACTCTGCTTAGCAGATATCAACATTTTGTTTAAAGAATCTAAAGCAATAAAACTTTCTTCAGCTTTATCCAAAGTATCCGGGTTCAGATTGATCTTATCCAAATTCTTAGCACTAGCCGAAGCATTGGCTATCAGAGAATACTCCATTCTTATGTTTTCACCAAGCAAGCCATATTTTTTTATTATCCCTTGCTTCCACTTTTATAGCATGAAAAACTTTTCTCTGTTCCCAGAAATAGCATTCCAATTTGATATATCTCTATCCATGGATACATTGTAGGTACTGGAGACTACGGTCAATTGGGAAGCAATGGAGTCCATGAGGTATTTTATACTTTGTGTGGAATCAGGCCACCTTATGCAATAAGCAAACACAGAGATAGCTTCAGATTCAAGGCTATTTTCTACATTGATATGTGCCAGAGCACATTTTTCATGAAGGATCAATAGAATTTTCTCATTCAGTTTCTCTTCTACATCCTTTTTTGTTTTCTCAACAAGTCCTGTGGCATGCTCCTTGAAGGAGTCCAATAAAAACTTTAGGTTTTCAACCAGAGCAAGAAATGTATCCATAGATGTATCAGGTGTAAAATCCCATAAAGCCTTAATAACATCTTCAATGACCTTAGTTCTTTTTTAATGCATTTCTAAGATTTCTCTTCCATCAGATGCATGAAATACATCACCTAACACCATTTTATGTATAAGAGAAATCTTGTTCATATATGCATGACCTTGATTCATTGGAAGTTGCAGGATTTTTAGAGGAATTACTGGTTGGAATATGATATGCTTAGATAGCAGTCCCTTTAAGACATCATCACCATAGGAGGATTCTCCGATGGACTTTTGTGATTCCATAGCCTGCTAAGCTACTTCTTCATTCCTTCCAACAATATCATCTAATTCCTTATTTGTATCTTCTTCTTCTTCTGCATTCTCCTCTGCTCTCTTTTCTTCCATCTCATTTTATTTTATCTTTTCTTCTTCTAATTTTTCTTCTTCTATTTTCTCTTCTTCTCTTTCCTCTTCCGTCTTCTCTTCTTCAACTTTATCTCTTTCTTCTTCTTCAGGATGTATCAGAGGGGTAACATCATGAAATTATGCTTTAACATTTTCTTCAACCTATTTTTAATTTTCTAGAGCCTCATTGGAAGTATTGATTTCCGGTAGGACAACTGTACTACCTTTTTTTCCAGAAGGGTATTGGAGTCATTCATTTCTAGAGGTACATTTTCATCAACAACACCAGAGGGAGGTTCTTCCATAAATTTTGTAGAAATTTCTTTTCTAGATTAAGGTGTTGAACCAGATGCACCAATCATACCATACTTTACTATTGTACTCCTTATAGTACTTATTGTTTCCTTCCTTATCCCTTTGATTTCCTTCTTGTTTCGTTTCATCAGAGTGTTAACTAATCTCTTCACCCTGGATGTATTAGGAAAAAATTTCCTCAAAGTTTCTAGATCACCCAGAGATAAAGAGGATGCAATTTCTTTATATGATTTATTTCGTATTTTCTCTTCCAGCTCAATTGCCTCTGCTCTTTTCTCCATCAATGTTTCCCATAATTTTTCAATTAAATCACTCCTAATATTATCCCACTTAGCTTCCAATATAATGACATATTTGATGATAGCCATTATTATAGTTTCCTTATCTTTTTTTCCTTCTATATCATACACTTCTGTTGTAGATTTCCCCATGTTTTCTTGATTTACCAAATTATTCACCAAAACATCCAATTTGAGATGGGAACCAGGTCTTATCGGAGAGGAATTTTGTTCTTCCTGGTCCAATAAAAATTCTTCTCTAACTCTGGCCTTCTTTTCATCAATTTCATTATCACTGTCATTTTGTTCATCAACATCCTCTGAGAATGACACATGGTGAACTTTCTTCGATCCAACACTAGTTTCTTGCGATGCACCTTCACTAGAGGAAATACTCACCCTTCTCTTTCTTGTCAGCTTTGTAGCTGGATCTTCTTCCTCCTCCTCTTGATCATCAGTAACACTCATATTCTTCTCCCTAGTAGCCTTTTCTTTTCTTCCTTGTTTAACAAGGGCTACCAGAGGAACACCTTTTCTATTTCCTGATCTGGTAGTAGGTCCGAAAGGGGCCAAACCTTTTCCTTTGTCAGTGATGCTAGGCTCGATCTTTATTGAAGCTGATCTAGAAGTTGGTATGGAAGGATGTATCCTACTGGATCTCCTTACACTAGGTGATTCTTCCAAAAAATTTCCTCCTAGAGCTATCTCTTCATCTGTGAAACCATATTCTCTGAGCATTTCAGTCACATTTTTCTTCGTTGTAGCTTTGTTGTGCTCTAAATAGACTTCCATGGATTTCTCTACATAAGTTCCAATTCGAGGTTCATTTGAATCTTTAGGACTCTTCAATAAGAGTTGCATGTAACCTTTAGCTTTATCTTTTGTGATCTCATATCCAAGGGTTGAATCCAGATGATTTGGGGTTTAACCACTCCTATCATACACTCATCAGAAGACACATGAAATATAATGTCGGTCATATATTTTTCAATAATCTTCCCTGGAATTCTGTCTCTCTCATTCATATTTTTCTTGAATAAAGAAAATAATTTTGTCAATGCATTTTCCGCATAGTTCACATCACCCAACTTATGCATGTGATCAAAAATTTGATGGGCAATAGGTTGGGATGGGTCGCAATAGACTATTTTAGATTTTCCTGCAAGAATTTTGAGAAAATAGAATAGTAGACAAACAATCAGAGAACCAAACTTGAAAGGATACTTCTTCTCCTTTGAAATTCTCAGGTTCTCAAGTAGCTATTGTTTGAGAAGCTTACATAGATCATAATTTGCACCATTTACAGTCATGTCAAAACCAGTATAAATTGTTTTGGAAGACACAAAATTCTCTCTATTGGTGAAGTAGATTTTATGACCAAATATTATAGATGCATACTTCACGACTGGATTAGTGATAGGCTTTGTTGTGAGAGCCCTCTTGTCATAAGTTATACCGATTAGATTCATCACCACTTCATTTTTCCTTTCTTTTAGCACAAGTACTAGACTAGTGTCACAGAGTTTGGTGATAGCTTTGATTGCTTCCTCAATTATGATGTGTGGTTCATGGGTCCACAAGAACTGATCATGCATTCTGTTGAGGACTGGTTTGACATACTGATTATCCACTGTAGAACAAAAATTTTGGAGGTTGTTCCAATGATTCAAATTATTTGTCACAAGATCCGAGTACTCAGGTTTTACAAGGAAATCATCTCCAAAGATTTCATTTAACCACATGTCAGTCAATTTGATGTGATTGAATTCTTCGGTATTAACCCTAATGTACATTCTTGTATCCTCTTTTGGCATGATGCCATGAGGAATTGAAGAGAAAGCACCCATAGGGTCATCCTCAAAAACCTTCATCTAGTATTTCCTGTAAGAGGGTCTAGGTCTTTATGTTGTATTTATGACTACAAGAATTTCCATCTTCTATATTATAAGCTTTTAAAAGATTCAAGAAAGAATTTTCACAAGCTCACAACAACACAAAATTGAAAAAAATACCTTTTTCTTTGCAAATAGCCAAAACTAGGATTTGCACCAGTCACACTTCAATTCACTCCAAATCATTCTAAATCACTCTTTGCCTCCTTCGAATGCACAAGTGATTGAAATGACATTATAATTTCACTTTATAGATTAATGGAATGCCCTAATTCATGTTTAATGTGCTTGAAACTCAAAAAGCTGACAAAGCCTTTCATCCACATTATGTTGGTGATTTTTAAGAACCAATCAGATCTCACCAAGTACCTATGAGTTTACCACACTCAATTCTCAAATATTTGTGAAACAGTTGGACAAAAAATGAGATGAAGCCTTAATGATTCCTCTCCTGCACTTCGAGCTCTGCAAATCCTGGGAGGGTGATCCCATAATGTATATCCTTCAAATTATATATCAAGATATATCATACATTGTATGTCAAAGCAGATGTATCCTCCTCAAATTATCAAGGATGAGATCCTTCAGGAAATGGTAAATTCCTCTAAAGAACTAAATACCACGAGACGAGAATACAATAAAATAGAATATAGATGAATCGATTAGGACGTATTTATAAAAGATGTTCTCAAATCAAAAAACAAACCAATAAGAAATGCGCTCTACACATTAAGATTAGTGTGTTATCTCAAGGTACGAAGTCTTCACAAAGTGAACTAAATTGTAAGGTAAATTTAATCTTAGACATCCATGATCTTAGTGAAAAGCATTACAATTCACATATTAACAATCAAAACCACTAACTACTTACATAATCCATTCAATACTTACGTAAACCTGCATTCTAATTAAAGCATTCTAATTGGTTCATTAAACCAAAGCCATAATCAAAACACAGTTCATTGCAAGAAAACAATGAAAACCAAAAAAATGATTCTTGATCATATTTTCATTGATTATCCATGTAAAATGCAACAATGGAGAGATGAAGGAATTAAAAGATCAACATATTTTCTCCTGACATGCCTAAGAACTAGACAATTGATATAGTTAACTTTCTTATCTCAAAACCTAAGACCTTGAATCAAAACATGATATCTTTGTGTTTATTCACTTGCATTGCTTCGATCTAGAATTCAACAAAAGACCTCTACATATGGTCGTGAATTCCCTTTTATAAGAACAAGGGAGAAAATAAAAATCGGTCCAATATTTACACTTGTCCCATTTCTATTGTATCTTTAAAATATATTCTATTTGCAGTTACATTTACAAATGGAGGGAAACATGTGAGGCAAAAAATATTTGCAGCAGCAAATGTAACCATCTTTCAAAAAGCACCCTGTATAATCATGATAACCTTCATATTGTGATAACCTCTTTTGTCTTCATGAGAATCCGTAGGAGAGAAGATGATTCATCATCTCGATCAACATCAGCACCAATCCATGTCATCGCCAGTCAACATTAGTTCATTACACATTGAACTGAGGAGAAAACATATCTTTCTACAATGTAACTTCTGAGGCCAGACTTGTACTATACTTGACCAAGTACATGTGTTCTCCTACTATATTCTCATCTCTAAATCACCAATAAAAATCCTCTTCCATGATTCATACTCTGCATCTGAAGGCTAATCAAACCTGATAATTTGATCCATCTTCTTTCTATATGGGGAATAATTTATCATTACAAAAGTAGCTTCTTTGTCAAAATCCTGGAAGAAACCGATGATGAAAGCAAGCTTCTCAAGAGTATTTTTCAACATATCAATGTCAATTCTTTTATAAACATATGACGCTTGAGAAGCAATAGTTTCCTTGATCTGATCTCTCCATGCCTAAAGAGGTTTAAACCCATCATGTGCATACTGAATGTCAGGTATCAATGAAGTGTTTGCCTCATCAAACTTGGTCTTCAATTCTTTTATTCTAGAATCCATGGGAGCAACAAAACCTTGGAAACTTTGCTCCCTAATCTCATCGATAAATCTATAAGTTGGGATAACTATTGGATACATGTCTTCCTTCTACCTCGCCCCAACTACCATAAGCTTAAGATTTTCAACTCTCAGAATTATTTATTCAATAATGGAGTGGTGAATTCCCTATCTCTTTCAAAAAAATTTATTTCTTGAATCATTGAAGCATAACTTGAATGAATTCTATTCAATGTACCTTGGATTCTCCTATTCATATGCTTCAAAACTGTGTGAACAATTTCAGAGTTAGTTTCATACACAAAATTTTGGGCTTGTTGAAGCAATTCTTATATTAACTGATCTGGAGCATTAATTCCTCCCTGGTAGGTTCAGTTGATTTGGCCACTCCTTACACACCTGGTTGTTCAACTGCCAAAGGTTCTTGGCCCATATTGTAAGGCATTATTGATAAGGGCTCCTTAGGAGGGGGAGGAGAGGAATGCGCCATGGGTGATATGGGTGTTGCATGACTTGGATTAGCAGGCCCTTGAGAATCAAGAGTCTCCACTTGTTGTCTTAACAATGTCACTTTTGTTTCAAGATCAACAACCCTTTGTTGACTCAATTTATATTCACTGATCAACTCATTATACTTACTCCTATATGTATCTCTTTCTTTGGTGAGGCTTTCAAATTTTTCCTTGGTGAACCTAGCCATATTGATGGTCATATCAACTGCCTCTAATGCAGGGGTATTGACAACTCTCTTTATAATCAATTTTCCTTTGGAGTTAGCTGGTTCTACTACCACTAGCTTCTTAGAACCAAGGGATAGTGACCATATAGCCAGAGCATCCCATTCTTCACTAAACGTAGAGCCCTTAAGCACAATTCTAGCCTCTTCCTGAATTTGGAATAAAGGTCTCTCAACCCTCCTTATTATTTCTAGAACAACGACATCAACTATGTCCCACTCAGGTAGTAACAAAACACCACTCCTTTGCACTAGTGCTCGAGCTTCATCCGGCTTAATATTCTAAAACTTCTTTTTCATATCACTTCTTACATTAGCTTGTATAGCCTCCTTTGGGAGATTAGGGTGCAAACTTCTTTCTTTGGCTACCCTCTTAGTGTACTCTTGAATAGTTTCACTCCACAGAAAGCTTTTAATTTCCTTATTCTTGATGAATGAATCATCTTCAATAAATTCCTTGTAGGCATCTTGTCTTAAATCATCATCATTGTTTAGGCTAGTCAAATCTATTTTGCTCAGACTAAGGTAACCTGTCCTAGAGCTTGATGCCACTTCTCTTGGAGGAGAAGGCATCCATTGTTGCATACCTTCAAGGGTCACCAAAATTTTATCCTCATCTGAATCAAAATAATCAATAGCCTTACATACCTCAACTTTCTGCTTCTTGGCTGGGGGTTGTTCTGATGGAAGGGGTTCCCTAGGAGGTGAATCAATATGAACAATAATTGGAGGAGACTGCCTAGGAGGTGATGGCATTGAGCTGTGAGGGGAAACCATCCTCGATTGCTCTGGTACAATAGGGGTTGGATTTTTGTTGTTGTTTCCTTACCTTTTACTTCCTCCTAGAATAGATCCTTAATTTTGGTTTAGGATGATAAGAAGGTATTTCCTCAGGCATCACTGCAGGATCCTATTCCACTACCACTGATTTTCCTTTGTTTGTCACTGCACGCTCGACCCTCAAAACACCTACTATGTCTTCAAAATTCTTGATGGCATGCATGATCCTATTGAATTCACCTGTAGTATTTGGCATAGGATTATAATTAGGATATTTCTTTGTAGCTTGCTCCGTCATCTTTTGGAAAGCCAAATATTTTTCCTTTTCTCTCATCCTATTTAGAGAAATCCATGATATTTCTAATAACGTCCTCAAGATAATAAAAGTTGTGTATGAACTGACTACCCTTTTTTTTTTTTCATTCAAACCAACAATAAAACCCTCTAGATCATGATTTATTGGGTGCATTGTTTTCAACTGTGAAGGTGCCAAAAACTTACTAAAATCCTTCCAAGCACCCTTGACCATCACAAAATCAGCAAACACTGTCCACTCAAGGAAGAATGACCCTTTCTTTCGAGAGTCGGGTAGATGTGATATCTATGAGGCCCCCAACTGTCTCATGATTTCAATGAATCCTAGTCTTAAAGGCACATCCCTTGGGAAAACATAAGGATTCATAGGAGTGCCATATGCTCTGAAAATAGTAGTATGAGGGTGGGCAATTATATCACCCTAGTTATGGCTCAAATTCAAATCAGGCTTCCTTTGAATAGGCCTTAAAAAGTCATGGATTTACTTTGGAATCCTAGGAGGGTTAGAAACCAAAAATCCTCTTAGCTTTGAGGAAAAGACATTGTTGAACACCACATAGTAAAACTTTGAATCATCCTTATCCAGAATCTGTGTCCAACATTGGACAAGTAAATCAATGTTATCCTCCCTCTTCTTCAATTTCATATCTATGCCAAAAACCTTCTCCCCTCTAAAAAGGAACGTATGTATCAACAATGAGTACCACCAAAATCTCACTAGTTCCTTGCCCTCCTTAAGTATACTTAGACCTTGGTGCATTCTTTCTGAAAAGTATGTGGCATAGTCATGAACCACATTAAAAGCTAAATGTTGGAGATGCCCAACCATATACATGAGGTATGTAGGCATGGTGGATGGTTCATCTCTGTCAATGATTTTTCAGAGGGAATAAACTATCTTTTTGAAATAATTAGGAAAATACCTCATGGGAAAAGGCTCCTTTTCATCTTTGCCAATCTTGATTTGCCTTCTATTCTTTGCTTTCCTAGTGGAAGCAGTATGGACAGGTAGCATTGTTGTTTTGAAAAGAACCTTTGTGCTCTTATACTCTTCCCTAGAATTTTTGAGGTCAATTGAAAAATCATGCTCACATCCCACTCATGAAGATTAAAAAAAATTCAATCTCCTCTCTGGTTATTTTGATCAATTCTTTCCCTGCAAATGATGTAACTATCCTTGAAATATGGTTGTACCTTGAGGCAATATCCTTCAATAGATCAATATCCATGTATACATTTGGTACCACGAACTTCCCCAAGTCTAACCTCCAAGGGTTGCAAACAGGGACATCTAGATTCCTATTTCCAAACCAATTCTGAAATAACTACCACCTAGAAATCGATAATTTAGCATCCCTGATACCACACATTTTATCTTTGAACCCTTCCTAAACATGATAACCATAAAATGAAATGGCTCCCTTTTCCTTTTTGCTAGTGGAGGGCTTTAATTGGTCCCTTACATCTTGGGAGAGAGTCCTACTTTGGGTTCCTGAACCCAATGCTTGAGCTTTCGGTGCCATAGGTAGATACAAATACTAAAAAAACCCCACGTTATACAGAAGGACCCAAAAAACCTAGCACCTTAGAACCAACACTAGGATACCAAATATGGGACATAAATTTATAGAATTCAACAAGGCCTACTATCTTTTAATGCACACCCCAACCCTAATAAAACACTTTAAAGGAAGCAGATGAAATAAAACAATAGATATCTTCCCTAACTCAAGCTTTCTTCTTTTTTAAGAAAATGATATAGGGACAATGTTTGTTTTACTTACGGTTTGCTGCTGGTATGAAATGACAATTTTGGATGCAGCGAATTCTAAAATGTATTTTCTCGACCTCTAGGGTACCTATGAATCATTGACAGTCTTCAAGTATGCAGAATAAACCAACCTTAAATGTAATTGTGTTGACGCTAGATAGCTCTGAGCGTATTTACTACAATTAGTATTCACTCGTGCAAAAGGAAATGACTCCTACATTTACAATTTTCATTTTAAATCACATCCATAGATCAGATTCTGATGTGGCACATCTGATGACCCCAATCGGTCCCAAAAACATGTCATCATCACTTGTTACATGACCGACCGATGCGAAGCTCGCCACTTGAATGCCAAGTCATTTGTTAGAGGACGCCATGTTTCTTTTCTTGTCGGCAGGATGATGCACGCATAACCATCACGCACACCACACAACAAACTTTAAATTGTGATTTTAAGGCTTGTGTGGTGTGCACTCAATGGCTCAAATTAGATTGTACTTTTGTATGCCCGTCGTTGATTCTTCAACTTAGGTACATCGGGTGCCATAGTGGGAAACAAGTCCCACATTCTGCAAAGGGACACATGTCACAAGCACGCATGTCACACAAATTTTCAAAGATGAGTCATTTCAATATTTTGCAACGTGCACTCACAGCCAAGATTTAATCTTTTAAATTAACAGACTCCTTTTTTATAGATGCAACTAAATTTAGTCATTAAAAGGGGGCCTTAGCTAGGTTGATGGACAAGATCCCTTTATTCAATAATCAAAACTTAAGCTGAAAATATTAGGCCCAACTATGGGAAAATATAGAGCGATAATGAATAAAGGTAATTGACAAGCCTAGGAAAAAGGGTTAGTAACATCAACGTATACAATGTCTTAAGTGGTTATTAAAGCAATCGACAACCTGATATAACAAGTCAACACACAAATATGAAAGAAGGGTTTAAGGATTGAAGCGAATTTGAACTGAGGTTTCAAACCTAAAACCCTAGGCTAACGGATTGTTAAACTTCAGAAGAAAAGGGCCATTCCAAGCATGGGACTAAATCAAAAT
The DNA here is from genome assembly GCA_007115665.2 of Sequoiadendron giganteum. Lineage (NCBI taxonomy): Eukaryota > Viridiplantae > Streptophyta > Pinopsida > Cupressales > Cupressaceae > Sequoiadendron > Sequoiadendron giganteum. The sequence continues at coordinate 564,062,814 of CM021108.1, forward strand.
TTATTCAGATTTTAAAAAATCCATCAGTGGTTCTGGCTCGGGGACGCATAACCCTGGCAGGTATAGCGAGAATTCAAATCTCAGGTTGAAGTAGACCAACACAGAAAAAATAGAAACTCTGGAACCTATCCGGACAAGACAAGCAGACACAATAGAAAAGGAGGACACCAGACCTATATACAAAATCTATAGGACTGTACAATGCACATGGAAGATAGTCTATTTCAAAGAAAAAAGGATTTCAAGAAATTTCCATGTACTAGCAGTTTGAGAACTTCACTTGTTAAATATTGCAAGAAATAAGAGTCCTCTCCATGCATATCAACAACTAGATAAGGGCCCAACCATAATGGATCAAACTTCCCATGCTTCCCTCCCTCCTCCAAATTTTCATTCCACTTTAAGACCATGCTTCCTAATTCAAACTTCCTCTCAACAACCCTTTTGTCATGTAAGTGCTTGACTTGCAATTGCAAATTTTCATTCCTTTTATGAGTTTCTTGCCTTGTTTCATCCAACTTAGTTAGCTC
>CM021108.1:564063443-564086617 GCA_007115665.2 Sequoiadendron giganteum
TTGTTTAAAGAATCTAAAGCAATAAAACTTTCTTCAGCTTTATCCAAAGTATCCGGGTTCAGATTGATCTTATCCAAATTCTTAGCACTAGCCGAAGCATTGGCTATCAGAGAATACTCCATTCTTATGTTTTCACCAAGCAAGCCATATTTTTTTATTATCCCTTGCTTCCACTTTTATAGCATGAAAAACTTTTCTCTGTTCCCAGAAATAGCATTCCAATTTGATATATCTCTATCCATGGATACATTGTAGGTACTGGAGACTACGGTCAATTGGGAAGCAATGGAGTCCATGAGGTATTTTATACTTTGTGTGGAATCAGGCCACCTTATGCAATAAGCAAACACAGAGATAGCTTCAGATTCAAGGCTATTTTCTACATTGATATGTGCCAGAGCACATTTTTCATGAAGGATCAATAGAATTTTCTCATTCAGTTTCTCTTCTACATCCTTTTTTGTTTTCTCAACAAGTCCTGTGGCATGCTCCTTGAAGGAGTCCAATAAAAACTTTAGGTTTTCAACCAGAGCAAGAAATGTATCCATAGATGTATCAGGTGTAAAATCCCATAAAGCCTTAATAACATCTTCAATGACCTTAGTTCTTTTTTAATGCATTTCTAAGATTTCTCTTCCATCAGATGCATGAAATACATCACCTAACACCATTTTATGTATAAGAGAAATCTTGTTCATATATGCATGACCTTGATTCATTGGAAGTTGCAGGATTTTTAGAGGAATTACTGGTTGGAATATGATATGCTTAGATAGCAGTCCCTTTAAGACATCATCACCATAGGAGGATTCTCCGATGGACTTTTGTGATTCCATAGCCTGCTAAGCTACTTCTTCATTCCTTCCAACAATATCATCTAATTCCTTATTTGTATCTTCTTCTTCTTCTGCATTCTCCTCTGCTCTCTTTTCTTCCATCTCATTTTATTTTATCTTTTCTTCTTCTAATTTTTCTTCTTCTATTTTCTCTTCTTCTCTTTCCTCTTCCGTCTTCTCTTCTTCAACTTTATCTCTTTCTTCTTCTTCAGGATGTATCAGAGGGGTAACATCATGAAATTATGCTTTAACATTTTCTTCAACCTATTTTTAATTTTCTAGAGCCTCATTGGAAGTATTGATTTCCGGTAGGACAACTGTACTACCTTTTTTTCCAGAAGGGTATTGGAGTCATTCATTTCTAGAGGTACATTTTCATCAACAACACCAGAGGGAGGTTCTTCCATAAATTTTGTAGAAATTTCTTTTCTAGATTAAGGTGTTGAACCAGATGCACCAATCATACCATACTTTACTATTGTACTCCTTATAGTACTTATTGTTTCCTTCCTTATCCCTTTGATTTCCTTCTTGTTTCGTTTCATCAGAGTGTTAACTAATCTCTTCACCCTGGATGTATTAGGAAAAAATTTCCTCAAAGTTTCTAGATCACCCAGAGATAAAGAGGATGCAATTTCTTTATATGATTTATTTCGTATTTTCTCTTCCAGCTCAATTGCCTCTGCTCTTTTCTCCATCAATGTTTCCCATAATTTTTCAATTAAATCACTCCTAATATTATCCCACTTAGCTTCCAATATAATGACATATTTGATGATAGCCATTATTATAGTTTCCTTATCTTTTTTTCCTTCTATATCATACACTTCTGTTGTAGATTTCCCCATGTTTTCTTGATTTACCAAATTATTCACCAAAACATCCAATTTGAGATGGGAACCAGGTCTTATCGGAGAGGAATTTTGTTCTTCCTGGTCCAATAAAAATTCTTCTCTAACTCTGGCCTTCTTTTCATCAATTTCATTATCACTGTCATTTTGTTCATCAACATCCTCTGAGAATGACACATGGTGAACTTTCTTCGATCCAACACTAGTTTCTTGCGATGCACCTTCACTAGAGGAAATACTCACCCTTCTCTTTCTTGTCAGCTTTGTAGCTGGATCTTCTTCCTCCTCCTCTTGATCATCAGTAACACTCATATTCTTCTCCCTAGTAGCCTTTTCTTTTCTTCCTTGTTTAACAAGGGCTACCAGAGGAACACCTTTTCTATTTCCTGATCTGGTAGTAGGTCCGAAAGGGGCCAAACCTTTTCCTTTGTCAGTGATGCTAGGCTCGATCTTTATTGAAGCTGATCTAGAAGTTGGTATGGAAGGATGTATCCTACTGGATCTCCTTACACTAGGTGATTCTTCCAAAAAATTTCCTCCTAGAGCTATCTCTTCATCTGTGAAACCATATTCTCTGAGCATTTCAGTCACATTTTTCTTCGTTGTAGCTTTGTTGTGCTCTAAATAGACTTCCATGGATTTCTCTACATAAGTTCCAATTCGAGGTTCATTTGAATCTTTAGGACTCTTCAATAAGAGTTGCATGTAACCTTTAGCTTTATCTTTTGTGATCTCATATCCAAGGGTTGAATCCAGATGATTTGGGGTTTAACCACTCCTATCATACACTCATCAGAAGACACATGAAATATAATGTCGGTCATATATTTTTCAATAATCTTCCCTGGAATTCTGTCTCTCTCATTCATATTTTTCTTGAATAAAGAAAATAATTTTGTCAATGCATTTTCCGCATAGTTCACATCACCCAACTTATGCATGTGATCAAAAATTTGATGGGCAATAGGTTGGGATGGGTCGCAATAGACTATTTTAGATTTTCCTGCAAGAATTTTGAGAAAATAGAATAGTAGACAAACAATCAGAGAACCAAACTTGAAAGGATACTTCTTCTCCTTTGAAATTCTCAGGTTCTCAAGTAGCTATTGTTTGAGAAGCTTACATAGATCATAATTTGCACCATTTACAGTCATGTCAAAACCAGTATAAATTGTTTTGGAAGACACAAAATTCTCTCTATTGGTGAAGTAGATTTTATGACCAAATATTATAGATGCATACTTCACGACTGGATTAGTGATAGGCTTTGTTGTGAGAGCCCTCTTGTCATAAGTTATACCGATTAGATTCATCACCACTTCATTTTTCCTTTCTTTTAGCACAAGTACTAGACTAGTGTCACAGAGTTTGGTGATAGCTTTGATTGCTTCCTCAATTATGATGTGTGGTTCATGGGTCCACAAGAACTGATCATGCATTCTGTTGAGGACTGGTTTGACATACTGATTATCCACTGTAGAACAAAAATTTTGGAGGTTGTTCCAATGATTCAAATTATTTGTCACAAGATCCGAGTACTCAGGTTTTACAAGGAAATCATCTCCAAAGATTTCATTTAACCACATGTCAGTCAATTTGATGTGATTGAATTCTTCGGTATTAACCCTAATGTACATTCTTGTATCCTCTTTTGGCATGATGCCATGAGGAATTGAAGAGAAAGCACCCATAGGGTCATCCTCAAAAACCTTCATCTAGTATTTCCTGTAAGAGGGTCTAGGTCTTTATGTTGTATTTATGACTACAAGAATTTCCATCTTCTATATTATAAGCTTTTAAAAGATTCAAGAAAGAATTTTCACAAGCTCACAACAACACAAAATTGAAAAAAATACCTTTTTCTTTGCAAATAGCCAAAACTAGGATTTGCACCAGTCACACTTCAATTCACTCCAAATCATTCTAAATCACTCTTTGCCTCCTTCGAATGCACAAGTGATTGAAATGACATTATAATTTCACTTTATAGATTAATGGAATGCCCTAATTCATGTTTAATGTGCTTGAAACTCAAAAAGCTGACAAAGCCTTTCATCCACATTATGTTGGTGATTTTTAAGAACCAATCAGATCTCACCAAGTACCTATGAGTTTACCACACTCAATTCTCAAATATTTGTGAAACAGTTGGACAAAAAATGAGATGAAGCCTTAATGATTCCTCTCCTGCACTTCGAGCTCTGCAAATCCTGGGAGGGTGATCCCATAATGTATATCCTTCAAATTATATATCAAGATATATCATACATTGTATGTCAAAGCAGATGTATCCTCCTCAAATTATCAAGGATGAGATCCTTCAGGAAATGGTAAATTCCTCTAAAGAACTAAATACCACGAGACGAGAATACAATAAAATAGAATATAGATGAATCGATTAGGACGTATTTATAAAAGATGTTCTCAAATCAAAAAACAAACCAATAAGAAATGCGCTCTACACATTAAGATTAGTGTGTTATCTCAAGGTACGAAGTCTTCACAAAGTGAACTAAATTGTAAGGTAAATTTAATCTTAGACATCCATGATCTTAGTGAAAAGCATTACAATTCACATATTAACAATCAAAACCACTAACTACTTACATAATCCATTCAATACTTACGTAAACCTGCATTCTAATTAAAGCATTCTAATTGGTTCATTAAACCAAAGCCATAATCAAAACACAGTTCATTGCAAGAAAACAATGAAAACCAAAAAAATGATTCTTGATCATATTTTCATTGATTATCCATGTAAAATGCAACAATGGAGAGATGAAGGAATTAAAAGATCAACATATTTTCTCCTGACATGCCTAAGAACTAGACAATTGATATAGTTAACTTTCTTATCTCAAAACCTAAGACCTTGAATCAAAACATGATATCTTTGTGTTTATTCACTTGCATTGCTTCGATCTAGAATTCAACAAAAGACCTCTACATATGGTCGTGAATTCCCTTTTATAAGAACAAGGGAGAAAATAAAAATCGGTCCAATATTTACACTTGTCCCATTTCTATTGTATCTTTAAAATATATTCTATTTGCAGTTACATTTACAAATGGAGGGAAACATGTGAGGCAAAAAATATTTGCAGCAGCAAATGTAACCATCTTTCAAAAAGCACCCTGTATAATCATGATAACCTTCATATTGTGATAACCTCTTTTGTCTTCATGAGAATCCGTAGGAGAGAAGATGATTCATCATCTCGATCAACATCAGCACCAATCCATGTCATCGCCAGTCAACATTAGTTCATTACACATTGAACTGAGGAGAAAACATATCTTTCTACAATGTAACTTCTGAGGCCAGACTTGTACTATACTTGACCAAGTACATGTGTTCTCCTACTATATTCTCATCTCTAAATCACCAATAAAAATCCTCTTCCATGATTCATACTCTGCATCTGAAGGCTAATCAAACCTGATAATTTGATCCATCTTCTTTCTATATGGGGAATAATTTATCATTACAAAAGTAGCTTCTTTGTCAAAATCCTGGAAGAAACCGATGATGAAAGCAAGCTTCTCAAGAGTATTTTTCAACATATCAATGTCAATTCTTTTATAAACATATGACGCTTGAGAAGCAATAGTTTCCTTGATCTGATCTCTCCATGCCTAAAGAGGTTTAAACCCATCATGTGCATACTGAATGTCAGGTATCAATGAAGTGTTTGCCTCATCAAACTTGGTCTTCAATTCTTTTATTCTAGAATCCATGGGAGCAACAAAACCTTGGAAACTTTGCTCCCTAATCTCATCGATAAATCTATAAGTTGGGATAACTATTGGATACATGTCTTCCTTCTACCTCGCCCCAACTACCATAAGCTTAAGATTTTCAACTCTCAGAATTATTTATTCAATAATGGAGTGGTGAATTCCCTATCTCTTTCAAAAAAATTTATTTCTTGAATCATTGAAGCATAACTTGAATGAATTCTATTCAATGTACCTTGGATTCTCCTATTCATATGCTTCAAAACTGTGTGAACAATTTCAGAGTTAGTTTCATACACAAAATTTTGGGCTTGTTGAAGCAATTCTTATATTAACTGATCTGGAGCATTAATTCCTCCCTGGTAGGTTCAGTTGATTTGGCCACTCCTTACACACCTGGTTGTTCAACTGCCAAAGGTTCTTGGCCCATATTGTAAGGCATTATTGATAAGGGCTCCTTAGGAGGGGGAGGAGAGGAATGCGCCATGGGTGATATGGGTGTTGCATGACTTGGATTAGCAGGCCCTTGAGAATCAAGAGTCTCCACTTGTTGTCTTAACAATGTCACTTTTGTTTCAAGATCAACAACCCTTTGTTGACTCAATTTATATTCACTGATCAACTCATTATACTTACTCCTATATGTATCTCTTTCTTTGGTGAGGCTTTCAAATTTTTCCTTGGTGAACCTAGCCATATTGATGGTCATATCAACTGCCTCTAATGCAGGGGTATTGACAACTCTCTTTATAATCAATTTTCCTTTGGAGTTAGCTGGTTCTACTACCACTAGCTTCTTAGAACCAAGGGATAGTGACCATATAGCCAGAGCATCCCATTCTTCACTAAACGTAGAGCCCTTAAGCACAATTCTAGCCTCTTCCTGAATTTGGAATAAAGGTCTCTCAACCCTCCTTATTATTTCTAGAACAACGACATCAACTATGTCCCACTCAGGTAGTAACAAAACACCACTCCTTTGCACTAGTGCTCGAGCTTCATCCGGCTTAATATTCTAAAACTTCTTTTTCATATCACTTCTTACATTAGCTTGTATAGCCTCCTTTGGGAGATTAGGGTGCAAACTTCTTTCTTTGGCTACCCTCTTAGTGTACTCTTGAATAGTTTCACTCCACAGAAAGCTTTTAATTTCCTTATTCTTGATGAATGAATCATCTTCAATAAATTCCTTGTAGGCATCTTGTCTTAAATCATCATCATTGTTTAGGCTAGTCAAATCTATTTTGCTCAGACTAAGGTAACCTGTCCTAGAGCTTGATGCCACTTCTCTTGGAGGAGAAGGCATCCATTGTTGCATACCTTCAAGGGTCACCAAAATTTTATCCTCATCTGAATCAAAATAATCAATAGCCTTACATACCTCAACTTTCTGCTTCTTGGCTGGGGGTTGTTCTGATGGAAGGGGTTCCCTAGGAGGTGAATCAATATGAACAATAATTGGAGGAGACTGCCTAGGAGGTGATGGCATTGAGCTGTGAGGGGAAACCATCCTCGATTGCTCTGGTACAATAGGGGTTGGATTTTTGTTGTTGTTTCCTTACCTTTTACTTCCTCCTAGAATAGATCCTTAATTTTGGTTTAGGATGATAAGAAGGTATTTCCTCAGGCATCACTGCAGGATCCTATTCCACTACCACTGATTTTCCTTTGTTTGTCACTGCACGCTCGACCCTCAAAACACCTACTATGTCTTCAAAATTCTTGATGGCATGCATGATCCTATTGAATTCACCTGTAGTATTTGGCATAGGATTATAATTAGGATATTTCTTTGTAGCTTGCTCCGTCATCTTTTGGAAAGCCAAATATTTTTCCTTTTCTCTCATCCTATTTAGAGAAATCCATGATATTTCTAATAACGTCCTCAAGATAATAAAAGTTGTGTATGAACTGACTACCCTTTTTTTTTTTTCATTCAAACCAACAATAAAACCCTCTAGATCATGATTTATTGGGTGCATTGTTTTCAACTGTGAAGGTGCCAAAAACTTACTAAAATCCTTCCAAGCACCCTTGACCATCACAAAATCAGCAAACACTGTCCACTCAAGGAAGAATGACCCTTTCTTTCGAGAGTCGGGTAGATGTGATATCTATGAGGCCCCCAACTGTCTCATGATTTCAATGAATCCTAGTCTTAAAGGCACATCCCTTGGGAAAACATAAGGATTCATAGGAGTGCCATATGCTCTGAAAATAGTAGTATGAGGGTGGGCAATTATATCACCCTAGTTATGGCTCAAATTCAAATCAGGCTTCCTTTGAATAGGCCTTAAAAAGTCATGGATTTACTTTGGAATCCTAGGAGGGTTAGAAACCAAAAATCCTCTTAGCTTTGAGGAAAAGACATTGTTGAACACCACATAGTAAAACTTTGAATCATCCTTATCCAGAATCTGTGTCCAACATTGGACAAGTAAATCAATGTTATCCTCCCTCTTCTTCAATTTCATATCTATGCCAAAAACCTTCTCCCCTCTAAAAAGGAACGTATGTATCAACAATGAGTACCACCAAAATCTCACTAGTTCCTTGCCCTCCTTAAGTATACTTAGACCTTGGTGCATTCTTTCTGAAAAGTATGTGGCATAGTCATGAACCACATTAAAAGCTAAATGTTGGAGATGCCCAACCATATACATGAGGTATGTAGGCATGGTGGATGGTTCATCTCTGTCAATGATTTTTCAGAGGGAATAAACTATCTTTTTGAAATAATTAGGAAAATACCTCATGGGAAAAGGCTCCTTTTCATCTTTGCCAATCTTGATTTGCCTTCTATTCTTTGCTTTCCTAGTGGAAGCAGTATGGACAGGTAGCATTGTTGTTTTGAAAAGAACCTTTGTGCTCTTATACTCTTCCCTAGAATTTTTGAGGTCAATTGAAAAATCATGCTCACATCCCACTCATGAAGATTAAAAAAAATTCAATCTCCTCTCTGGTTATTTTGATCAATTCTTTCCCTGCAAATGATGTAACTATCCTTGAAATATGGTTGTACCTTGAGGCAATATCCTTCAATAGATCAATATCCATGTATACATTTGGTACCACGAACTTCCCCAAGTCTAACCTCCAAGGGTTGCAAACAGGGACATCTAGATTCCTATTTCCAAACCAATTCTGAAATAACTACCACCTAGAAATCGATAATTTAGCATCCCTGATACCACACATTTTATCTTTGAACCCTTCCTAAACATGATAACCATAAAATGAAATGGCTCCCTTTTCCTTTTTGCTAGTGGAGGGCTTTAATTGGTCCCTTACATCTTGGGAGAGAGTCCTACTTTGGGTTCCTGAACCCAATGCTTGAGCTTTCGGTGCCATAGGTAGATACAAATACTAAAAAAACCCCACGTTATACAGAAGGACCCAAAAAACCTAGCACCTTAGAACCAACACTAGGATACCAAATATGGGACATAAATTTATAGAATTCAACAAGGCCTACTATCTTTTAATGCACACCCCAACCCTAATAAAACACTTTAAAGGAAGCAGATGAAATAAAACAATAGATATCTTCCCTAACTCAAGCTTTCTTCTTTTTTAAGAAAATGATATAGGGACAATGTTTGTTTTACTTACGGTTTGCTGCTGGTATGAAATGACAATTTTGGATGCAGCGAATTCTAAAATGTATTTTCTCGACCTCTAGGGTACCTATGAATCATTGACAGTCTTCAAGTATGCAGAATAAACCAACCTTAAATGTAATTGTGTTGACGCTAGATAGCTCTGAGCGTATTTACTACAATTAGTATTCACTCGTGCAAAAGGAAATGACTCCTACATTTACAATTTTCATTTTAAATCACATCCATAGATCAGATTCTGATGTGGCACATCTGATGACCCCAATCGGTCCCAAAAACATGTCATCATCACTTGTTACATGACCGACCGATGCGAAGCTCGCCACTTGAATGCCAAGTCATTTGTTAGAGGACGCCATGTTTCTTTTCTTGTCGGCAGGATGATGCACGCATAACCATCACGCACACCACACAACAAACTTTAAATTGTGATTTTAAGGCTTGTGTGGTGTGCACTCAATGGCTCAAATTAGATTGTACTTTTGTATGCCCGTCGTTGATTCTTCAACTTAGGTACATCGGGTGCCATAGTGGGAAACAAGTCCCACATTCTGCAAAGGGACACATGTCACAAGCACGCATGTCACACAAATTTTCAAAGATGAGTCATTTCAATATTTTGCAACGTGCACTCACAGCCAAGATTTAATCTTTTAAATTAACAGACTCCTTTTTTATAGATGCAACTAAATTTAGTCATTAAAAGGGGGCCTTAGCTAGGTTGATGGACAAGATCCCTTTATTCAATAATCAAAACTTAAGCTGAAAATATTAGGCCCAACTATGGGAAAATATAGAGCGATAATGAATAAAGGTAATTGACAAGCCTAGGAAAAAGGGTTAGTAACATCAACGTATACAATGTCTTAAGTGGTTATTAAAGCAATCGACAACCTGATATAACAAGTCAACACACAAATATGAAAGAAGGGTTTAAGGATTGAAGCGAATTTGAACTGAGGTTTCAAACCTAAAACCCTAGGCTAACGGATTGTTAAACTTCAGAAGAAAAGGGCCATTCCAAGCATGGGACTAAATCAAAATTTATTCAGATTTTAAAAAATCCATCAGTGGTTCTGGCTCGGGGACGCATAACCCTGGCAGGTATAGCGAGAATTCAAATCTCAGGTTGAAGTAGACCAACACAGAAAAAATAGAAACTCTGGAACCTATCCGGACAAGACAAGCAGACACAATAGAAAAGGAGGACACCAGACCTATATACAAAATCTATAGGACTGTACAATGCACATGGAAGATAGTCTATTTCAAAGAAAAAAGGATTTCAAGAAATTTCCATGTACTAGCAGTTTGAGAACTTCACTTGTTAAATATTGCAAGAAATAAGAGTCCTCTCCATGCATATCAACAACTAGATAAGGGCCCAACCATAATGGATCAAACTTCCCATGCTTCCCTCCCTCCTCCAAATTTTCATTCCACTTTAAGACCATGCTTCCTAATTCAAACTTCCTCTCAACAACCCTTTTGTCATGTAAGTGCTTGACTTGCAATTGCAAATTTTCATTCCTTTTATGAGTTTCTTGCCTTGTTTCATCCAACTTAGTTAGCTCATCCATCATGTGCTACATTTCGTCACAAATATCAGTGTCATATTCTTGGACAAATTTGTACATTTTAAGCAGGTTATTGTGAGGTATTTCAGCCTCAACCCCATAAACCAGATTGAAAGGGGAATGCCCAATAACCTTTTTCACTGTGGTCCTGTCAACCCATAATGCTAATTGTAACTTTGAATCCTAGGCCTTCTTCTTCTTCTTCTCAATCACCCTTTTGATGATCTTCATCAAGCTTTTATTGCTTGATTCGGCATGTCCATTTCCTTGGGGATGGTAAGGGGATGAATAAAAAATATTTATACCATACTGATTAAAAAAATCAATAAATTCCTCAGACCTTAAACACATGGCATTGTCATAGACAATTCTTCTAGGAACACCAAACCTACGTAAAACATTATTCATTAAAAAATCAGTGACAATTTTACTAGTTGCCTTCCTAGTAGTAATATCTTCAACCCATTTTGTAAAGTAATTAGTTGCAACCAATATCCAAGCATGTCCTTGACTCGAATTTTCAGATATTTCTCCAATGAAATCAATGCCCCATTGTTGGAAAGGGGCTGACACTGATACTGGCCTAAGTGGCAGATTTTTGGAAAATTTTAACTTGCAAAATTTGTTTGGAAAAAAAAGTCAAACAAATGGAGTTAATCAGGGAATATTCCTTAGGAATATGCCTTGTGAGGAAAATAGAGATTTAATAAATCAAAATAAATGATTTATTGTGCAAGTGGAAAAACCTAGAGGATGGGACATGGATTAGACTTAGTTTTAAGCATGATTTGATTAATTTTAGATAGAGATTAGTTGACATGACATTTGATCTAGATTTTAAATCAAATGGGAGGAAATAATGGACATTAGCCATTTAATTAAATACATTTGATTTAATTAAATGAATAAATTTTAGGAGATAATTAAATAAAAATGATTTATTTAATTAAAGAGATAACCTTAGGAGATTAATCAGATAAACTTGATTTATTTAATTGATGGGAAAATATTATTTAATCAAATATGATGAGTGCATGATGTCAATTTTGCATGTCTACAGAAACGGCACATGTGACTTGGCATGATGCTAGTGAAGTCAATGTGATGGATTTGACTTTGACCAAGGTTGACCTAGCTTAGACTCAGTTTGATTATGTGTTTTTGACTAGATAGATTATAATGATGCTTTAATATGTGCTAACTCTTGTTTCTATGTGTGCAGAAATGACTAGTACCCATTTATATGCATGAGTTCAGACCAACCACATATGATTTTAGAGATCAATTGCGATATGGAGAGTAGAGATGATTGATGCAACTAGGATTATACTATGTTACCTATATGCCCATTATCCAAGAAAATAGGGGACTCTTGACAACATTATGTGAGAGGTGGCACTCAGAGACTTGCTCCTTGCACATGCTGACAGGGGAGGCCACTGTCACATTGGAGGATGTCTACAAGATATTGCAGATTATGATATGAGGGGAGAAAGTAGTTTATGATCCTTGCAGAGGATGCCAGGCCATGACAGAGTACTATGGGGTTGTGGATGATGCAAGATTAGGAATTTAGGGCTATGAGATTAGATGGGAGGTTTTGGCCAAGCACTATGCTTGCTGGGATGCTATGTTATTCACATTTATTGTCGGTGTCCTAATTCTTGATTGTCGTGGACATAGATTTCCCATCAGATGGGGTGATGTATTAGTTAGGATGTGACGAGATAAGACAATTTTTGCATGGGCTTCATGTTTTCTTGGGATGCTCTATCATTAGTTACATGATATGGCATATCGAGAGGGGAAAAGCATCAGTTGTGGGACTCCCTTATTGATGATCTGGGCTTGGGAGCACATTCTCGTCTTCCATCCACCGATTTAGATTCAACAACTAGGTGATGGGATGCCCTATGTTTACTTGTATGCAGGATCAATGACACAGACCCAAGTGGGAGACATAGGGTACTGGTGCCACAGGATTGATACCCTAATGAGTTTTGTTTGGAGGCCTTATAGAGACTGTGCACAGTGGCCGGGGGAGGATGAGCATCTGACATTTTTTTTGTAGTTTAGATATTTGATTGGGAGGACAGTCCAAATCCAGCAAATGATTGAGATGTACCTACCCCAATGGGTACTTCATCAGTTTGGAGAGCAGTCTGATTATGCGAGATCATCTCAGGAGACCATGTGGGGGCCTCCTATAGCACTTCATTTAGCAAAGTAGCAGATTGATGGGTTAGTTGCACAACAGTGGTCCTAGAGTGGGGTCCAACATATGCAAGGATTACAACCGAGTATGATGTCTAGTGGTAGATGCATAGGCTTGTACCACTCATAGATCTAGATGGTGCAACATTGATTGATCGATGATTAGTGATACCATAGGTGTAGAGGGGAGGATGGGGAGGGAGAGATTGTGGCCGAGGGAGAGACGAAGGATAGGGAGATGGTAGGAGGGGTGGCAGAGATGGAGGTGGTGATGATGGAGGGGATTGAATGGGAGGGAGAAGGCGGAGAGGAGGAGATAGTACCAGGAGACAACCTAGGAGATTTTGGTAGCGGGCTGGTGGAGCACCACTATCACCGATCTGAGAGGAGGGTGAGGAGGGGGAGAGGGAGGATAGACCATAGGGAGAGCAGCCAGAGGGGGAGGCTAGACAGGAGGAGGGGACATTGGATATTGGTTGGGAGGAGGATACATTCGGTGATGATGAGGATTTAGACATCGACAGTGAGGATGATATTGATGAGGAAGAGAGACATCTATGGGAGAATATGATAGATGGAGAGGGGAGGAGGACCAACCACCACCTTTTCCATGGGATGCAATGGTAGATCAAAGGTTAGTGGATCTTTAGAGCATATTAGATGTCGCCTTGTCTTAAAAAAATGCACTAGCAGCAGAGTTGGAGGTGGTATGGGTGGAGAGGGACCAAGTTGTTCTTAGATAGCTAGAGGTGGAGATATGGGTGATGGAGTTTTCCCAGTTATGCATAGGGCCGACAGGGGACTTGACCAGGGAGTTTTCAAGGGTTTGTGATAGCCAGGGGTGGTACAAAGTGTTATATAAGCAGAGTGTGCTACCTGAGAGATGAGATCCTGGATTATCCAGATCATAGAGCTGGACATGGAGTGGCAGTAGGATTCACAATAGTAGTTGGAGTCACTGTTGTTTAGGGGGGTCGACCTCATCAGGGCAGTATTCGAGGCACTGATTGCATCATATCCATCGAAACTCATTGAGGCATGGGTCCATCTAGAGCCATGGGTCAGTGTCATCAGGGCACAGTTCAAAGCACAACCAACTTCCAGTGATTGATCCATCAGTTTCATAGAGTCAGTCCACATTGCCAGTGCAAGTTATAGTTGAGCTCATGAGCAAGTGTCGGTCACCTCACTCCTCTCCTCGACAAGACGTAGATGGCACAAGCTAAGGAAGATATTTATTGTGATTTTTATGTTGAGACACTTATGTATTGAATTTCAAGCCGATAAACTCTATTTTTGAGATTCTTATCTTGTGACATGATGATTTTTTCTTTTCAAATAAATATATATATATAAGGTGATTTTGATGCAGACTACATGATTTGTTGTTATGTTGTTTATGCATTATGATATGATTATGCTTACGTGATGTGATGTGATTTATATGGTGATATGATGATGCATCTATGATGTCAGCTTTATGATTATATACCATGATGATCTTATGTTTATATGTTGATGATAATGATATGTATGATGGATGCATTAATGTATGACTATTTATGATGAGATGTATGTACTAATGGTATAACTTTATGTAGGATGACAACTTTGCCATGTGTATGATTATGAATGCAATTATGGGTTTTCTATGGATGTATGGATTATGTGATGTAGAATGTTCTTATGTTATGATAGATTAATTGATGATATGGATGGTTATGATGTTTATATGTTATGTTAATGCAAATGGCGCTTTGATGTATGTAAGATGGATGGATATAAATGATAAAATTATATGCTATGTGAATGCAATGTGAATGCTACTATGAATTTATGTAAATGTATGATGTGCTAATGTAATTTCTATATGAGTATACAATTGTGTTTTTGTATGTCACAGGATATCATTAGGAGATAGGAGATGACCAGACGAAGGAGAAGATGGATGTTAGTATGGAGAAAGAGATGCATGTTAGTGCAGAAAAATAATCCGTCAATATTTTCCAAAGTACTAATAGGCATTACTCTAATCATCATTGGGTGGATTGTCATAATGGCTGACAAACACTATGATATGACATAGATCAATAGTGTGGAAGGTCAAATCATCACATAGGACAAGTATTCATAGGCAAGGATGATCATGACTCATACGAGGAACTCAATTGCCCCTAGTCATTTTGTCATAACCAATCGCAAAAAAAAAATACTAGTCATGAAACGTCATTTTTCCTCTAAATCTTGATGTCAGGACATCCTCGAGGAACTAGCCACATGACAGTCATAAAAGACAAGATGATCACTGTACTATGTCATTGCTCCTCTAAATCCTGTTTTCAGGACATTCTCGAGGAACTAGTAGCAGGATGGTCAAAAAGACAAGATGATCATCGTATTACATCTTACTCCTCTAAACCTTGACGTAAGGACATCCTCAAGGAACTAGCAGCATGATGATCAGAAAAAGACAAGGACAATAATCATGATATGTCACGGCTCCTTGGAATTGAGGAACTAGTAGCATGGTGAAAGTCAAAAGATAGATAATGTTTTCTGAGTGTTTGCCAGGGGTTTTTCCAATGTTCAAATGTCAAGTGTTTTGATGTCGAGATGCCAAGGTTGACGAGGTCTTGATTGTCAAATGTCAGGTGATGCTAAATTTAGGAAGGACACATCTTGAATGATGTTGATGTCAAGAGGATTGATTATCGAATGTTAGGAGAATCCCTCAAAATGCCAAATGATGATGATGATGCTTAGGAAGGACTCATCATAAAGAATAGATAAATAACAAGGGTTGTTCTTCAAAAGGACACATCTGAAGAAGAACCACAATTCTGACAGGTTGACTTGTTTTGATAGAGTTTGACTAGATGATAGATTTGACCACATGCTAGTGCTTACATGCCACTTTGATTAGAAATGATTATTTACATTTGTTGCAAGGTTGTCAGTTTTACAATTGACAAAGAGTTTGCTTGACTTGAGGATATCTGATGTGTGGAAGTGCAGTGCCATGAACCTTAATGTACTGACCTAGTGTGGCCTTGGGGGCTCATCAGTTGATGGACTTTCCTACGTCGTCCACTCAGAGACCTCATAGTTTGACACAACCAATGAATTTATCTTAATGACAAAATATTAAGTCATAGTTTTTATTTTGAAAAACCTAGAGGGACGAACCTAATGTCTCGGGGGCCCATTTAAGATGTGCCTTGACTACGTAGCAAATGCGTAGAGACAATGTAGTTTGACTATGACAAAGACTGATTGACATGAAAGATGTGATGAACTTTGACTTTGTTTTGAGATTTTTGACGTTTTCCAAATGTTTTTGTGTTTTCTTCAAGATATTTTCTGATTTTTTAGGATTTTCTCAGTATTTTTTATGATTTTTAGGTCTTTTTTTCCAAGAATTTTTATGAATTTTAGGTCTTTTCTTAGGAATTTTTATGATTTTTAGATCATTTTTCAAGACTTTTTATGATTTTTAGGTCTGTTTTCAGGACTTTATGATTTTTAGGTCTTTTTTTAGGAGTTTTTATGAATGTCAGGACCATGTGTGATACCCACTCTAGTCAGGTGATAGAGGTCTTGCCCCCAGGCAGGTCGAGGGCTATCTGAGCATAATGACATGGAAAAGGGGTATATGCAAGATGAAAGGTAGGGGTTATGCAAGGCTTGATGTCAACCATTTGTTAGCCATGGATGGAAATGATAGGACTTATTATGAGTTTGGTGAATGTGTCAAAATATTTATTATGGATAACTATAGATGGAATGATAATAGATGGCGAAGTAAAGAATGACTACACATGGCGCCTGTTTGGCAGGTCTTCACCATGGTACTTATCCAAAGCGCCTATTTACCAAGTTTTCACTATTGGAAGAATTATTTCTCTTTACTATTTTCTCATTTTTATATTTTTTTGGTGTCACCAAGACACCTGTTTTCTAGGTTTTCATCATGGTGATAATTTTATATTTTTCAATTTTTTAGTATTTTTAAGTTTTTTAGGAAAGCTCTTTGATGCTATGTATAGAACTTGCATATATGTAGACTATTGATAGGCTCAGTCAATTTTTCCCCGTTTAGCATAGCTAACTGATAAGCACTAGAGCCAAATGTAGTAGTGATGATGTAAGTGCCTAGCCAATTAGGTTTGAACTTGCTAGGTTTCTCTTGAACAAATTGATTCCGTGGATTTTTCATTAGGACTAATCACCAATTTCAAAATTTTGGACCATTACTCTTTTGTTATAGCTTTAGCAAAGGCAATTTTGATATGCCTGTAAGTGATTCAAGGATTTTTTTCTTCTTTCTTGCAAAATTTCCAGATCATGTAGGTGAGACTGTCTATATTCTTCATCGTCAATCAATCCCTTCAAAGAGACTCTAATAGAAGGTATTCCAACCTTGATGGGCAATATGGTTTCAAATCCATAGACTAGAGAAAATGGCATTGCTCCAGTGGGTGTGTGGATGCTATTGCGATAGGCCCATAGAGCAGGATTGAGTTGGAGATGCCAGTCACGACCAACATCATTGATGGTGTTCTTGAGAATTCAAAGGATTGTTTTATTGGATGCCTCGGCTTGACCATTTCCTTGTGGATAATAGGGCATGGAAAAATGGTGTTGGATGTGGAAGCACTCACAAAGCTCACATACATCTTGATTTTTGAATGGATGAATGTTGTTTGTGATGATGGACTGTGGAACACCATACCGAAAAATGATGTTATTAAGGATAGACTTGGAAATATACTTATCAGTGATGTAGGTGAGGGGGACGACTTCAATCCACTTAGTGAAATACTCAATGGCGGTGATAATGAATTTAGGGCCATTAGAAGATTGGGGTTGGATTTTTCCCACGAGGTCAAGTCCCCATTATGCGAAGGTCCAAAGAGAAGTGATGGGTCTGAGCTCCTGTGCGGGTGCATGAATTAGATCGCTATGCACTTGACATTTCTGACATGTTCTTACAAATTGAAGAGCATCCTTTTCCATTATAGGCTAGTAATATCTAAGTCTCATAAATTTCCTAGCTAAGGTCAGACCACTCGAATGAGATCCACATATACCCTCATGTACCTTGCATAAGGTTGTTTGGGCTTCATCAATGTCGATACAGTGAAGAAGGGTGTTGTCAAAGTTGTGGCAGTATAAGATGTCATTGACGATGGTATGTTGGGTGGCTTTGTGGATGAAGGATTTTCATTAGTTGTTGGATATGTTTGGTGGGAGGGTCTGGGATTTGAGGTAATCATAAATGTCCTGATAATAGGCTGAGCTAGGACCAACAAGTTCACAAATCATTTCTGACTCTGGAACATTGTATGTAGGGACCAACAGTTGCTCTACTAAAAACTCAAATTGTGACATGTTGTTGGGAATGTCTAGGAGAGATTTGATTGTTGCCATCAGGTCTGCTATCTTTTTTTGTGCCCGACGAATTTGTTCAAAATCAATCAAGTGGAAATATGTCATAAAGCTATCAATGATGTGTTTTTAAGGCAACAAATTTTCATCCTTTGTCTCATAATCATCATTGACATGGTTAATGACCAATTGAGAATCTCTGAAAATAAGAAGTGTCGTGATATTCCATTTTATGGCCATAAAGAGTCTTGTGAAAAGTGCCTCATATTTTTCAATGTTATTGGTGCAAGGAAATGAAATTCGAAATGACTTGGTAATTTAGTCTCCTTGCAGTGTGATGAAAAAGATACCTGCCCCCAAGCCATGACTAGTATGAGACCCATCAAAGTAAAGCTTTCAAGGTGATCCATGTTTTGTGTGAAATATGGATTCGTCTCAGATTTCAGCCACAAGAGGATGATGGCCTTGTATAGGTGCATTTGTGAGTTGATTGGCTATTACCTATCCTTTGATTTCTTTGTGTTCAACACATTGTATGTCATATTCACTCAATATCATAACCCGTTTTGCTAATTGACCTCTCAATGCTGCCCAACTTAGAAGATACTTCAATGGATCAATATTTACAACTAATTATGTCTAGTGGTAGAGCATGTAATTTCTTAGTTTCTGAGTTGCAAAGACAATTGCAAGACATGCACGTTCAATGGATGTGTAGTTGATTTCGTATCTGACCAGTTTGTGACTGATATAGTATATTTCTCTATATTTTTCTTCATAGTCATTTTGTGCAAGTAGTGTTCCTATTACTGAAGTGTTTGTAGAGACATATAGGATTAAAGTTTTTCCCTCAATTGGAAGCATTAGGACAGGTGGTGATAATAGACAGTCTTTGATCTATTGAAAGGTCATTTGACACTTGTTAGTCCACACAAAGGGGACACTCTTGTGTAGTAGTTATTGAAATGACTGACATTTGTCTACTAGTTGTGCAATGAAGCATCATATAGACTATAATCTACCCTGCAATGTCCTTAATTCATTGATTCCTTTTGGAGGAGCCATGTCTAATATTGCTTTCACTTTGGGAGGATGAACTTTGATGCGTCGTCAAGAAACTATGTAGCCCAAAAATTTTCCTAATGTCACCTCAAAAATACACTTCTTTAGTTTCATACAGACCTTGTATTCTTCCAATCTCTTAAATATTTTATCCAGTACTTTGAGGTGATCCTTGCTTGTCAAAGATTTTTCCAACAGATCATCCACATAAGGGTAAGTGCACCAATCTGTGACACAATTTTGGTTCTTGAGATGCCACTTTTTCTGAAATCAGCAAAATCTGAATTGCACGAGAAAATGAATATAGTTATGCACAAAAATTTCAAGATGTAGAAACAACAAAAGTTGAAGTGCTTCGAGTCTAGTTTCTAAGCTACTATTTTTTTTTTAAATTAATGAAGATTAAGGGTCTCAAACAGGGGGGGGCCCAAAACAGGTCCTGTTTTTATAAAAAAAATAGCATAGCGTCTAAGGGCTCCCCCCTTTTTGATTAACGTTTTTTTAGAATTTCAAAAATCCCAATGGTGAGAAATTAGCTAACACCATGTAGTTTATCCTTATTCTTTTGGATAATTTTCTTAATGAATATATAATATTTTATGAATTTTCAAAGTGGACACATCCTGAAAAACTAAAATTTGAGTTTGCTCCCCCCCAATTTTTTTGCAAACTAATGGAAAATTGATTATTATTATTTTCATTATGTGTTGAATGGAGTCTAGTTTCAAAAAATGTAATTTTTTTCACGTTCCGATGAACGTGTAAAAATCTATCCTAAACCTAGCACATGTTGGTTTCTGACAAAAAACGAAGGCATTTACAATAGAAGCCATGGATCAAAACCTTAACTAAATCAAAATGAAAAAAGAATTATATATTTAGATAGCTAAGAGAGAGGTTAACGTTATCATGGTGTTTTTATAAAATTTTATTGAAATACATGCAAATGAGATGGGGAGCACGGAGGAAAATATGAGAAAATTTGGCAAATCCTGTTAAATAACACATCCAAAGTAGGCCATTTGGCAAGCACCAAATGGCCTGCTTTGCACAGAACTAGAATTTCCCCTCTTTGGTGAACAACTTGATAATGTTTAGAGTGTACATTTTATGATTGTAGATGGATAGTTGAGGTTTTACCTTTCATACCTTCTCTAACTTGTTATCGTAACTAGATAACTCTTTATCCCTTTGAAGTCTCTATCTCTAACTCCCTCCCACTCAACCTAGACTACTCTCTCAGTCCAATCCTCTTTGTCAGGTCTCTTTCCCTCCCACATAGGTACCTAAATAAATCTATCTCACTCCAACCCCCTTTCTCACTCTCCCTCCCTCTCTCTCCCTCTTTGGTCTTTTGATCTCTCTCACCTCATCTCCCTCTCTAAGGTTGTTATCTTTCTCTTTGTCTCTCTCTCTCCCAAATCTCTCCCTCCTACTCCATCTCCCTCTCTTAAGTATGTCACTCAATCACTCCCTCTATCTCTCTCCCATTCCCTCTCTCTCACTCACTCTATCTATCTCCCTCTCTCTCTCACTCTCTCTCGGGTGTCTCCATCCCCCCTCTCTCTCACTCCCTCCCACTCTGTCTCTCTCCCTCTCTCTCAGGTCTCTCCCTCCCAACCCCTCTCCCTCTCTCTCTCTCTCTCAAGTATCTCTGTCCTACCCCCTCTCCCTCTCCATCTCTCTATTTGTCAAGTCTCCCCCTCCTACCCTGTCTCCCTCTCACAGTCACTCGCTCTATCTCTCTTCCACTCCCTCCCTGTCTCACTCCCTCTATCTATCTCTATCTACCTCTCCATATCTCTCAAGTATCTCCCTCCCACCACCTCCCCCTCTCTCTCTCAAGTCCCTCTCTCTCTCAAGTCTCTCCTTCCCACGCACTCTCCCTCCCTCTTTGTCTCTCACGTCTCTCCCTTCTACCCCCACTCCCTCTTTCAGGCCTCTCTTTGTCTCTCTCACTCACTCCCTCTATCTCTCTCCCACATCCTCTCTCTCTCTCCCTCTCTCTCAAATATCTCCCTCCCTCCCCCTTCCACTCTCTCTCTCTCCCTCTATCTCATGTATCTCCTCCCACCCGCTCCATCTCTCTCGAATCCCTCTATCCTAAGTACTCCCTCTCCCTCCACCTCTCCATCTCTCAAGTCTTTCTCTCTCGCCATCTCTCTCCTACTCTTAGATATCTCCTTCCCACCCCCTATCTCCAACTTTTTCTCCATCTCCTTCTCTCTCGGGTGTCTCCCTTCCACCCTCTCTCCCTCTCCCTATCTCTTAGGTTTCTCCCTCCCTCCCCTTCTCCCTCTCTCTCTCTCACTCTCTCTCACCGTCTCTATGTCTCTCCCTCCTCTCTCCCCCTCCCTCTCTCTCTCTCTCCCACTTTGTCTCTCTCTCCCTCTCTCTCTCTCACTCCCTCTATCTCTCTCTCACTTTTTCTCTCTCCCTCTCTCTAATGTCTCTCCTTCCCACCCTATCTCCCTCTTTCTCTCTCAAGTATCTCCATCCTGCCCCATCTTCCTCCCTCTGTCTCACTCCCTCTATCTCTCTCCAACTTTTTCTCTCTCCCTCTCTCTAATGTCTCTCCTTCCCACCCTATCTCCCTCTTTCTCTCTCTCAAGTATCTCCATCCTACCCCATCTTCCTCTCTCTCTCTTTGTCAAGTCTCCCCCTCCTACACCCTCTTCCTCTCACAGTGACGCCCTCTCTCTCTCTCTCTCTCTCTCTCTCTCTCTCTCTCTCTCTCTCTCTCTCTCTCTCTCTCTCTCTCTCTCTCTCCCTCTCCCTCTCCCTATCCCTCTCTCTCAAGCATGCACCTCCCACCACCTCTCCCTCTCTCTCTCTCTCAAGTAGAGGGTTTAGGGATTAAGTGTTCAGGGTTCAAGGTTGAGGGATTAGGGTATAAGGGTTAAGGGTTGAAGGTTGAGGGATTAAGAGAGTATAGGGGTTGAGGGATTAGGGTTTAAGGGTTGAGGATTGAGGGATTAAGAGGGTATGGGGGTTGATGGATTAGGGTTTAAAGGTTAAGGGTTGAGGGTTGAGGGATTAAGAGGGTATAGGGGCTGAGGGATTAGGGTTTAAGGATTGAGGGTTGAAGGTTGAGGGATTAAGAGGGTATAGGGTTTGAGGGATTAGGGTTTAAGGGTTGAGGTTAGGGTTGAGGTTAGGGGATTAAGAGGATTAAGGTCAAGGGTTGAGGGTTGAGGGATTAAGAGTGTATAGAGGAGTTGAGGATTAAGTTTTAAGGGTTAGCGAATGAAGAGTTAAGAGGGTATGGGGGTTGAGGGATTAGGGTTTAAGGGTTGAGGGTTGAGGGATTAAGAGGGATTATAGATTAAGGGTTGAGGGTTGAGGGATTAAGAGTGTATAGGGGTTGAGGGATTAGGGTTTAAGGGTTAACGATTGAGGGATTAAGAGGGTATGGGGGTTGAGGGATTAGGGTTTAAGGGTTGAGGGTTGAGGGTTGAGAGATTAAGAGGGTATAGGGGTTGAGAGATTAGGGTTTAAGAGTTGAGGGTTAAGGATTGAGGGTTGAAATGGTATAGGGGTTGAGGGATTAGGGTTTAAGGGTTGAGGGGTAAGGGTTAAGGGTTCAGGGATTAATATTTTAGAGGGGTTGACTAATTAGGGTTTAAGGGTTGAGGGTTGAGGGGTTGAGGGATTAGGGTTTAAGGGTTGAGGGTTGAGGGTATAGGGGCTAAGGGATTAGGGGTTAAGGGTTGAGGGTTGAGGGATTAAGAGAGTATAGGGGTTGAGGGATTAGGGTTGAAGGGTTGAGAGTTGAGGGATTAAGAGGGTATGGGGGTTGAGGGATTAAAAGGGTATGGGGGTTGAGGGTTGAGAATTGAGGGTTGAGGGATTAGGGTTGAAGGGTTAAGGGTTGACGGATTAAGA